>OY294068.1:158795446-159255395 GCA_958510875.1 Endomychus coccineus
GTCCATGTTGAAATGTCAGACAAGATTTCTGACCATGGAAATATTCATGGAAAACGGAGAGATCGTCCCGTTTCTACGATGTTCTAGAGATACCAATGGATTGGTAACTGTAACGTCACCAACCAGACGACTAACTCTCTTCATTCGTTTGGATGCTGAGCTCCAAATGTGTGAACACTACTCCAAAACAGGTTGAATCTATGCATTGTAAACCCCAAGGAGCTGCGTACGTATGAAGTAGCTTTTGGCACAGAGTAGAAACCCAAGTTTCTGTGACTCAGATCAAGCAATGTATCTCACGTGATCGTTCTATGAGGGGATGCTGTAGAAGATGATAACGAGCATGGATTTTGGAGACCTTAGAGGAATCTGACGTCATCGTACTAGGGAATGATGCATTTTTCTTCCAGGGGGAAAACAATCATTAGCTTCTGTTGCATCACATTCTACTAGATCATCAGATCTCCATCCCATAATTTTTGCCAGATCTACATTTATCTTATCGGCCTGTCTCCGTCTTGTATCTCTCACTTTATTGGATTATATAGACACGGGAGGCTTTTCTCAACAGATTGTGAGTATGGAGCAGGATCGAAGCTGATACCACGAGAGATCAATGTTGATAGCCATATTGTCGGGAGTTTTGGTTTTGGCGCTCTCCAATTATTGATGCTTTCTCGAATACTTCCATTACATACTAGTTCAGTGCATTTATAATTATTATTGGCGAAGATATTCTTTCTTCTTTCTTTCAATTGATTGGAGTTGACTGTCTTCCAGCTAGAAGAAAACACACCATGTTTGTATGGAAGGGTAAACAACCAAAAAGTGATGTTTATTCTGAGAAGTATTTCTTGAAAGCAATAGGTGGAATTTTGTCTGGCCTCATAGCCATCTTGGTATTGGAGCCAAGCAGAATATGCCAAATTGTGTGCTGTAGAGATCTCAGGAGTTTCCTTCCCTCATGGGAATAGACAGAGTTTTGCCACAAACTCTTCAGCAGCAATGTAGGAATTTTCTTGTGGTGTTGTAGTCAGTATGCCTTCATCTACGGTTTCTTAGAGATCATTTATAAGCTTTTGTGATTCCATGTTGCGTCATTTATGAATACTGATGATGCACATCCATTTGAGTTCTCATTCATCAGTTCATAGTTCATATAGAAATATGTTGCACTATACTTCCTTGAGACATTGTTCAATTGAAAATTATAGTATGCCTTTATCTATGATTTCTTAGAGATCATTGATAAGCTTTTGTGATTTTATGTTGCGTCATCCCTTTGAGTTCTCATTCAGTTCATAGGTCATATAGAAATATGTTGCACTATACTTGAGACATTGTTCAATTGAAAACTATATAAATAAAATCTATTCCGTCGTTGCCACAAATCCTTCCCCCAAATATGACATGTACAAACGTTACAATAGGCAATCAACATGAATGGTAAGAAATTGAGAAATATTTACAATGCATTGAAACTAGATATAGAGGCGTATGACCTTAGAAGCACATTTACATACATTGTTATTATGTGGACGTAGTGAGGAAAATATGCGAGGAAAATCTTTCTCTACGGAGTTTGGTCCCGTATGAAATATCGAGATATATATTATATTCAATTTGGCACAATATCCTCCGAAAATATTACATTTTCTGGGGTGGGGTTTGGATGGTAGCACTGCGTACAAATAGAGACATCCTTGAGGCTTTTTCAACGTTGACCCAGCGTGACGCAGGACGTGACCGGCATCGCAACGGCTTCCAGAGTCAAACGGTCCTCAAGCACGTTGCCATGGAGCAGCTCTACCAGGACTTCCAATGTAGAATTTCCAACCGGAATACGTTACTCCGATCACCTATTCACTTAGACTTTAAGGTCTTGGGATCACGAGCGACAACAATATACTTTGCTAATGTGATTGGTGTCGTCCGTTTCGCAACTGGATGAGATACGTTGGATCTTCAAGTTTATTATTGTATTTGGATTGTTCTCAAATCAACTTAGACTTCACAACAAAGGTGTAAATGTATTCGACGACACTCCTTCCTGTATTCGCGTTTGTTTTCACCCTAAATTGGGAGAAAACTATTCCTCCGACCCAATTTCGTATATTCAGATATATTGACATGCAGTAGAATGTTGTATGGGAGAGTAGAAGCAAGTAAAGAATTTATAAACTATAGTCGTTCTCATAAATAATCTCCATAGAAAAAAATTGGACTCAAGATAACAGTAAGTAAACACTTGATGCATGACAAAGCGTACATGAGTTACGAGGTTCATATTCATGAAATATGAAAAATCGACGTGTCGAACTAAAGTTGAATTAAAATTCGAACGAACATTTATGACATGTTATTTAAGATTTATTAATTTGTTAAGAAGTTCAACTCGAAAGGTTACAATATAGCAACAATGAAATATAACCAAGTAGCACATTAATATTGATTTCAGCACTTAAGTCAACAGAGCTACTGGAGATAGCAATTAAGTTTCTCAATATCAATTTGGTCACCTTAATTAGCCATTCTATTCTGAAATTCTAGGTCCAGTGTTAGAGGCTGGTGGAGTCGATGTAGAACCTCTAAAAGACGATAGAGCTCAGAGAGCTACTGGGTAGACAGTGGTACTCGGTTTGGTGTGGTGCACACGGTATGAGGGCGAATCTTCTCATTGCGGAATTCTCATCTAAACACTTGAAAACCCTCCTCGCTATGGACAGAAGGGACATCAAACTGACTTCTTACACGGCCCTGTCATCTGAATGAACATCTACACTTAATGGGCATCCTTGATGACTCAGATTATAATAGATGCTTTGAAGCGGATGAATTTTTTTTTCCTTTCCTAGTAGAACGTCCACTGACTCCTCTCAGGCTACAGTACTTTGGCAGCGCATACATGCCGCATGAGGCTAAGAGAGCCTGTTGGACTGTATTTGTTTCAATGAGCTCACAATGGACCCAATCAAGTGGTCTGGATGCTCAGTACTTATCCGCCCTCGCTTTGATTGATTGATTGAACATCCGAGAGAAGTAAAGTACTTCAGAGTAATACTAATATGGATTCAATAGCTGATAGAAGTCAAGAACAAGGCCGTGACAACATTATTGTTAGCCGTATGTGCACACGGAGAGGCCAGGTTTTAAGTTGAACAAAGTACAAAGATTTGCCTGCTTCAGTATAACGGGAGATATGAAATCAACCCAAACAGCACATGTGGAGTACTGTTGGACCTCTGAGGTTTACTGACTGTATAATTCCAATTCATTCTAGGATTATTTGTATTCACAGAGTTATTCATTACCTTTCTTATTACTTTGTAGTTGATGGATCAAAAAATGACAATTAGTTCATTATCATTTTCAGTTATTTCTGAATATTTTAAATATAAAATTCGAACTAGAATTTGGTATTTTTAAATAGTTAAAATGAATAATTGAGTTCAAAATAATAAATAATGTTACTAAATAAATAGAAAGGGTATTAGGACAATGATGTATTGCAAAAAATACTCCTGTGATTATTTCAATTATTAAACAAATTCCTAATAATAATCCAAAATTCCACAAAATAAGTTTATTGTCATTTTCAGTTATTTCTTTATATTTTCAATATAAAATTTGAATTCAAATTTGATTCTTTTAGATAATTAAAATAATTAAATGAGTTTAAAATAATGAATAAAATTACAAAATGAATAAAAAGGGTATTAGGACAATGATGTATTGCAAAAAATAGTCCTGTGATAATTTGAATCAATAAACAAATTTCTAATAATGATCTACAATTTCACAAAATAAGTTTATTATCATTTTCAGGTATTTCTTAATATTTTAAACATGAAATTTGGATCAAAATTTGGTATTTTTAAATAATTACAATAATTAATTGAGTTCTAAATGATAAATAATATTACAACATAAATGAAAAGGGTATTGAGACAATATTGTATTGCAAAAAACAGTATGTGCTGTGATAATTTGAATTATAAACAAATTCCTAATTATGATCCAAAATTTCACAAAATACAAATATTTGATGGAGTTGGTGAGTCAATTGATGAATTATTAATAATTTTTATTGTATATCTTTATCTTGGTGAACTGTCACATCATTGTCTTGACGACAAAATATTTCATTGATTCCGGTTTAAACAAGAAGAAGATTATCATCAACGAAAAAAAAATTTTTATAATTTACTATAGTGTTGCGTCACAACTACAGACCTACTCCAATTGAGATAACGAACATGGGGAGCCAGGAATGAAATAAAAAAACACGAGTAGAAAGTCTTGCCAAGATGGAATTAAAGAAATCGTGAGAGGTGACATTCTTAGAATGAAACCTACGCACGACTTCAGATATTTCCAAGTACTCCTTCAACACTAAATTGGAGGTAATTATACAAGATTGAATGGTAACTGGTAGGTACATATACATATAAAACCAAGGAAGGAACCGGTGCTGGAATGTACAGTGAGGAAAGAAACTCCCACCTCAGTATCTCAATGGGCATACTTATTTCCGTATTCCAAGCAGAGATGTACATCTACAAAATACGTAATGTGCGGAAAAAAAATATCATGAAAGTACATAACGTAGGAAACAATGAATGTATAGACACGGAGGCGTCACAGAAGAGACTCTTGAACCCAGAAGTAAGATCGACAATGTGGGTTTCCAGGACACTATGGCGCCGAGGACAATGAAACCGATGTTGCACTAGCCGAACTGGGAGTGACCCTGTCCGAAAATGAACATGGACCTGGGACAAACAACAACAAAGAGAGCACTGGAATGGAGCTCCTTACATGCCCATTGGGAATACATCCTCCCTAAGAACTGTCTGAAAACAGTACTGGAGAACAATCCAACATGGTTGGGAACGAGTTCAAACCGTTATAGTTCTCCTCACTCGTCAGAAACCAATAAGAGGATATCTGCACAAAATGGGACCTTTCCTCTAGGCAATGTAGTGAAGGGACAACAACAGTCAAACACATCTAGTTAGAATTTGAAGCAAGAGATCACAAAGAACTCGCAATATTCAGGCAAACTAGACTATCCTTCGAAGAGTACAACAGTCAACCGGGCAAGAACATTTACAGGGGACTAGAGTTAATAGTCCAGGCTGTGAACCGGCATTTTAGCTATAATAAAAAAAAAGTTCGAATCAAACATTTTTTGTTGCATTAGCTTCAGGAGGTTCTCAGGATCATTCGTACACCTTGAAACCTCTTGGGAACCCCAACCTCACCCATTGGGATCGAAAATGGCCCGAAATATGTCATTTTGCAATTTACGTGTTTTTGGAATTTCGACTGCACCTAGGGGCTTTTTTGGGTCGCTGAATACGATTCCGAAGTCAGATTTACTACGTAGTAGTATTGCAATGCAAAAATAATAAAAATTTAGAAGCGTGTCAAATTAGCCATTTTTGTGAATTTCACATCCCTACGATGATATTCGAGTAAATCTGGCTTCGGAATAGTATTCAGCGACCCAAAAAACCTACTTGGTGCATTCGAAATGCCTAAAACACGTAAATTGCAAAATAATATATAGGGGTACACAATTGGCCAATTTCGTCGATTTTATCGTCGATTGCAAGTAAATCTGGCTACGGATTCGTGTTCAAGGACCCAAAAAACCTGCTAGGTGCACTCTAAATGCCAAAATATCTTTTCTTGTACAAAATACAATTCAAGACTTGGAGATTTCGGGCCATTTTCACCCCCAATGGGTGAGGTTGGGGTTCCCAAGAGGTTTTAAGGTGTATGAATGATCCTGAGAACCTTCCGAAGCTAATGCAAAAAAAATTGTTTGATCCGAACTTACACGTTTTTTTTCGTTATTTTCCGGTTCATAACCTGGACTATAAGAAGCTTGTGTAAGTCATACAACTGTAATGCGCACTAAAAGCCCTAGTTACTGACATAGGGGACATAGGATTGCAGCTTCATAATACGTTGAGGACTTCTCAACTTCTCTAGAATTTCTTAATGATGTAGGTAATAGTGAAATAGTACCTCATGAGAATTCCACACCGACAATTTTCGACCAATGAAATACTTTTATTTTGACTTGTTGCCATGCCAACGGAAAAATTTCAGCGGATATATTTTTTTTAGGGTAGAGAAGCAAAATTATAGTGAATATTTTTTGACGTTTAACAAATGAGTTTGAAAGTGATACAATACATAACAAAACAACCGTTCACAAAAATAAGTTAAATATTTGAATTCATTCGATCTATTATTAAAATCTATATTTTATTAATTTTCATAACAACATTTAAATGTTTTTGATATTCCTCTTGAAAATTCTCTCTTCCTAATGGCAAATAGCAAAGGACAGAAGACTCTGAATTTACCAAATGTTTGTGTTGAATCAAATAAATGTAATATTTTGAAACCACTTTGTTCAATTCTGTTAAATTTTATAGATGTTTGCAACAGCTTTTCTTGAATTTTCTTGATTAAACCTTTACGATTTGCCACATTTAACATTTCTGGTGAACAATATTCGATTAACTCCAGTAAATATGTTAGTTTGGAATAGAACATTTCCACGTGACTTAATTCGTCACAACATGAACAAGCCTCGTAATGTTTAAAACAACTCATTGTTACTATATAATCTGAGACGATTGATTTTGTACAAACTATAGAGAAGGTACAATAATGACATTTGTCATGATATCTCTCATAGCCATGGCCGCCTATTTCGATTAAGCAATATTACTATTTTATAATTATTTGATTCCCTTAAAAAACAGAAACTGTCGTTTGCTAAAAACAAATATAATTCCTCCGAATTTAGTGAATCAAATATAACCCAAAAACATAAGAGAGACTATATGTAAACTATTTAAAATAATTTAACACAATTTTGGGTGAATCAAAACATGTTTGAATTTTATTGTAAATCAGTTGCCAAAAGAAAACCATTAGATAAAAACACATAATTCCACCAATTTTAGTAAATAAAATGTAATTCAATAACATGTGATAAACCATAGTTAATCCACTTATAACAATTTTGTACAAGTAAAGTGGGTGGATCAAAAATTACTACTGATATTTGAATTTTATTATAAATCAGTTGCCGAAAGAAAACCATTAGTTAAAAACACATACTTCTACCACGTTTAGTAAATAAAATGTAATTCAACAATATGTAATAAACCATATTTAATCTACTTTTAACAATTTTGTACAACTAAAGAGGGTGGATCAAAAATTACTACCGATATTTAAATTTTATTGTAAATCAGTTGCCGAAAGAAAATTATTGGTTGAAAACACATACTTCCACCAATTTTAGTGAATGAAATTTAATTCAACAACATGTAATGACATCAAACTCTCGAAATCCTATAAATATATTATGGCATTCCTTCGTGATGTCTCATATTTTCATGATAAAATGTCAACTAATATGACATTTAAATTATTTTAAGCTAATTTTCTTCGGTGTTGAATTCTCTTACCGAATATCCCGAGTGCACAAATTAATTTACGGAAATTTTTTCTCGATGGCGAATATTTTAAGAAAATTATCCCTCGTTTTCGACTCGGGATAATTTTCAAAATATCCGCCATCTGGAAAAAATTTCCGGCAATAATCTTGCAAACGGGATATTATTGTCAGTGAATATTTTATTTCTAGATTTGTGAACTAGAAATATTCAATTTATTAGTATCATAATAATCTATGTTTAATATTTTCTTCAAGTTCTTCAATGGTGTATCTAATGGAGATGTCATTGTTGTATTGCCTTCGCATTTCCAATTCTGACTGGAGTAAGATGAAGTTTGTACATTATTTTCCTCTTTTTAATTTTTTTTCCTTCTTGTGTGTTTCAACTCTTACCTTAATTCATATGTTACCTTATCTTCTGAATTCGTCGAATTTGATAGCGATATTATATTATGGTTTGCTCTACGATGAGTATAATAATAACCCATGCTATAGTTTGCCACAGGTTGAGCTACGTCCCGGCACGGCATTCACACTCATGTCATGCACTCACGGTCGGAACCTTGTCGGCTAATCATTTTTTATGCTAAATAATACAAACAACAAATATGTTGTATGTTTATATTTAATAACATTATTACGATATGAGAGAATAGAATATTGTGAGCTATCTAATTTGAGATGAATCTCTTCTGGATATCACAAGTTAATGTTCCTTCATTTGTTACTTCCCTTTATATCAATGCAATTCTTGTATCAGTATTATTGTTGAAATGAACGAATAACTTATTATTATTATAATATACAGTGATTTCAGTCAGCTCATCCTGAGAAACTCCAAATCATCTTCATAGTGATGAGTGATGACATTCTGGAACTGGACTCATATATGTAGATATTTTACGATTATTCGTTTTTCAAGTCTAATATGCATACAAAGTTCTAGGATTAGACTGTCAACTCTCATAATAATTAACTGCAAAGAGCAATGAAATGTCTCAAGTTTTAATTAATACAGCGTACATAGAGGAATTTAGAAAGCAGCAGGGGCAGCAGCCATTGGTAGGAAAGCCGGGCGAGTCTAGCTTCTTACATAAAAGGTATATTAAGACTTCCTGAACCGTGCAATATATTTCAGAAAACTTTCATTATTCAGCAGAGTACACTGGATTTATTGATATTATTTAGAAGTTTATAAGTGAATAGAAGTTTGTTATCTGAGATTATAGACGGGGTATTTTAATGTTGTGTGTCTGTTGAGTAAAGCTAACGCCAACTGTAACGACAAACAAGGGAACAGACATAGCCAGGATTTAGCTCGAGAGATAACTCGATCGCACTTCCACATATTAAATCCGCTTGGATTAATTCACCGGCTCCAGTTATTTTGCCAAAATCAAGAAACTGAATAATTCCTGTACAACTTTGTTGTTGGATGTGCTTTCTGGGATAGGAAAAATAATTACTACACTACAGTCTAGAAAATGTGGACACCTGTCTAGCTTCCGTTATACATACCTATATCAAAACTTGTGTATCCATTTGAAATAGTATACAGAGTGGAGATAAATTAACGAACTAAGCGAAAACACTAGCTTATTGTGGACTTCTACGAAAAACGGTCGTACAGGTCGATTATTTTTTCAGAAAAGATATACAGAATAATACATTTGAAGTGGGAACTAAACTAGAGGAACATTCGTGAAATTTGAATCTTGAGATACATTTTAGTTGTCGTTTACTAAAATTAATGAACAGTGATCAATCGATAAAGTGACTTCCCTAACTTTTGTAAACAAAATAGGTTCCGGACACTTCTGCGGATCAAATGTATGATTGTAGGAACAAGAAATTTATTGAGAATGATTTAGAAATCACTAATATAAGTAGTTGAGACGTGATGTTTGAAGCATTTAATTTTATGTGTATTTGACACCTGCTGACAGGTTGACTTTCGAATTATTCACACTATAATATAACCTTGTTTTATGCTGACACCTGATATCAGTGATGAATAGAAATGAGTGTAGTAATGAGCAATGTTATAATGAAGTTATTCCGCCAAAAATAAATAATTATACTAACGGATCGGAGAAATACTTAACAAAAAGTGCAGTGGCAAACATAAGAAATCTAAAGAATCTGAACCAACATCTGGTGATTATATGATAATCACAGAAAATGAAAACAAAACAAAATCAATGGAACAAACTTTTAAAAATATTAATGATAACCTTAGGCTCGAAAACCAATAAAACTTATTATTAATGAAATTAAAGAAGATCATTTGAAATCAGTCAAGAAGAAGCGAACAGAAAATGGTAACCCAGAAATACTTATTCTCAAAAATAACTCACTAGAGAATTGAATCAAATTTTTACAAACGTTAATTAAAGAAACCAAAGATGAAAACATATTACCAGAAGAAAAATGAAAAATAATAAAAGAGAACAAAATCGTATCCTTTGCTCAACTACCTCAAGATGATAGTGTAAAACATACAAATACAACCAAACAAATTATTCCAGGCATAATAATAAAACCAAGAACAACACAGGAACCATTATGAACAAAAAGTGATAAAAGTTCTTACTATATCTCCTGGCAGTTTGGAAATTGGTATAAACTCAATTGAAACAAGTAGAAGTGGCAGTATTATAATTGAGTGTTCGACATATAGTGGAGCAAATATAGTATAAAATAAACTAAAAAAGAAATTGAAAGTACAAGAATGAAAAAGACTCGTATACAAATTATTGGAATCCAGGAAAACCTAGAATCAAAACGGAATGGAGAATTAATAAAAGGGGAGAATAACTTAGATTCGGATGACGACATAAAACCTAGGACTGAGAAAGGTACTACGGTATATGTAGAAGCATCAGCTATTACTTTTGAATAATAATGAGTCTAAATAAGCTATATATAAATTGGGTATATGAAGATATTCAACTAACTCGCTGTTATAACTGTCAACAATTCCACCACCAAGCAAAAATAATGATAAAATAAAAAAGTGTGTACATAGTGCTCTGGAGACCACAATTATCAAGAATGGAATAAAATTGAAAAAAGGTACTACAGTATATGTAGAAACATCAGTATTACTTTTAAATAATAATGAGTCTAAATAAACTATATATAAATTGGGTATATGAAGATATTCGACTACTTCGGAAGTTGGACAATGAAACTCAAATTTTACACAAGACTTTTAACATTTAATTTGAAAATGCTGACAAATTGTTTCATCACACTGTGGCATTTTCAAAGCAAGGAGTTATCAAACTGAAGCTAAATCTAAAAGTATGTCCTTAAATATCAGGGATCAGAATGTGGTACAAATTGAGGGATGAGGGTGGATAATGGTGGGAGTGTGTTTACAAAATTGTTAACAAGCGGTGAATTATATGTATCGATTTGATCATTTAATATTACATTATTATTGTTTTTTTTTTTGTTTTTTGTTTTTTTTTTGAGATATTCAACTAGTCTGCTGCTATAACTGTCAACAATTCCACCACCAAGCGAAAAAAACGCGAAAATAAAAAAGTCTGTATTACTGCTCTGGAGTCCACAATTATCAAGAATGGAATAAAATTGGAAAAAATTATTCAAATTGTATACTAGCTAACATAAAATTTAATCTGAAGAGTAACACAAATCATGGAGCAACCGATCTAGAATGCCCAACATACAAATTTTCGTTTTGGCCTTATGAAATGAAAAATTAATTATGGAACATATTACCTCTATTACATGAAATTGCAATTTCTACAACCATCGATTTCATGAACGACACACAAGAAGAACAAATGTACCAATCAATTGAGTTCGATGATCCATCGGAGAACATCAAATCTATAAACACTAACTATGTAATAACTTTATGAACCTATTCAATATGATCATTAGGAGTGTGGGAAAGAATTTTGATACATTTTTAGTTTTTTTAAACTTGACAAAATTTTCAAATATCGATATAATTATCTTAACTGAAAGTTGGCAAATTCAAACTACCACTTTTACCAATATTTTAAGCTTCAACACTCACTATAGCAATTGTAGATTCAATCAAAATGATGGTATACTTAATGGTAATATATGTTAGGTCACATTACATTACAGAATTCACGAATATTTTATTGAAAAATCACAGACAACAGTGAAGATTACATCAAATGAATTAAGTATAGATATTCATGCTATGTACAAACCGAATCCAGCCAAAACTAATAATTTCATAGAGAAATTAGAAGCTTTTATTAGCGATAATTAGAAGGAGGACATAGAAATACAACTGGGTTATTTGAATATTGACATTCTTGATAAGAACGACGCAAAAGTAAGTAGATATCTCTCTTCTACCATATATCAATAAGCCAACTAGAATAACCAATACCAAAAAGAAATATATTATGAATAAATTGTCAAATGTCAAGGTTATATGATGAAAACCGCTACGACAGATCACTCCTCCACTACTTTGAATATTTGCAACAAAAACTTCAATAGTAATTACAATTTATTTGAACATAACGTTGTAAATGAAATAGGCTATGTAAAATTTGAAAAATACCTGAGTACCAAAGAATGGAATCTAATCTCCATTATATAAAGTTGCGCAATGTCAATGTCGTCATAACATTTTGCAGTGGCTAGATATCGTAACAAAACTGTCAGTGTTTCATGTGAAGATATTGCTTCCCTTAACCCTTCGTTAGGCGCCTGCATTGTTAAGACGCGTATTTGAGCGCGTTGTATTTCCTTTCAGTTTTTCTAAGAGGGATCTAATTGTGACTTTTGAAAGTCAGTAATTCATGGTGAATACTTACTACATATTATCAATAATATAGAATAGATTTTACATCAATTCATCATTCTCTTTTATATGAGTCACGTAAAAACACACTTTTATTCATTTATTGCATACATATATAAGACTATCAAATAACAATTTTGAAGTACTCTTCGAGAAGCAAACTTACGTCCTTATAACAAAATTTAATCAAAACTCATGAGAGAAAATAAGTATTTTTTTTTCATAAAAATGAATTCGTTAGTTGAAACTCAGTGAGGAACATTTCTTTTCGCTACAATTTCACACTAATCACACTTATAAGTAACAAATAATCACCATCATCCACTTGAAATATTATTAAAGTATGAAAGTGATATTCAATCTTATACTTGATACTTATCTCGCAATGCTCTGCAATATTTGGATCTCCCGAATAATAATAATGGTTTGGTGAGTCACTTTCTTCCTTGCCTATTCCGAGAAGCCGCCACTGGTACTTAATTACTTTATTGTAGGCTTATCATTGTGAGACTTGAATTCTGTATGTATTCAAGAATTGTTCAGTCTTTCAAAGAATCTGAACCAAAATACAAATTTTTCCTGCAACGTTTGAACAGGAACTGAGAGTGATTCTAAAAATGAAACGGGTTGTTCAGAATGCATCAGATATACAACGAAATATAATCCTTATTCAAAGATATCATCTTGCTGCAAACATTACATTCATTTAATCGAAAACAGAGAGAATAATCTGCAGTTCCCAATCTTATAATTTCCCAAAAGTGTCATAAAATGACGATATTCTCCACATTTTTTCATACACAGAATATTCAGGAAAACTACATGTAAAGTGTATAAAACATCCACTCAATCAATATATGATTATAAAGATGGGATTTCCATTCTTCCAGGGATTTTTTAAACATTAATACCCTCATCATTTATTATTTAACTTAATTGTCTTTTGGAATATTCAGAAGCTCAGTTTGTTACTCTGCTCAGTGGCGGCTCGTGAACTTTTTGAGAGAGGAGGCTGGACATAAAACGTTTTTGTAAAAATATGCTACATTCAGTCAATTAATTTAACCTTCGCGCAGCGACCGTACCAGCTACTTCAGTGACAAAATTAATTGTTACCCAGCAAGAACCAACGTGGAGGTATAGAGTTTCTCTTGCCCACAAATTCTTTTTCGGCCTTTTTTTGTTTTTTATTTTTTTTGGATTTTTAATTTTTTTTCTTTTTTTTTCGGAATTTTTCATATTTTGTTTCTTTTTATTAATTTTATCAACTTTTTTATATATTAACGAAATTCTACGGTCTTTAATTTGCGAAAAATGATCAATAATATTATCATAATATGTATCATTATGTTTTAAGTGTTTTACTAAATCTTTTTCAATAGATATTAAACTAACATTAAATAAACGATTTTGACCCATTGTATTTCGCATGTATGTTTTAATTCGTTTGAGAGTAGAAAATGTTCTCTCCACCGATGCCGACGTGACAGGATTGGTGACTGTCAAACAAAGTAGTTTATAAAACTGAGGTAAGACTTGTTGGAAATCATTATCTATCATATATTTTATCATATCGGCGTGACTGTCGTACTGGCCTAAAATATCTTTATCCCATTATATAACGCATAATTCATTGTGCAGCGCTATTTTATCAAAAAAATTATATTTTAGAACTAAGTTATCTGAAAGTGTATTGATAAACTCTTGAAAAAGATTTGAAAAATCTTCTATTCGTCAAATCGAAAAACTTCAATTCATGTAAATCGGAAAATCGAATCTCAATATTTGACCTTTAATAGTATCTAAAATTTCATAAAAAAGTATGTTTTCCTCCTTTTCACGGGAGAAGCCTCATAGTTGAATAATTTCCAAATGAAATATTAAAATGAAATTCTGTATAACGGAAACTTGAAATTTTATCAATGAGATGTTTTATACGATCTCTTGAATGAATTATATTAGTGAATTTATGTTGTAAAATTTGAAAAATAAGATCAGTTTGTTTCAAATATTAATTTAAAAGTATCAAGAAAAAACAAACATTCTTCATTTTCTAAATAAGATTTTAAACCAACAGCAGCATTTAATGAAACCTGATCTGTTGAAAAGTCATCACTGTTTAATATAAAATCAAATGTTCCAATTAATTTGTCTTTATTTTTATGGATGGTGAACTAAACATTGCACGTGATGTAAAATTCCATCGAGTTCGAGCATTACAGGGAATTCTGTTTCCTACTATGTTATTTAAAACTTACGTTCGTTTGTTCGAAGACCGTTTAAATGTCCCGCCATTACAGAAGCCATCGTAAGTCTGATTTATTCGCAAAGTCGAATCGTTGAAATGTTTCCATTAAAAAATTGAATAAATTGACCGCCGTTCTTCCCGAACTAACATCGTAGAACCCTAAAAATCTTTCCACTAGTTGTCCATTTTTACAATTAATAATTTACCGAACAGACGAATTCTAATCTAACCTTATTTCGCGTGGTGTCACTCAACCATTATACTTGCATAAAACAAAACAAGCATTGACGCAACACGCATGTGCCGTATTCCGTACCACACCGACTGTACTGAACTTAAAGGCGGGCGACAGGCTAGCCTCCAGATGGTGTTGTCATTTTCGCTGTTTCACGCTATTTTGCGATTGACTGGTCGGAAAAACGGCAACTGTGTTGAACAACACATGCTCAGCGTTTGAGATATATAGAGAGTCTAGCCTCAGGGCACTGTTGCCAGATTAAAAATAACTACTGAGAACGGGGAATTAATTGTAAAATTAAAAAAATTATTAGAGAAACAGGAAAATGAAGAATGATCAACAAGATAAAATGAAGAATGATCAACAAGATAAATTTGTGAGGAGGCTGAATCTCCTTAGCCTCCTTCGAGGAGCCGCCACTGACTCTGTTATAGGCTTATTATATTCTAACACTCGTTCAGTAACCAACAAATAACGGATTCAGTAAAAGGGTTCACAACTTACTTTGGATACACTATAACACTAAAAAGTACGAAATACGGAATAATCACACATATCCTCTAAAAATACTATTAAAGTACTAAGAACCTTTCAGATACCAAGTAGCCGTTATCAATGTAAACTAAATTGGGGAACAAAATGTACCTGATGAAATACTATTTGGGGTTAATAATTTAAGCAAGGGGTTACCCTCAGCAAGACATAAATCTGAATTTATTAAATTGCTGTTTGCCTATGTAACACATGTATGGCAGAAATTTATTGAAAAGCATGAGGAATCTCTAGCTGTATCATTGAATATCTCCCAAAGCACTCGACCGAGTTTGGCACCAAAGCCTTCTTGGGGAACTTCCGTCATATGGTTTGCCACCTCAACTATGTTGCTTACTATCGAGTTTCCTCTCAGACTGATCACTCCATGTGGTGGTTGACGGAGCATTCTCCGTTACAATGGCTATCAACTGGTGTTCCACAGGGATCCATATCAGCACCAACTTCGTTTCTCCACCATATCAATAAACTGCTGGAACTGACCACCTGTCCCGTCTACAGCTTTGCAGATGATGGTACACTGCATACCGTTTTCTCATCTATTACCCCTATACCGGCCAATGAAGCCAGGGGATCGAGGCAAGGACAAGTTGACGCAATTAATGGAGATCTGGCGAAGATTTCGAAATGAGGATTTAAAAATCTAGTAGAAAGCAACCAAGGAAGACGGATCACACAATCCTTAAGATGGTAATGTCAGGTACAACTATTCCTATGAAGATCGTTTGAGGTCCATTTATTCCGGCCAAGAGTGACTTCACATCACAGCCGCTTCTCATAATCTACAAAGCACAGATCCGACCGGTCCTGGAGTACTGTTCACATGTTTGGAGTTCAGCTCAAAAACATACGCTTAAGCTATTGGATTATATCCCGGGAAGAGCTACACTTTTGATTCATGATGTCACACTTACGACTTCAGGGAGCTCTCTAGAACATCGTAGAAAGGTGGGAGATCTCTCCCTTTCTATAAATATTCCCATGGTCGGTATTCCTCAGAAATGTCGACTGTTATTCCACCACGAGAGGTTCCAGATAGGCGGATAAGACGAGTTCAAACTAGTTACCACTTCACTGTCAAACTCGAGACCTGCCGAACTGCTTCCTACCAGACTTTTTTTTATCGAACAGCAAAGTTGTGGAATTCTTTATCTAGTGAGGTCTTTCCCTAGGCCTATAACCTCCAAACTTTCAAGAAAAATACGGCAGCCTTTCTCGTCTCCATAAAGTCTCCTGCTAGGTCACACGATATTCTTCGAACATTGTAGGTTTCCCTCTCGTGTAGTCAGAGTATGAAAAAAATGTCCGTACTGTGTTTACAAAGTGATAAGCTCTCTCAAGAAATGGTGTGACCTATATTTAGAATATGTTCTGATAATGCGGATTTTTCACTGCTTTTCTTCTTTAAAATAGCAGAATAGCACTTTGCATTTCGAACACGACTCACAATCAATTTTGTAAGTTCCAGATTTATGAGAATCGGGAACTTTATCAAAGGTATTACCTGAATAGTTTTCAGCTTGTTCTTGCATTTATACTAGTGAATTATTTGATAATGATGGCTCTAATTTGGTTAGTTGATTCCATTCCATCTTTCATATTTGGTTAAGATATTTTCCAAAGATTTATCGTAACCATTGTCCATCGCTATTTGCTGAAGTGTCTTCGTTGTTTTTCTTGCTCAAAGGAACGTTTAATCATCATTTGATAAGTGTTTGTCGCGTGTTTTTGTATCATTTCTTCAATTCAGTGTATTCCTGTATCTCTATGGAGCAGGATATGAAAATCTCATAAGTTATCTGCAATTTCTTAATTTGTACGGGTGAAGCATGTGACCATATTTCTGCTGCATATGTTATTGATGGTCTTATCATAGGAGTATAGATCCGCAGTTTACTCTTGGTATTTTGTTTGATTCATTTATTGATTAGCGGATATATGTGCCCCTCTATCTGATTCGCCTTTTTCATTGGAACGCCTACTGGTATAGACCACTCATCTGTCAGTTGTGACAACATGTATGACCTCACGAATAACATACTGATTAGGTGAAAACATTTATTGTCAACGTCTACTCAGAAGCATGCGTATATAAACAAAATTTCTGAGGAGATGGCACTGTTTGAAGAGGTTCGGTCTACTATTGTAAACCACGCGCTTAACAAAGTGTTAAATAACCAATTTTTTTTATTAGATGAGTTACGAATTCCCAGGTTCAAGTTTCAACTATTATGTGAAAATATTGCTATTTTCAGTAACCACTTCTCAGTCCAAACTGACGTTTTTTTCTGTCCTAGCTGCAGCTACCAAAGATTCGTGAACAGTTCAAGATGGTGTTAAGTTTATCATGAGTTCTGTGGACTCATCGGGAGTGTAAACCACGGTCCTACATACAGGTCTGAGAAATCTATGTTTGACATGAGTCTCTTACATGCCGCCAAACTCGTAGTCCCTCGCTCAGCCACCAGCTAGCGCTTGAATCGAAGTATGGCAAAAATCACATTATCAAGTAAAATAATTTTTCTCGTAACGCAATATTTACTATTATGATTTGAGAGAGTAATAGAACTGTTACTCTTGTCAAAATGTATTACTCCCCTTTCTCGTTATACATGCTCGCACACATAAAATACCTCGTTAAAACGATTTCTATCCGGAATGGCCAGCATCCACTTTTTTCGCATTTCCGCAACTTTAGGTACTTTAAAAACAGAAGTTTCTTACTTTACACTTTTGTACCACGTTTTGCATTCCGGCACAATGCACGGTTTCGTGAATTTTTTTCTAAAAACGCCGGTATTCCTTGTGTTTACAAGTCATCAATGACAGTTGCCAGAGAACACGGTCGTATACGTGACAGAGATCATTCCTCGACTCATGCGCCACCCTTTTGATACTACGCGACAGTTTACGCTTCGCGGACTCACTTCTCACATAGGAAACAGCCTCGAGTTCCCAGACCTGTATATACGACCGTGGTCCTAACTGAACGCCTTTTTCTGTCTTGACTACCGCTACCAAATATTCGTGAACAGTTCAAGATACTGGTCATCGGGGTTGTAAATTAATCGCTACCGCTTGTCGCGATCATCGTTGGCCGATGAAAAATCACGAGGTCTGTGGCCCTCTTAAGTCATATTCGCAAACCAGCGTATTTTGTTAATGTTTCCAATATTATATTCAACCATCAACCTTGATAATGACATCTATGTTGCAAGTGCGTTCGAATTGTCATCGTTAGACGAATAAGATTCATAATCATATCACTCTTGCGTGTGGTTGAGTTACAATAAATACCTTAATAGTACGATAAATCATAGAAATGCTAATGGGCAACGCGGCAGATTTTTGAAGGCTGCTACACATACTGCGGCAATTATCGTTCATAAATTTATTTAGTTATGATTTTATTAATGTCTAGGACGTCGTATTATAATAAAACGTCCCGTAAATCATCGTGAGTTGGCAAGAAAGGGGGCAGTTTTATGACGCAGTAAAGGGATATGAAACGGAAGTTTCTACAACAGTATATGATTACGGTAATCAATATCACATGTGATGGCGATAAAAATACATAAGTTCCAATAGGCTGTACATATTTTACCTCGACGGTTTCGTGACAAGTCCACCGGAATGGTTCGGGTACGAAAATTACATAATTAAGACGACAATTATTATGAAACAGATTAGTTACGTTTATACCGCAATATCAATGACTTGTACATAATTATTACAGGATTGCAGAACAAATAATAACGAATCGCATGATTTGCAACGGTTATAGTTATACAGAAGGAAGTGAAACAATTTGATTACGCTATTGCATTTCTCGCTATTGTTTGCCAACTTTCGTCACTAAAGGAAAGATACACTCCATTTGTTTGGAGTGCAGTTTAAGTAGTTGAAATGTATTATTACACTCTGAATGTTGGGAGTATATTATGCTATACCGGTTCCGTCTGTGTAATCGCCAAAAATAGACGCATGAAGAAACTTTTTTCTCGCTTCTGAAAACATTGAATTTGTTCATTTAGTTTATAAGAACATAATTCAAAATTTTGGACTATAAAATTTACAGTATGACAATGAATGAAAAATACCGAAAACGCAAAAATTTATTTCAATATAAAATCATCAAACTAGAATTGCGTACACATATTAATTATTGATGTATGATATGCTCCACAGGACCACCATATTTCTGCAAACACAAGTCCAAGCATTGGTGAAGATTGGATACAATTTTTTTTGGAAACATTGTTATGTTGTCGTGTTTAATTCTGGAATTGTTTCTGGAGCGTTGGCACTTAAAATGCCATTTATCATCAATCTCCGGATGAAGGCATCACGATGGGTCAAGTTGAGGCTATGTGGCGAATAAATGAAGTCAGTTTTGGGTTTAAGCTCTTGAAGAGCGTTTGAAGTCTCTAATAAATAATTAAATCTGTTGCCCATATACTTCTTGGTTAGATGTTACATTATCATTTCCACAAACTGTACATCAAACAGTTATTCGTGCATAGTGAAGAAGTGTTTCTGGGATTGCTTGTGGTCTTTCGTATCCAAGAAATCTGTACGATTGTCTGTTGATGTGCTTCGGGCGCAATTTTCTACAAGTAACCGCTTATCGGCAAGGTTTAACTTATGAAATAGCTGAATTTTATACGAGAAAGCACCGATATATTTGAAATTAAGCGTGTAGTTGCCCTGTTTTTGTTCATTTTGACAGCAGTTTTTTCAGGCTCCTCTTCGGAGATTGTATGATTTGGTCCAGTATCCTGTCATGATTTGCATCATTCCCCTCAGTTCTTCTTCGACCGCATCTTCCTTCCCTTCCGACTAGAAAAATACCTGTATGTCGATACTTCATCACGGATTCCCTTATTTCCGTATCTGTAATATCTCGTCCATAGTACTCTAAAATATACCTTTAACATGGTTTATACTTTGTCCAATGTTTCTGGTGTTACCGTATGAACGATTATAGTGATTTTATTTCCACAGCATTTGCAATATCATATTCAATTTAGGCATCTTATATTTGTTGTCATATCGTATTCATGAGTTTAAAAAAATGTTTCACCAACATAGTGGTATCACAAAATTGCGTTAAAAATATAATCCCTTGAATACCTCAAGCTTTCCTCACTTGTAGGACCTGAAAATATATTGCGAACGATTATAAACAGTTATAAACATTATCAAACTGTCATTACTTTGAAAACTCATATTCGAATTGACAACATATGTAATGTGTTTCACAAGGGTTGATAGTAGGGCCGTTATTGTATTTCTGCTGATAAGGATAAGGATGCCAAATTTGAGATACCTTTTTTTAATTGAATTAAAATAAATTTTTATAAAAAAAGTAGTGTATATCTCATCAAAACTTAGGTTTAGCCATCCGATAAAACATCATAAACTAGGTGCTTAAAGAAGCAGTTTTGAGATTTCCCAAAAAGAAATAATAATGGAAATGACAATCTCTTACTTCAACAAAACTTTGTTTATCAAAATGATATTTATTTTCCAAAATTATGGACTTATGGAATATAATTAAATTAATAGTTTCTTAAAAATAATAAAACGAGATGTATTCCTTTTAAATTTAAATCAAGAAATCTTAGAAGTAATTTGACTTTGTCCTGGCTATAGAATCAAATACTATCTCTACCACTCATAGTTTTTTCAAGGTATTAATTTATATGTGTACTTAGTTTTGCCCAGAATCGGTCTTGGTCTTGCAGTCTTGGTCTTGTTCTTGCATTTTTGCAAGACCAAGACCAAGACCAAGACCGCGTAATTTTAGCAAGACCAAGACCAAGACTGACCGTGCAAGATTTGAGGAAGAACAAGACTAAGCCTGCGAGACTCTTGCGTCTTGCAGTTAGGACTGAGTGTCGTTTCAGGGAGCGGACAGGCTTAATTTATAATACAAGAAATTGACACATAGAAAACAAACGAAACAAAATAAAAGAAAGTACTTGTACATAAAATTTTGATGAAGAGAATAGGCAGAAAATAGGAAGACGTGAAGTACAGATATAAATGACTATCAGTGCTTGTTCGTTGAAGGGGGAATTCACGCAGTCCGAATAAGTAAATAAAAAATAATATATTAAATAACGTATGAAAATAAATAAAAATATGAAAACAATGAAAACGAAAAATAAACTATATAGAATAAAGCGTAATAAGATTATATGTAGTATGTTACCGAGAAAATGTTTATTTTCTTAATATTTCAAAAGTTACAGGCCGAAAAAGAGATCTCACAAACTAATTTGAAATGTAACTTATAATAATAAGGTAGAGCGAAAAGCAGGACGCTACAATGTCATGCGTCTGTACGCCGCATGCGGCATACTTTGATTTGCGACGGCATCCTTTAATGAGAGCCGGCACGTACCAAGACTGGGAGCGCAATACCAAGACCAAGACCAGGTGTATTGGCGCAAGACCAAGACCAAGACTGGCTAAGTCTCGTCTTGTTCTTGCATTTGGGCAACACCAGTGTACTACGCCAGCAAAACCAGGAAAAGCTGATAAAGAAGCACAATCACTTATGTGAATTTCAGACTTGTCCAGGTCGAAATCCTTATCAGAAGAATTGCCTAAGCGTTTCTTCATATTGTTCTTGCATTTAAAAATGGGTTTTATTGCAAATTTTGGCAACAAATTATGAAATAATTAATAAGTTTAATAGTGATTCTTGACCCAGATATGGATTATATATAAATTCTCAAGAAATAGGTCACACTAGCACATGTGTTATTTATTATTATTTCCGTCTTGACGTACGTTTCGGTCTCACAACCATCATCAGTAGATGTCTGAAACATGATTTCTTGAAACTAATTGTATCATCACAATGCGTCCTTGTTGCACTTATTTCAATTAAAAATGCTCACGTCGCCGAAATGAACCGAAACAAGAGTAATAAAAAAATGTGTTATAATTTCGATTACTCGTGTTTCTGTTCGTTTCGGCGACGTGGGCATTTTCAATTGAAATTAGTGCGATAAGGACGCCATGTGATAATACAATTAGTCTTAAGAAATCACGTTTTATACATTGATACGTCTTCTGATGATGGACGTGAGACCAAAACGTACATATAAACGAAAATAATAACGTATGTGTTGATGTGACCTATATCCTGGGAATTTATATATAATGTTGATGAGGAAAAGTCGAATTATTTGAAAGTGATGGTTCTAATCCGATGAATTGATTGCGTACCATGTTCTTTTCTTGTTTATAAATAAAAGTATTCCTGAAAATTTGCTCTAATCATTGTCCGTCGCTATTTTCTGAAGTTTCTCAACCTCGTTGTTATAATTTAAAATTGATGTTCCAAATTTCATTTGATTTGAGCAAAGTGGCATAAAAGATTTCTTAAAATAGTTTATTGTGAACAGGAATTAACTGAAAATTCTTGGCTTCCGGATGAATTCCGCGTCACTATAGCACGCCTTAATGCCGACGTATCGCCAACCATTACATGTGGCATTTTCAGGGCAGGCTTGAGGCTTGAAGTGGAACTGGAACATCAAGATTAGCTATCCGCGGAAGTCTACTATTCAAGATAGTAAATAACTGATTCAGATTCTTGTCAAACAACCGGAGTAATTCAAACTATGCTACAGCATCAAAAATTTTGAACGCGAACTTTTTACTCTCATAACAGAAACAGCCTGTACATCTGTATATATTTCTCGTTACAGAGAATTAGTAAAGGTGAATAGGGATTGAGTAAATAAATCATAAACGAATGTTTGAATAATTATTGTTAATTGGTATGAACGCTGGTAGATCAAAGAAAGTTTACCGTTTCAATTATGTTGCATTGACGTGTATTTGATTAATTCATGTAGGAAAGGTTGAATTTATTGAACTGGTTCCGGTATTATAGTCCTCTTCCGGCAACTAATACTAAATAACTACCGAGAGCTCGGGAACGTCCGCTCACTTTTATTTATTTGGATGTGTACACAATGCAACTACGAGTAATTAAACGACGGATTTACATGATTTACACAATTAGTCGTGCAGAAAACACAATAAATGTAAAAATGCAAATTAACAAATGCTTTTGTGGTGGCGCGTTTTGAATACAAATTCCTACTTTACCTGAGGTCTTTCTCTAAATATTCATCCACTTTTATTATTTTGTTAGGATACGGATTTTTATTAAATAAACAGTTGAAGTGTACTGTTTTCTTTTCCTGAACTCGTACATCATAGAATGATATGTCGGTTGTTTTCCGCATTACAAAACCTCTGAGATTTATTTATAATTCTCCTAATATGAGGACTCGAGAGCTGGCAGCATGATTACATATTTCCGCCTTTTGCTGAACTCCCATTTCCTGAAAATAAAAAGCCTGAGTTTTCAGAAATTTCAGTTTTTCTTGAATCTATCATCAGTGAAGCGCTTGATATATGCAGGCAAGAATGTTAAAATATGCCCATAATTATGCTAGTCTGCATTGACAATATACACATATTTTCTTTAAAATGCTCAAAATATGCACATATTTTTTCAATCTATTCAAACATAATAGAAAAATGTGAGAATAAAAACGCCTCATTTTTCTTGTAGAATTATGCAAAACCGTTTCACCCTAGAAAAATTATCGAATACAGGAAAGAGAAAACAAGTTTTTCTGGAGAACAGAACGTATTAAATATGAAGAAAACGAAATTTTTTATAACGCATTTCCATATTACATACAATAAAATACAATCTCCAATCCAACCGAGGATTTAGCATATAAAAAAAAATTATTCCGTCACACTGTTGAAGGAATTTATTATTATATGTTTTCAAAATTTTCAGTTAAAGAGGAATGTCTTTTATCAGTTAAAATATTTGTATACAGCGAAAGACTGCGTTCTACATAAACAGATGTTATGAGACAATATTTTAATTTGCGCATTATATTGTACTTACTCCAAACGCTCATTAAAATCGTCTGATATTATCTCCCCTAGAAATATTTTAGATATATTTGTTGGATATTTATAGCCTACTTTGTTTTGTATCACGCTCTGTAGTTTCCCAAGATCTCTACTTCTCATAGTTCCTTGCACGTTTTCACATTTCTCTAAGAAGTCTTTTATAATTTCTACAGATTCGACAAGTGACGTAGACCTTTTTTCTAGGGCTAGTATTGTGTTTGGAATAAAACTGTAATTAGATCTTATAAAAACTAAATGTTGAGCGACTGCATTATTCCTCAATAATTCCTGAGATTTCAAACATATTGAGAACTATCAGTATTGTGTTTGGAATAAAACTATAATTAGATCTTATAAAAACTAAATGTTGAGCGACTGCATTATTCCTCATAATAATTCCTGAGATCTCAAACATATTGAGAACTATCAGCAATGTCTAAAATAAGTTCTTTTGAATTTTCAAAGTATTCCGCATATAAAATAGCAGCATTCAACAAAGTTCCCCACCTGGTGATAATTGGTTGTGGGGGTG
Source organism: Endomychus coccineus (assembly GCA_958510875.1). Lineage (NCBI taxonomy): Eukaryota > Metazoa > Arthropoda > Insecta > Coleoptera > Endomychidae > Endomychus > Endomychus coccineus. The sequence goes on from OY294068.1 coordinate 158,820,292, forward strand.
AAGGAATTCCTGGTGACTTATCTTTATAAAATTGCACCATCAAAGGTGCCTTGAAATAACATTTAAAATTAATTCATTAACTAAAGGAAATTATTTTCTTATAGTCCCCGATACTCTGTGCTGAACACGTTACATGTAATAAATTTTGATAAAAAAATTCCAAATTTTGTCCAACTTTCAACATATGAGGTGGCATCTGATACAAAAATTATGATTTCTTCGGCTGGTACCGCATTGGGCAAAAAAATTCGTTAATGAATCTTGTACGAAACGTGTAACAGTTAATTTATTTGTTTTGTCGAGTTGCTTAGAGCTATTAAATATGATTTTCCTGGAGCTTCCTCCTAAAGTATTCCTATCAACAAATGCACCATATATCGGCCACATGCGTCGGTATAATGTAGAAATAATTATCTGCCACTACTTTTTTAATTTTTCCAACAACAGTCTTGTAAACATATTCAGCTACACTGTTCCTGATAGTTGATTCTATCGGGTTTATTGAAATTGCAATAGTTTATCAAAAATGATTTGAACTGTACGTTATTTAATTGTTCAAGTGGTATATTAGCAGAAACTAAAGCTGGGATAATTGTTCATTAAACAGACTCTAACCGGTCTTTTTTAATGCTCTTTCCAATAGACTCCCTTAGTGACATCTGAACAGGAACTGATTTCATGTTCCGCACTTTTACGACGGCGATGTGCGAAGTAATTTTGGCATGTTGATCGACATGAAATTTCTTTTCGCGTCTGATCTGCAATCAAAATATATTGCTCATATTTAGGTAACACTGAAATGCATAAATGTATCGGATTTGCATTTTTTCATCAGGTATCATTTTAGCAAAGAAAAAGATACGTGTGGCACTCGGGGACTGCCGCGGAAAAGCTATTGCATAGCATTTTTTCTCAACTTATGCAATTATAATTATTTATTTTTTTTAATTTATGCAGTATCTTTTTTTTCTTTGATATTTTATTTCAAGTTTTTTCTTTGATATTAATTCGTGTTACTTTTGAGCGTGGTGACCGATAGGAAAACAATTTTTTTTTCTTTTATTGAACAAATGAGAAGTTAATATCGTTTAAAATATTTTTATTATCTTACAATACATGTAGGTTATTCAGGAACTTGTTATCATTGAAACTATAGGTTTATGGTAACTGAATAACTGGTATAAGAAACATAAGTTTGAGACTTGATATCCTCTAAATATCTGGAAAATACCGCGTCAATGGTGGTCCCATATTTTGTTGTGGATTCTTGTGGATCATTATTCATTTTCAAATTCAATTTTTCCGAAAGAAAAGTTGTCAACCGCTCTGATTTTTTACCAGAGAATTGGACAATACAATTGAAATTAAGTATTTCAATCGGATTATCATGCGCCATGCAAGTTTCGGTAAGAAGTAACACATTTGTTTGTCTCGTCACTGAATCTTGTAAATCGTATTTGTGACTATTTAGACTTTGGCAATTGAAAGTCATTATTGAAATGCCATTTCTATTACTAATGAAATCTAAGACACTTTGAGCTGTCGTCTGAACACTATTTAAAGGCAGTCTTTTGAATTTTTGCAACAAAGATGCAGTCGATGCAGCTTGCCTTCGATTATTATAAAACTTGAATGTAGAATTATCGTTTTTTGTCGTGATATACAATTTTTTCAATATTAGTCACCCGAGAGAGCGTAACATAAACGAGTTCCTGTTATTTTTCGTTACGGAATTTCTTGATTCGGTCGCCGCGCTCAAAGCCCGCGATAAAAGCTATATGCAATATATGCAATAGCTTAATAGAAACAGGTACTCTCAGGTCTCTGCTACGCGCGTCTAACGTATAAACTCTAACTGACGCGTAGCGAGCTCCTAGAGGCATATGTCAAAATGATTTCGTTCGTAGCTAATTACATAGGACGTGTGGATTTCATGCAAATATGTTTTTAGATAATTCGAACCTTCTAATTTCGATAGGCCACGTGAAAATCCCGGAGTCTAAAGCGCTAGAGTGTTATAACATTCGTATAAAATAGCGAAATTTCTCACTTTTAGAAACTTCAAATCAATTAATTAATTTGACACATGTTAGGTGTTTAGCTCTTACATTATTTTTCGTTACGGAATTTCTTGATTCGGTCGCCGCGCTCAAAGCCCGTGATAAAAGCTATATGCAATAGCTTAAAAATAATTTGTTTATATTTCACAAATATAGAAATGTTTTTATTAAATAAATGAAAGTACTTACAATTTTGGAACAGGCCTTGCAAATACTTCGGCATTTTAAAAGTCACTCAATCCAACAAAACGACAGTTCAAAAAATTTTCTAAATTACCCAACTAGAGTACACTGTTTATAGTATCAAACAATAATATGTACTGATAAAAAGTTTCTAAAGGAATACATAACCTTCAAAATTGGACAGTATTTATTTTGAAGAAATTAATGAATTTGCATTTTGAATTATATCAAATTGTCAAAGAAGAATTTTGGAAGTTGTGATTATTAGATAACATAGCAACCAAAGTAAATTCAGAGTTCATAACAAGGTGTACCTTTCTTGTTTTCCATAATTCATAATAAAAATAAATAAGATAGGTACAAGAGTATTTATACTTTAACAAGAAGGTTAAAGTTAACCTATTTTTTAAGTTGTTGATATTGAATATTCATCATTGAATAAATTGTTATATGTTTCATTTAAAAATTTCTTTGTTATTATTAACCTTGAAAAGGTGAGTAAGAAAGAAGCATATTAGCATATCAAGGATGACTTTTTGGAGACTATAATATCAAATCAGCAGATCAGAACATAACAAATTTCAAGTATAATAGAAATTAGTGCCCAATAGTGAGCTTTCAATAAAGTAAAGTAATATACTTATTATATGAAAGGTAGTTTATGTAATATAATCAATACCTACAAGTATCAGTATAAAGTACTACTTGAATCAGTAGTATCGAACTCATTGATACATATATATAACCCGATAATTTTATCGTATTTTCATATCTTTCAGAAAGTTTTTACATTCTAGAGCATGAATGCTTGAAGTAAAATTTGTTAAAGGGCGGACCTTAAGCTTGTTTTTGTGAGTTCCAGTTTGGGAAATGCCCTTCCACAAGAAACTTGTGAACAAGAGAAAGTTAATAAATACTTATACGAAACATAAAGGTTGCTGGAAGCTGGGGGATGCAAATTATATTTGTGCAGAATCAAATACGGGCAATGCATAGCCCACACATTCTCATGATAAATTTTTATTCCTACGGTCGTTATAGAAAATGGATTTCTTCTTGATGAAATTGCCTTTCATGGATAGTGAGTGTCATATCTTCATAATTGTCAACTATGTCTTCCTTTTCATCTGAAGCCGAAGAAAATCAAAGAGTTTCCTCTAATTTTGATATTCAAGGAGATAAATGATACCTGTACTATTGTGAAGAAATTATTAATTCATGTTTTATTTTCACTGCTTCCTTTCCGGTAGAAGGTGAAAACGAATTAACAGGTAAGTTTTCTCCATCTGAATAAGCTGTGTCTTTGGATCTGGTTACATCAAAATACTAGAGTTTCTTATATACGTTTCCTTCTTTTCCACAGAAAGCCTGATTTATTATTACTTTGAATTTTTTTTTGTTCACTTATGCCATCAACCATCCTCGGGTAATTCACCAAGCATTTCTCCTCTGTCTGACAGTTGGGAATTCAGGTTCGATTATTACACTCTGGAAGATACATTTTTCGGATCATAAGCGATCATTATGGTCCACACCGTGTAGTCACAGCTAGCACCATAATGATAGTTATTATGATCCTTATAACATAAATAACTATTATGAAAAAGGTCAGTGATCTTAACTGGATCTTGGCTGTAACATATACATTAAATACTAATAGGAGGGCGAGGTAACTGAAAAATTAAACAGATGGCGCAACAATCGAAAATCTCTGTGACATTTGTGATGAATCATCTTTGACAACAACGCATTGAAATTTTCGGTAATTATTGCGTATATGGGTACCAGCTCCGATTTCGACGAAATTTTTTAAAAGACTACTTACATGTTCCTTATAGAGAATGAAAAGAGAAAAGTCTCCGCAACAGTGCTGTTTTCCTCAAAAAATATTATTTGTCCCCGATCAGGACATCTTCAGTCACGCTTTTCTTCTGAATATATAGTCACAATTGTTGTCGTAAATAAATGCTAATTAGAGATATAACACTATTAAGAAACTGTATAATTCATGAAATAAAAACATAAACAGTAAGGGCCATTTAATTGCATTTTAAGAAGTGACGTTACGTCGGAACTAGATTCTCTTAGATACCTAACATTCTCAAACCATAGAATCATATATTTCATTGGATACGTACTATTGACATCCAAATATAAGTCTTTGTTCAAAATTTTGCTAGCAACAAATGCGCTAGGCAACGGAATGCGCTCCCGCGCTTTGGCTCAGTTGATATACCGAATACAATGTTGATTTCGCATCAGCGATTCTAGCCCAGGCAGTAAATATTGGCCTGTGCCAAAAGAAATCGATTTTTTTTTGTTTCGCTCTTCTTCGAGTATATCATTCCCCGTTCAAATTCATTCAGGTCCCCCAAATTTGAAACAAATCGGCTAATATCTAGAGGTGAAACAGTGGAGTGGTCCTGGCAAACTGAAGCCGAGAAATGCCAAAGTGGGTTTATCGGACAACAAAGTCATGGCGACAGTTTTTTTGTGATGCACACGGTATGATCGATATCGATTACCTTGAAGAAGGCAAAACGATCAACGGCGTATATTATACAGAGCGGTTGGTTGGACGCCGATTTGAAGCGGAAATGGTCGCATTTGGCGAAGAAAAAGTGCTCTTCCACCAGTACAACGTATCGGCATACAGGCTGCACTCGCAATGGCAAAATTGCATGAATTGCGCTACGAATTAGTTTGTCATTCACCATGTTCTTCAGATTTGTCCCGCTACAATTATTATCCATTCTCAAACTTGAAAAAATGATGGAAAGAAATTTGTCCTCAACGATGTGTTCGTCGCCGAAACAAACGCCTATCTTGAAAGATTGTCGCGCGAATCCATATTACTTGGAGAGGATCGAAAAATCAGAAAAGCGTTGGACGAATTGTTCAGTGCTATGAGGAGATCATGTTGAGAAATAAAATAAGTTTTGACCAAATAAATCTTCTTTTTACCTTGCCCTCGTAGTTCTGTAAAGCTCTGTGTAATAACATTATAGTGAATTAAGTGAAGTGGTCTTGGAAAAAATATAACTGTGATAGAGCGAGAGCTCGGCTAATCAGCTGAGATTTGCGTTGACAACATGACCATTGGTAGAAGTTTTCAAGGGAAATAAATAGAATTAGAATGCAAAACAGTTTGACTCCACCATGTACATTCTCCACCAAATAATTCTAATTATATCCCGGAAGAGAAGAGCCCGCTAGCTGTTGAGTTCCCATTGTTACGAGAAACAAAGTTAATCAATAAGACAGAAATTCAGGAAAACAAAAAGGCGACGGTCGCTAAGTCGTCGGAACGACAAAAACCATCTTCCTTTTGCTAATAATCCTCGTCGCTCTTTCGTAATAAATATCTTATTATTAGTACCACGATCAAGCCTTACAACTCTTAACTGGCGATAAATTCATTTCCTTTCATTAGTTTGCACCATTGAATTGCGTCTTTCGTTGCAAATAAAACGCGACATAAAAAACATCAAACTTTATAGCGTAATTAGGACATGATGTAATTCGTTATCTAAATTCAAGTTGATGGCCTACTTGAAGAACGATTCTAACTGAAATTTGTATTTCAACCTGGGGTTGCTTTTGTTTTATGTTCGTGTCAAAAAACCGCGAATGTATCATGTTTCCTACGAAAATACTCATATTAAGACTTATTTTATAGTGGCCTGGAAGTATGCACAGTCTAGTATTTTAATAACCAACAAATTGAAACACCATTTCTAAAAACTCTAATCATTAATCAGTATACCGAGTATCTCAAGATCGCTGTCCTAGTGGTATATCTCTGGTGGTTCAAAAGACTAGAAATCTGTTTATGCACTCTAGAAGCTTTTATGCCATCATACCATTAATAAACCATACATTCCGGCTATAACGGAAGCGACTATGACTTTCTTTTCCACATTTATTTATTTATTTAATTACACTAGCTCAACGGGAGAAATCTTTTGGAGAGCTTAGGAGTATATACAATATGATTACAGAGTAAGAATTGAAGTTAACTAATATACACAGCTTTACAAACTTTATTACTGTTATTAGTGTTACAACAAAATACGTCATCACCAGAACTGATGATCTCGTAGAATCTACACTTGTGAAATTGGGCAAAATAATGACGTATTTGTTCTGCAGAGTGGTAGATAAAATGTTTGTGTGGAACGGGTGCGAGCAGATGAAACATGTAAATTCAGCCTTGATAAAATCATAGGACAGTCAACCAGGTTATGAATGATCTTATACAGGAATAATATACTATGAATTTCCTTACTCTCGGCAAGAGAATCTGTCTAATAGAGCCTGGTGGGAAAATTCAAGAGATGGATAATTACTATCAGGTTTGAAGGCTGAATATCTTAGAAACGCCGATTCACGCGCTCTATTTTGTTTATATAAATTTTATAATGGGAGTTCCACCCAATTGAAGCATGGAACGAAACAACTAGTTTGTATAATATTATTATTGAATCTCTATTGTTATGTTGTTGTTATTATACATGCCAGTAGTATATGTATTTTTAAGCTATTGCATATAGCTTTTATCGCGGGCTTTGAGCGCAGCGACCGAATCTAGAAATTCCGTAACGAAAAATAAAAGGAACTCGTTTATGTTGCGCTCTCTCGGGTGACTAATATTGAAAAATTGTATATCACGACAAAAATGATAATTCTATATTCAAGTTTTATAATAATCGAAGGCAAGCTGCATCGACTGCATCTTTGTTGCAAGAATTCAAAAGACTGCCTTTAAATAGTGTTCAGACGACAGCTCAAAGTGTCTTAGATTTCCTAAGTAATAGAAATGACATTTCAATAATGACTTTCAATTGCCAAAGTCTAAATAGTCACGAATACGATTTACAAGATTCAGTTACGAGACAAACAAATGTGTTACTTCTTACCGAATCTTGCATGGCGCATGATAATCCGATTGAAATACTTAATTTCAATTGTATTGTTCAATTCAAACGAGATACTGTTCCAAAAGGTGGGGTAGCTATTTACCAAAATAATAATAATGTAACTAATATTATGACTCCGAATATTGAAATAAATATTGCACACGTTAGCGATGTTAATGTTAGGCGCTCATTTTTTGGAGATATTTGTGCGTGCTTATGCAAACTTAGAAATGGCCTACACATAGTCATGGTAGCAATTTACATTTCTCCGAATCAAAAAAAGGACGAGGTAGAGCATTTTATTCATCGCACTTTATTGGAGTACACTGAAGAAGGGTCGAAAATACTTGGTACAAATGGTAATAAATTTCCACTTATCTTGGCTGGCGATTTCAACATCAACTTCGCTGATAAAAAATCAGAGCGGTTGACAACTTTTCTTTCGGAAAAATTGAATTTGAAAATGAATAATGATCCACAAGAATCCACAACAATATATGGGGCCACCATTGACATGGTATTTTCCAGATATTTAGAGGATATCAAGTCTCAAACTTATGTCTCTTATTTCAGTTACCATAAACCTATAGTTTCAATGATAACAAATTCCTGAATAACTTACATGTATTGTAAGATAATTAAAATATTTTGAACGATATTAACTTCTCATTCATTCAATAAAAGAAAAAAAATTGTTTTCTTATCGGTCACCACTCTCAAAAAGTGTAACTTGAATTAATATCAAAGAAAAAACTTGAATTAATATCAAAGAAAAAAAAATACTGCATAAATTAAAAATAAATAAATAATTATAATTGCATAAGTTGAGAAAAAATGCTATGCAATAGCTTCACCGCGGCAGTCCCCGAGTGCCACACGTTTTTTATAACACTTTCTACAGAACACCTTGTTTTCATCCTATTTTACAACGAAGTAAAATGACTTTTTCAGAACCGCGGACGGAGATTTTTTCCCAACCTCTTTTCGTTAGAAAGAAAAAACTTCAATCAGAGTTAATTATTCAAAAACAAATAATCTATTTATAATGCTTTCCTCAAAACAACAACATAACTAGTATATTTAGGAACCGTTGGTGTCAATTTTGATACTTATTGGACATTTTCTATTATTTTAGCTTAGTCCTCCCGATGTTCAATTTTTAGAACTAAAGATGTTGAAGCAGACGGTTCGCAAATGTTTTTCTGATGAAATATCACAGATCTTGTATTTCCCAATTGAGAAGGTTGATTATCCAAGTATAATAAAAAGTATCGTTGAATAGAATAAGCCATTGCGTGATGAAACTCCATTCTAAACTCAAATAAAATATGTAAAAGTTCGATTCTCACTAGTTTACGAAATAAATGTGAATACAATAGCTCCTTCAAACAAATATTAGAAAGTAGTAACTTACTACTAACGAGCTACCTGATATACAGGGTTGCGGAAATGTGTGGAGTAAAATTTATAACTTTTTGAGAGGAGGCTTAAAAAAATGCTGAAGCACGTACATTGATTTATGAATATTACAGATTTTCTGGCAATAAAGTAAAATGTTTCCCTTCAACCCTTTAGCTGTGAGCCACCCCAACTTTTTTCTCAAATGGAAACATATGTCATGTTTGAGTTTGTTGAAAAGCTCGTGGAAAATTAAATTTAACGATACTATCATTTATTTATTTATTATGTTTTTATTATGAAAAACATTAATTCTTTTAAAAGTAGCACAATTAGAAATCTTATAACATTAATGCTGTGTACAAGAAATTTACACATTTTCTGGCCATTAAGTAAAATGTTTACCTTCAACCCTTTAGCTGTGAGCCACCCCAACTTTTTTCTCAAATGGAAACATATGTCATGTATGAGTTTGTTGAAAAGCTCGTGGAAAATGGAATTTAACGATACTATTATTTGTTTATTTATTACGTTTTAATTATGAAAAACATTAATTCTTTTAAAAGTAACACAGTTAGAAATCTTATAACATTCATGCTGTGTACAAACAATTTAACGAAAGAAATGCGCAAAATGACCTCCAAACTCTACTTGACATGCTCTTCCGACAGAGTTCTCAATAGCTTCAGCTGGTATATTATTCAACTCCATTCTAATTTGTTTTTCAAATCTTCAACCCTGTGTTTCTAACACCGCCAAACAAAGTAATCTGATGGAGTTGAGTCAGGGGATATTGATGGTCATTCAATTGCACCACGTCGTCCAATCCAACGACTTGCAAATAATGTCGTCTAATATTCTCTAGCGTTAATAACAGAATATGGGGGAGCGCCGTCTTGTTGAAACCAAACTGTTTCATTGGGTGAATCTAGATCTACTTCATTTGGGAAAATAACAGCTAGTTCAGGCATCAAATCTAATTGTAAGAATCTAGGTAGCGTTCAGCTATAGTTTTCCTTCAAAGGAGAATGGCCCTAAAATTAGGTTGCTGATGATACCCACCCATACCTTTACTTTTTCTGGGTACCGCTTATGAGCTACACATTTCCAATGTGGATTTTCCCGACTCCAGAAATGATAATTGTTAACCACGCCATTTAAATAAAAAGTAGTTTCATCCGAAAAGATTATGTTCCATGCAAACTGATTATTCTCGTCACACCGTCTCATCATTTCCTCAGAAAATTGCAAACGCCTGTCACAATCATCATCCAAAAGCTCTTGTACAAGATGTAATATACCTTTCAATCGTACGTCCAGACGCATGGGGATTTTTCTGCAGAGCTAATGTAATGTTCAATTTTTCATCATCGTCTAAAACACGGGACCGACCTCTATTGGGCGAATGTTTCACTGTACCATGTTCCTGAAATTTATGGAATATTTTGCTGACAGTAGCCTGTGAAATCATATTACCGGATATTTCGCATTAAATGAAGCACACACTTCATTATGACTTCGCATTCTATCTCCACATCCCTGCAATATCAAGACTTCGATACACTGCCGCTCTTAAAACTCTCACAGTACTGATGTGAAATGACATTCTGAATGAAACTTCATTAACATTCCTTAAGTCTATCTCTTTTAGTTTTGCATGAACATATGTCTTTTGATAACCTGTTCGGATGAAATAGAGGTTTTGTTGGTTCCGTATTCAACAATAGGGTTCATTTGAATCTTAGGGAATTATTATTAAATCTTAGATACTAAACCAATGATGGTAATTAAGGTTGGGAACTTATCATGGTTGAATGTTAATGTGGCTCGTCATGCAATGAGGTAGAGTTCCACCCTCACTAGAGCTCCGAGTGCAGCTGTGGCAGAAGTGTTTATAGATTCCATGGACGCGACTAGGATGAGCTTTCTCAGATGCTTCAGACCTGATTTGGTCACTTTGGGCTCTCTGTTCTTGTTGTATGGTCTTTCTTACTCCTATTTCATTCATATAACGAACGAGATAGATCTCTCAAATTTGAATATTTCGTTTCCACTAACTTGTTTCAATACCTTTTGAAAAACGAACACCGATCCAGCAAAATAAGTTTTTCATCAATTTATTTTCCTCGACCGAATCATATTTTCCATGCACGATTTGCGTTGCCTACATTAATCAAAGTTTCACTCGATTTTGGTCGGGTGCTTCCTAATTGTTTTAGGTGCAACTTATCTTCGTAACAAGGATCACTGAAGTGATATCACCCAGGTCTTCTTGAATAGTTGATGCCAAATCCATATTCATACTACCACCTCATTTTGGTTTATCTTTTGAAGTTTTATTTGTGTTACACTGTCAAAGTACCAATAACAGTAAATACTATTATTAACACTTAACAGCGGTACTACATATATTGAACCACAACAGCACAAAACAGAACTCCCAACTCGAACAGATATATGGTTAGAACAGTGACTCGACGGTTGCCTTCTCTCTCTGTTCAGTCAGTATATACCGTAGTTACAATGACGTATGCACATATTCTCAAGAACGAATTCGTTCGACCGAATATTTTTGGTCGCAGAGAATGAAATTGAGGTATATACTTGATCGGCCTAAAGTGAACTGTCGAACCCAATTTTGTAACTTTGGCTAGTAGGTTGCATATTCTATGCATGTGAAAAGATTGCTTCACCACCTCATGGATATATTATGCATATTCAAACTTATACTCATCGCACAATGCTCTGTCATATTCCAATAATGTTCGATTGGGTATAATTGGATAATAATATTCATTTTTCTAATCATGAGTTTGTTTTGGCTGATGATGCACTGTTTCTTCCTGTCTACTCGGATGAGCCGCCGATCTTAGGATGTATTGATGGAATCTATTCATAAAAAAAAAAAACCCTTATTCACTGGAAATACTATTAAATTACGGAGGACCTTTCAGCTACCATGTAGCCATCATCAGAGTGAACTAAATTATAAATCATAATGTGCCTGTTTAAATACTATTTGAGGATAATGATGTAAACAATGGGTTACCCTCAGCTGGAGATAGATCGGAATACGAGATTTATACATCTTTATGTATGGATCAAAATTGTTTAACTTTTAACAGAAATTACTATGAACAAAAAAGAAGATGTGCAATGGGCTACCAACTTTCTCCTTTTTTGATCAATATTTTCCTAAGCGAACTTGGAACTTCCTTTGAAATAAAAAATTTAATCAGTTTCCAAAAGTTTGGTCCTTACCAAAAACCAAAATGAATTTTCGCGATTACAAGTAAAGATTTTGATTTACATGACTTATTAAACACATCCAATAGCCAATTTGATTCACTAAGATTTACTGTCGAAACAGAAACGCTTCCTTTCCTTGATATTAACATTATAAAAGATGGTATTCACTGGAATTTCGACATATACCTACAGAAAACGCACTTAAACAAATAGGTATACCCCGGCGGATTTAGCTACACCAATTAGATATGAAATAGCTCCGTTTCATAGTCTGGTTCATTGATTATTGGAAGTCATTTTGAGCCAGCAAAATTATAACAACGAAGTTGAGAAACTTCAGCAAATTGCGTTGCACAAAACTTTGATCAATAATTTAATATCTGAACAAAAATGGAAATTGGAACGTAGCCAACTAACCACATTTGAGTCATTACCTGCAAATACTTCAATCATTAAGAATCGAAAAGTGGTAAAATCGGTGTCACAAAATTCAGAGTGTGCTAATGAGGGGAGTACTGAAGAGGAATAAAAAGGGGTGTGTGGATTTTGTTGGCAAACAATCTACTAGGTAGGGCAAAGATTGTCCAGATAAACAGTACCTTGTTTTGTTGAATGATGAATACTACAATAATAATTTTTGTAAAACAAACTAAAATACATGTTATTTTTTTTTACTATTATTGCTTTAGTTTTTTATTTTTTTTATATGCTTTAAGCAAAAAATCTTTATTTCGGTTCAGAAACTTCGATTCTAGGCCATGTTTGTAATTTACCCAAAAATGCTTGAGTTGATTAATACCAGGAACCAGTGATTTTCATGTGGCAGCGAACATGTTACGGAGAAAATATTCTTCTGGAGTTTGATAAACGAACGTAATTCCAGATGACACTTCCAAGGTCGAGGTCTCTAAAAACCACGGTTCATAATAATTGTATTACCTTCGCTTCAGGCCCCTAGACGCCTTTCATACCGAATTCATGATTTAGTCTAGGCAATGAAGATGCTACACGCGACTATAGGAAAGAAACACATAATTATTATTATTGGACGATGCTTATACACGTTACAATGCAGAAATATCGACAGCCTCTTTCATATTCAAATTGATCCCAAATATAATAACATATTATTATAAATGGTCTTTTGATTTATATTGCCCCACGTTGTGGTGACAATTATTAACTTAACTCTTATTAGTTTATTATTTAATTATGAATTATTATTGATCCTTCCGGGTAGCTTTTATTTGTATTTTAAATCTTATGTTTGTTTTGATTTGAAAAATATAATGATTTGAATAATGAACTTTTACCTTTTTATTTTATATCTATGGAATTAAACACAATGTTCTTTGAATGTTAAAAACTTTCATATTTAAATTTCTATGACTCTATTTTTATCTCAGGTATCAATTTTAACAATTTTATGTTCAAACAGATCTATGATCTAACCTCACAATTATTTACTATTTTTCTTTGTTTACAAAGTTATAATCTACAATCTTTCTTTCAGATTTACAGACAGATAATAATACAATGGAGAAATAACAAATAAACTTACGTTTAGTTTATATCCAAGAATATGTTTTTAAAAATGTAGGCAATGTTCACTTGGCTTGATTTTCTTAATAATTTGATAATTCACTTTACCCGTAGGTACACAATCTCTCTGCTATACACAAATCACAGGTAAACAATGTGGTTACTTCTTTAGAAATCAGGAACTGTTGATAATTGTTAACTTGTCTTATTCTTTTTCAAAAGATATAAAACCTTAAATGATGTATTGGAACGTTGTCGAAGACTCATTTGTGAATTATGTTTATAATAGATTTTAAAAACTTTGTTCGAAGACTGGGAACACTACTTGACTTGTATAAATTACATATTTGCTTCAGTTACTTTCAACCTTACGAAGCTATTGGAACACTTGGGTTCACCGATGTTTATCCAAAAACTAAGGTTATGAAAACCTTTTGAGTAGCTTGAGTATCTTGACTCTTCAGATGTTGATGGCTAACTAACTCGGCTTGTCTTCAGAAGCCTTTTATAGGCCTTCAAAACCGACGCTAAGTATTTTCAAAATTAACCAATGAGGTGCTTAGTTTACCTATCAAGAATGCTTTGTTGATTGTTGCAATCTGACAGAACTATTACATTGTTACTAGTCTGACGTCTATAAAATCGCCTCGACCAATCAGAATTTAGTATTTTTAAAATTTTTAATTATTGGAGATTTTCAACTTATTTTAAATGATGATGATTCCTTCTTTTTAAATTCATATTGCCTACACTTTTCCACACACTTTGGTATAAGATAACCTATGATTAGGTTATTATTAATATGATTATTCCTATAATTATTATAAATATGACAGTTGTCATTATTAAAAACTAATACATAATATAATATATCAATAACATTTCTTTAACATTATATAACTCAAATTTACTAATCCTTACTTATATCCACAACATTTTTCAATAGTTTATGCTATCTCATGATAGTTTTTGTAATCATTTTAATTATGATGTCTGCCTTCGTAACACTGTACGTTTATTCACTTTCACTGAAGTTCTTGTTTTACACTTTTATTCTAATTACATTGTTGTTTATTATATTTTACATTGTTCATTATATTATACTAACTATTATTTAACTTTTAATATTGTTTTTAATTCCATATAATATCTTTTTATTAATCTTTTCTGATTTTCAATGTTCGGTAAGTTCTAATTTTATCATTTTATTGTTTAGGAAATGGAATCATAACAATATATATCATACAAGCCGACTCCCGAATTTGTATGCCCTTCGTACCTGACACCTAAGCGTTGGCACACTTTGACATAAAGCAGAAAATAATGAAATCACTTGAATGCTTTCATGTTCGCGAACTGGACTATCTTGGGATTTGGAGCAGATTAAAAATTTGGACAGTCGTTACATACAAACAAATGCTGCCTCTAGTTTATATAGGAGTAAAAAAAATCGATGGTGGAAGCCGTTACTTTATGGTAATTTACCATTTTGACTGTATGAAAGAATAACTAGTTTGTTTTTATACCACTTTTATTAATAATAACGTGAAAACGTAACTATAGTTTCAATACCGAAGTGCCATTATCAAACAATTAGAAAATTAATTTAATAATAATTTTAATAATTTTCTAATTGTTTGATAATGGCACTTCGGTGTTGAAACTATAGTTACGTTTTCACGTTTTATTATTAATAAAAGTGGTATCCAAAAACTAAGGTTATGAAAACCTTTTGAGTAGCTTGAGTATCTTGACTCTTCAGATGTTGATGGCTTACTAACTCGGCTTGTCTTCAGGAGCCTTTTATAGGCCTTCAAAACCGACGCTAAGTATTTTCAAAATTAACCAATGAGGTGCTTAGTTTACCTATCAAGAATGCTTTGTTGATTGTTGCAATCTGACAGAACTATTACATTGTCACTAGTCTGACGTCTATAAAATCGCCTCGACCAATCAGAATTTAGTATTTTTAAAATTTTTAATTATTGGTGATTTTCAACTTGTTTTAAATGATGATGATTCCTTCTTTTTAAATTCATATTGTCTACATTTTTCCACACACTTTGGTATAAGATAACCTATGATTAGGTTATTATTTATATGATTATTCCTATAATTATTATAAATATGACAATTGTCATTATTAAAAACTAATACATAATATAACATATCAATAACATTTCTTTAACATTATATAACTCAAATTTACTAATCCTTACTTATATCCACAACATTTTTCAATAGTTTATGCTATCTCATGATAGTTTTTGTAATCATTTTAATTATGATGTCTGCCTTCGTAACACTGTACGTTTATTCACTTTCACTGAAGTTCTTGTTTTACACTTTTATTCTAATTACATTGTTGTTTATTATGTTTCACATTGTTCATTATATTATACTAACTATTATTTAACTTTTAATATTGTTTTTAATTCCATATAATATCTTTTTATTAATCTTTTCTGATTTTCAATGTTCGGTAAGTTCTAATTTTATCATTTTATTGTTTAGGAAATGGAATCATAACAATATATATCATACAAGCCGACTCCCGAATTTGTATGCCCTTCGTACCTGACACCTAAGCGTTGGCACACTTTGACATAAAGCAGAAAATAATGAAATCACTTGAATGCTTTTATGTTCGCCAACTGGACTATTTTGGGATTTGGAGCAGATTAAAAATTTGGACAGTCGTTACATACAAACAAATGCTGCCTCTAGTTTATATAGGAGTAAAAAAAATCGATGGTGGAAGCCGTTACTTTATGATAATTTATCATTTTGACTGTATGAAAGAATAACTACTTTGTTTTTATACCACTTTTATTAATAATAACGTGAAAACGTAACTATAGTTTCAATACCGAAGTGCCATTATCAAACAATTAGAAAATTAATTTAATAATAATTTTAATAATTTTCTAATTGTTTGATAATGGCACTTCGGTGTTGAAACTATAGTTACGTTTTCACGTTTTATTATTAATAAAAGTGGTATAAAAACAAAGTAGTTATTCTTTCATATATAGGAGTAAGTAATACAAAAATACTGGTTCGTTCGGTCTATATTCATACATCCAAAGAACAGCCTGTAGCAATATTTGATGAGGAAAAGTAATCGGATAAGACTTATTTTATGTTATTTTCACCACGTTAACACGTTCATGTCGCTTGAGGCTCTCCAAAGTCTATATAGACCTCATACTATGTCAGTGGATGAATCAATTTGCGATCAATAAATTAATTTCCAATGATTGCATGTCAACTTTGCTGAATATCAGGACGAAAGTACAGCTCACAATTGAATAACAAAGTCAGTTGTTCAAAATGAGGCATTACAACTTCGCCAGTTAGAATTAACGGTTGTTGTAACTAAAATGTACCATAATCTATATTGTCAATCAAGCAGTTGGAACTTATTCAAAGCCAAATAACCGTTTATTTTGTGTTGTGATATTTTTATGTAAAATTTGGAAGCTCCACTTATCATTCCTCAATAATTTTTAAATTTCGTAGTTTGTTTTCTGAATTTGCAATACATCCAGTTTAAATATGTAAGAACAAGCTAAAACATCGTTTAGGCAACGCTTTTGATAATGTTTCCGATTTCGACTGATCCGGTATTTACGAAATCAATTGTGAGTCGTGTTCAAAATGCTATGTGTGTCAAACTAGAAGCACATTTTAACTCGTCATGAGGAACATTTTGCCCATATAAAGCCAAATAATGATCAAAAATCAGCGGTAGCCTAACAAATTTTGAACTCAGGTCACAACGTTTCTCAAGAAAGTTTATCACTTTTAAAACACAGTACAGGCAAATGTGTAGGTAATTTAGAAGGGATGGAAATGTTTGAACGAAAAAGCAATTTATAAAATTTCGATTTATCTCCAGCTGAGTGTAACCCATTGTTTACATTATTATCATAACAGGCACATTATAATTCATAATTTAGTTTACTCGGATTTTTTGGCGTTTGACGACTAGCGCACAGAGCCTCTTAAAGCCGCTAGGGTCAGTATAAGACTAGCGCACGGTATATCTACCTACCTGCGACCTTTTTTAGGCGCACAAAAAATTTTCTTTCTTTTGCCAATCTTTAATTAATCAAATAATAATAAAAAGATGACTTCAGACCACTTTGAATTTTTTTCTAACTTAAGTCAAACTCATATTATATACATTAACATTTCCACTCTGTGTTGCCTCAAGTCAAACTCATATTATACGTTGATATATATAATACAAAATACATATGTGACAACGACAGTATGGTCCTTATCAACGATCCTGTCAATCAAATTATAGTTTTTGGAACTATTCCAAGTCTTCAGTTTTTATGTCAAATGAGAACGATTTATATGGATGGCACATTTGAATATTGTGTCCAACATTTCAAGCAACTTTTCACCATCCATGGAGTGAAAAACAACAATTAAATACCGTTGCTATTTTGTTTGTTATCAAACAAAGAAAAAATAAAATACGATATTTTATTTCAACTACTAATTGATAAATATTGAGAATATCGCTGGCTATTTTTTCCATACAAGGTTGTTGTGGATTTTGAATATGCAATTCAAGACTCATTGAGATCCCGTTGGCCTGGGTTGATAATCCATGGCTATTTATTCCATCTCACCCAGGCATGGTTCAGGAAAATTCAGGAATTTGGTCTCGTTCGAGAATACAAGAATAACCAATCTGTAATTGAAATGTGGCTCAGATGGACATTTGGCATACCATTTTCAAGACCAGACGAGGTACAAGAGGCTTATCGTATCATGGAACCGTATGTTGGTTATTTTCCACAATTGCAAAGATTTGGCGCTTATTTGAAGAAAAATTATATCAACAACGATGCGAAATATCCACCACAGATATGGGCAACAGACAATGTTTGGGATTGCGAAACAACAAATGCGTGCGAATCATTCCATTCGCACTTCAATATATGCTTTTCCAGCGCGCATCCAAATATATATAGATTCGTTGGAGAGTTGAAGGAATTTGTTGTGGGAGCACAAATAAATATGATGAGAAGTGCTGATGTGCTGAATCCAGTTGTTAATAAAAAAAGTGTTCTAAAGAAAGAAAGAACAATATAGAGCTGGTCAACGATTTTTGTTTGATTATATATTTAATGTCTCAAGATATTACAAAAAACATTAGAAAGAATAATACAAAAATAAAAGAAAGAATTGAAAAAAAAACAACATTTTTAATGTGAGCTAGGGCGGTTACAACCCCGCAAAAACACAGAGTGGAAATGTTAATGTATATAATATGAGTTTGACTTAAGTTAGAATAAAATTCAAAGTGATCTGAAGTCATCTTTTTATTATTATTTGATTAATTAAAGAAAAATATTGATTTGCAAAAAAAAGTACATTCTTTGAGCGCATAAAAAAGGTCAGCGGTAGGTAGGTATACCGCAGGTAGCTCGTGCGCTAGTCGTATGAAAAGGGGATTATTTTTAATGAGCTGTGCGCTAGTCGTAGATGCCCGATTTTTTAGTGGATAAGGGTGATTATTTCTTATCAATAGTGTCATAATGTATCCACAGTGTTAACTCTTCCATAGCCTGATATAATCTGCCTGAGCAAAATGACATATATATTATGAATAAGTAAGAATACGCTCTTATATATACCAATATACCAACTTTTTCATTAGGTATAACCTATTAGAAGGTGAACTACTACTAAATGAGTGATCTTAATATTCACAAGTTGATTTATTCCTGGTTGGTTTTCAATAACGGTAGCAATAAGTTTCAGGATCGACTGATCCATTTTCCATGCTAGCTGAGTTTTGAAATAAATGTACACGAAGATATATCTTACCAATCTGTGTGACATCATAGCATGTATCAGAATAGCGAGCACTATAAATTCATACTTTTTTTTTTCTTGTTGAAGTTTGAACGGAGATTTTCATATTCGACGATATTTCTTCATATTTACATATCTCATAAACCGCGCTCTGATGTACGGGGTAGGATATGCTAGATGATGTGCCTGATCTACCCTGTCGGAGTAATATGGGATATGCACTTTTTCATCTCTCACAATAACCTTGCTTCTTTACAATATCGCAAGCTTTACTGAACCACTGTACGTAGCATATTCCTCGATATAAACTACAATTTAGTATATTCTAACACGATTGCACGATGAGTTTTCACGAAGATACCAGGAAGATTTCATAATTTATTAGGATATATGCGACGTTATAATCTTCTCACCACCAAACTATACAAGGTATACATACCATCAATGTGATTAACTTTGTGGAGGTTTTTAATAATAATAGTTTTACAAACTGAAAATACGTATTAAATAGAATATAATTGCTCACATCATGTGAACGAATACACATTTCAACAACAAAATTGAACTTATCACGTTAAACTAGCTTTCAACCGCCGCATCCACAAGTTTAATTGTGTCTATCAATTGTCTCCCGTTTGGCTTTCGAGCTTATTAGATGAACTTAGTAGGGATACACATCAGATATGTCATAAAGCAATGGGCGGAAAGATGTTTTAGAAGGACCTGTTGAAGTGCGATGTGCAATGACAAATAAATAACTCACAATCACCTGACATGAATTTTCAACGTAATATCATTGTGTCATTTCTATCTTTTCTCCTAGGTCCAGCATCAAATTTAGAATATTATTCATGCTTGCCACAAACGCTTCGAGGGGAATGATCCAATCGAATAGAGTGCGTCGTATAGTTCCGTTCGATGAGGTACTGACGACAGGCGCGTTATGAATCTATAAACCTTGCCTATCTTTGTTGAATCTCTATCCCACTTATTAGATTTCTCTTCAACTCAACTAAAATACGAGAGTATTTAGAGTTGGAGCAGACACTGATGCTAGAATCTGTTAACACTGTCATCAAGCCATAACTCGAAAACTTATAAATGTGACTTACCACGCTTTCCACTGACTCCTTCAATAGTCACAATAACTGATATACATACATTCATCCATTTCTGGAGTTCAACACATTGGAAATAAACGTTGCATCATAAACCTATAAGCAATGTTAGTACAAATTTTTTTTTGTCAAAAAACCGTTTATACGTGAAGATAAATAAAGCCAAACGGTATGAACATTAAGTTGTTCAGATTGTGATGGAACTTATACAGGAATCTCGAAACAACATTCACTAAGACGCATGTATGGCCACAAGTATAGCACTTAAAGGGCAAGCTTAGAAAATTCCAGCGCCCTTGCCGAGGATTGTTTTTTTTATAACCATCGTTTCGATTAAAATATGTTAATATTCTAGCTAAAGATGATTCACATAAAATCTGATTAATAAGTCAGTGAACAGTAGAAGCGATGTACAATCATTGATTCAAATTTATACAAATTTGATTATTTGAGCACTTGTTTCATAACGTTGAAAATTGCATAGAGTGAAACCTGATACAAACCAGTAATATTGATACAGCACAAACAAGTATAATCTAGCAACTTTTGAATACTGGGTGCCTTATAATGTGTTTCGTACAAACTATTTTGAAATATTATCATAAGCGATTTCGGGTTATTATAAGCCATCATTATAAGCAATTTCGAGCTATTATCAGATTCTATTTCAACCAATTGTACTTGTTATAAGCTGTTTTCAGCCAGAATAGATTTTGTCTTCCTTAAGGTATTTTTTTCCTTCTCTTCTCCTTATCACTACCAAATTTTCTGTACATAACCAAATTATGCTACTCTGCTGCTAAAGAAGTATACAAATGTTTGAATTTGCCTGGAAATATATAAGTAATGAACCGAATATAATTGCTCACATTATTTGAACGAATAGACATTCCAACAACAAAATTGAACTTATCACGTTAAACCAGCTATTATCCGCGGGCTCTACCTGTTTTATTGTGTCTATCAATTCTCTCCCGTTTGACTTTCCAGCTTATTAGATGAACTTAGTAGAAATACACATCAAATATGTCATAAATAATAGCTGCTGAAGTGTTATATGCAATTATAAATAAATTTCCTGACATGAATTTCCACCGTAATCACTTTCTGTTATTTCTATCTTTTCTTCTAGTTCCAGCACCAAATTCAGAATATTATTTATGCTTGCCACAAACGCTTCAAGTGAAATGAATCAATCGAATCGAGTGCATCGTGTGGTTCTTGTTAAATGAGGTACAGACAATAGGCGCGATATAATTATATAAATCTTGCGTATCTTCGTTGAATCTATATCCCACTTCTTGAATTTCAATATACCTCTTCAACTCAACCATCATTTGAGAGTATTGTATCAAGCCGTAACTCCAAAACTCGAAAATGTGACTTAACCACTGTTTGCGAAAATATAAATAAATTACCGACAATATTAGATTCCAGAAATTCCATCCATTTCTGTAGCTCAACACATTGGAAATAAATGTTGCGCCATAAACCTACAAACAGTGTTGGTAAATATTGAAAAAAATTTAGAACCATGAATAAGTGAAGATAAATAAACCCAAACAGCATAAAAATTTAATTGTTCAGATTGCGATCAGACTTATACTAAGCAAAATTCTCAAAAAAGCATGTATGGTCATAAGTATAGCACTAAAAACTCAAACTTAGAAAATTACTGCGTCCTTGTTGGAAATTATTTCGATTATAATAATCATTTCGATTAAAAAAACAGCAATATTTTAGCTTAAGAAACCAATTATTATGGAAGTTTTATCCTGAAAGATGATTTACATAAAATGTAATAATAAGTCCGTGAACAGTAGAAGCAATGTACAATCATTAAGTGAAATTTTTCAAATTTAATCATATGAGCAAATTTCTGCGTTTTTTTTTTGAAATGTTAAAATGCACGTAGAAAGCTGATACGAACGAGTAAAATTGGTACCGTACAAACAAGTGTGATCTAGCAATTTTTAAATACTGGGTGACTTATAGTGTGTTTCGTACAAACTATTTTGAACTATTATCATAAGCGACTCCGGGTTGTTATAAGCATTCATCATCATATTTCGAGCTATTATTAAAATCTATTACAACCAATTGTGCTAATAAGCTGTTTTTAGGCTGAATAAATTTTGTCTTCCTGCTGAAGGCCTTTTTTTTCCTTCTGTCCACCTTACCGCTACCAAATTTTATTGGAAATAACCAAATTATGCTATTCTGCAGCTGAAGAAGTATACAAATATTTAAGTTTGCCTGGAAATATATAAGTAATAAATAGAATATAATTACTCAAATTATTTGGATAGACATTTCAACAACAAAATTGAACATATCACGTTAAACTGATTATTATCAGCGGGCTTCACTAGTTTTATTGTGTCTATCAATTCTCTTCCGTTTGGCTTCCGAGCTTATTAGATAGATGAACTTAGTAGGAACACACATCAAAAATTTCATGAAGCAATAGGTGGGAAGATGTGTGTGAATGACAAGAAAAACGATATCAACTATTTCAGAAGAACCTCTTGAAGTGATATGTGCAAGGATGAATCGATTACTCACAATTACCTGACATGAATTTCCACCCTAACTACATCCTGTTATTTTCTTTCCTCCTAGAGCCAGCACCAATCTTTTATTATTATTCATGCTCACCACAAACGCTTCAAGTGAAAGGAATAAATCGAATCGAGCCCATCGTGTAGTCATCGTTAGATGAGGTACTGACAACAGGCGCGTATAAATTTATAAGCCTTGCCTGTGTTTGTTGAATCTTCATCCCACTTATTAAATTTCAATACACCTCTCCAACTCAACCAACATACGAGAGTATTATGAGTTGGAGCGAACATTGATGCAGGGAGCTATTAACAATTTCATCAAGCCGTAACTCGAAAACTTAAAAATGTGACATAACCACTTTTTCACTGACCCCTTCAATATTCACAATACACACACAGAAACATCTATCCATTTCTGGAGTTCAACATATAGGAAGTTCAAAACTGATATTTCTAGTGATTACAATTGTCTTTCTTTGATTTAGTAATGAAAGTAATAAATTCACCACAAGAAAAGAGAGATGGTGAATGACTACTGGACTATAATAATGTGTATAGGTTCCGGGTTAACCGGACCTACGTTTTCCAGGTTGGAGGCGGAGGAAAAAGAAAACTTCATGAACAGCGGCTTGAACTTCCTTAGATGTACGTCGTAACAAAATATGGTTTTTCAGCCATCGAACAGCGGTTTTGACTTACCTCGTCGGAGTTTCATGATGCTGACCGATTCATTTTCATCGATTTGTAGCTTACTATAATAGTGTATCCACTTCCAAGATAGAGAGTACATAGACAAATGCATGCGGCGTTCACGTTATCAGAATACTCACAATAGTAGCTATAGTCAAGTCAATAAGCCGGAAAATATGGAAAAGTTGGGAAACAGCTCGGATTTGAAAAATTTTTGATGCAATGGGTTCTGTGAACTCTCAAGATCATTCGTTAACACTAAAATCACACCCCGAGGGCAATTGGCACTTTTAGGGGTTGTTTTCCCCCCAAAAGATGAATCAAATTCACCAAATGGTCGGTGGACGAATCGGCTCGAAAATATCTATTAGGAGGT
The DNA here is from genome assembly GCA_958510875.1 of Endomychus coccineus. NCBI lineage: Eukaryota > Metazoa > Arthropoda > Insecta > Coleoptera > Endomychidae > Endomychus > Endomychus coccineus. Next base: position 158,844,232 of record OY294068.1, read on the forward strand.
TTTTGGGGTCGCTGATCACGAATATGACATCTAAAAAGTCACCACATGCAACCACATGGTCATAGAGGTCATCTCCAGGAATTCAACAAAATTGTCCATCTTAAAGTCTCCAAATGTCTCACTTGGGGGGTTTTTGGGGTTGCTGAGCACGAATATGATGGAATATATATTTGGAGACTCTAGGATGTAAAATGTTGTTGAATTCCTGGAGATTACCTCTATGACCAGGTTTTCTGTGCCCCAGGTGCATGTGAGGAAATCCTAGACTTCATATTCGTGATCACCGACCCCGAAAACCCTCGAGTGACAAATTTCGAGACTGTAGGATGGGAATTTTGTCGAATTCCTGGAGATGACCTTCACGACGTCGTCGTCCTGTGCCCCAGGTGCATGTGAGGAATTTCTAGACATCATATTCGTGCTCAGCAACCCCAAAAACACCCGAGTGAGACATTTGGAGACTTCAAGATGGAAAATTTTGTTGAATTCCTGGAGATTAGAGGTCATCTGTAGGTTTTCTGTGCCCCAGGTGCATGTGAGGAATTCCTAGACATCATATTCGTGCTCAGCAATCCCAAAAACCCCCGTGTGAGACATTTGGAGACTTTATGGGAAATTTTGTTGAATTCCTGGAGATGACCTCTATGACCATGTGAGTGCATGTGGTGACTTTTTAGATGTCATATTCGTGATCAGCGACCCCAAAAACCCCCTAGTAGATATTTTCGAGCCGATTCCTTCATTATGGACTATTTTGAGAATTTGATTCATCTTTTGGGGGAAAAACACCCCCCAAAAGTGCCCATTCCCCTCGGGGTGTGATTTCAGTGGTAACGAATGATCTTGAGGGTTCACAGAACCCATTGCATCAAACATTTTTCGATTCCGAGCTGTTTCCCAATTTTTCCATATTACACAGTATTTCCCGGCTTATTGACTGGACTACTAGAGATGGCAATAAATATGGATTAATCGTTCATTTTTGATTAATCTAATATTCAAGAAAACAATTCCATTTCAATCCCTGTTCACGTAGTGATTAAACATCAACGTGTACATCATACGGACTACATAATCCTAATCATTCTATCGAACAAGATTTGTGGAAGATTTGAAAAGTCTTAAGCACAAATTACATCTCACTGAAACTTTACTCTCAGGAGGATAATGCATTCTGATGGGAATCAACTTGAAACATCAAAAAATAATATCAGATTCTTAATTACAAATGACTAATGACCATATTCATAGTATAACAACGAACTAATTATTTTACTGATAGGGCGAGTCTGAGTTGTCACTGGAAGACGGAGTGAGCGTACCGATAATAACAGTAGAATGAACAAATAATATAAAAATAACAGTTTGATTTCTACTAATGAACACTCATTCCATCTTAACCCTTCGAACATGCGCAGCGTACCCCTTCATATTTATTATTGAATAAATATTATTGTGTGCTCACTCGTTGAGCCTTATAAAATCATCACAACTTAAGAGCCACTGTACTGGTGAAATAGGTTGTGTTCGTATTGTGAATATGGTATTATATGGAAATCATTCTTCTTTACTAAGAGTGTGAAAATGCATTTTCTTGAAGCAAACGTCCTCATCAATAGAATTTTAAACTGGACAATATCACATTTTTTTGGCCGTATAAATTTAGTGAGCGGGTATTCATTTAAACAAGTTTATTATGAAGATAGCATGATTAATGGATATTAAAAAAAAATTTGAAAAACGACTACTGCTGCATCGATGAGTGTGCGGGAAAATGTGAAAACAGGAAAGATAAAGGATCTAAACCTTTAACAAAAAGATGTAAATAACGAAATATTAAAATTCTAATGGTCGTGTGACTAAATTACTATAACGGACCGAACAAATAAATACTATTAATTAGGGCACTCAACAAAAATTGAACAAAAAAACATTTAATTTAGAAGCGATGGAGCAAAATGTATGAAATTTTTTTTTTTTTTTTTTTTTTTTTTTTTTTTTTTTTTTTTTTTAATAATAATAATAATATTTATTCTCAGAAAAGAGCATACATTAAACATTCTATTTATAGTTATAAATGCACGTAAGCAAAGCTTATATGTGCTGAGAATGACTCAACTAAAAATCAAAAAATTTTAAACAAATTATTCATAATATAATAAAATAAATAAAAAAAGGTTTCTACATTCTACAAAGTGCGTATGTAATTGTATATTTTAATTATGTGTGTGAGTGTGTGTTCGTGTGTAATGTGTAGGTGTGTGTGTGTGTGTGTGTGTGTGTGTGTGTGTGTGTGTGTGTGTGTGTGTGTGTGTGTGTGTGTGTGTGTGTGTGTGTGTGTGTGTGTGTGTGTGTGTGTGTGTGTGTGTGTGTGTGTGTGTGTGTGTGTGTGTGTGTGTGTGTGTGTGTGTGTGTGTGTGTGTGTGTGTGTGTGTGTGTGTGTGTGTGTGTGTGTGTGTGTGTGTTTGTGCTTGTGTACTAGCTTGAAGATAAATTCAAAACTCAGAATTCTCAGAAACATGCTATCAAAACATTTACAATAAATTTATGTAGTTGTAATCAATTCCATTTTGTTTTATATAATTAGAAGTCTCTCTGTAAAATTTCTTTGAAAACCTTATATCTCTAATACTTGGAGGTATTTGGTTATATATTTTAGGACCCAGGAACAATAGAGATCTTTTAATTAGAGAAGAAGATGGTTTTATGTTCATTAATCTTCTGTTTACTTGAGCTCGAGTCTCATACCTATGATTTAGTAAACGGTTTCTACTTTTATGAATGAAGTTAGTAACTGCATGGTAATATAAATATCTTGTGTTCAAAATGTTGGTCTCATTGTACAGGTTTTCAGTTGAATATAGTTTTTTTTTCTTGTACAGAATTTTTAAAAGTAATTTTTGACATATCTCTAAAGGATGAATAGCAGTTTCATATGCACCTCCCCAAATTATTATACAATATTTTATCATAGATTCCACAAGAGCTTTATATACTAAATTTTTGTTGTTATTGTCGAGGATGTTTTTTAGTTGATTTAATTTATAAATCAATTTTCTCATTCTTACTATCAAGTTATTAATATGGTTTTGCCACTTTAAATGTTGGTCCAATTCCACCCCAAGGTAACGTATACTGTCTGTTCTGTTTACTGTAGTCTTACAATTACAATTCCCTGTTGTAAAGCATGCATCTTGATTATGTATGATTATTTTATCATTATTTGGGATATCGATAATTGTGGGAGAAAACGTTATAAAGTTGGTTTTCGTATTATTCAATGAAAGATCATTAGTGTCTAGCCAACTTTTGAGGATACTCAATTCCGTACTGGCCTTATGAAAGGCATCGCACCATGTTTCCGAACTCAGCAAAAGCACCGTGTCATCAGCGTAGCAAATAATTCTGGCATATTTACTTATATCGCATAGGTCGTTTATGTAAATATTGAATAGGGTTGGTCCTAAGACCGTACCTTGGGGAATGCCTCGGTTTAGTTGAAGTGGATCACTAAGAGTCTCGTTCACTAGTGTGCGCTGACATCTGTTTGATAGATAATCTTTGAAAAGCTCTAAGATATCGCCTCTTATTCCTATATTTTCGAGCTTTTCTAGTAGTTTTTTGTGAGACACAGTATCGAATGCCTTTGCTAAATCCAAAAATATAGCTAAACACTTTTTCTTCTCATTCATACCTGCGATTACTGTGTTAACTACTTCTGACACAGCTAGTTCAGTACTTATTCCCTCCTGAAAACCAAACTGATTCGTGGATAATAGTTTATATTTAGTAAGGTATGATTTTAACCTATTATTTAAACATTTTTCAAAAATTTTTGCTATGCTATTAATTAAGGATATTGGACGATAGTTATGTTTGATAGTTTTGTCACCTCCTTTATGTAAGGGTATTACTGTTGAACTCTTGAAATCGTTAGGTACACTAGAGGTAGTGAATATCAAATTTATAATATGTGCAATCGGTGCACTTAAATATTTTTTTGTTACTTTTATTATATTTTGTGGTATTTTATCTGGACCTGTTGAACATTTATTTTTTAAGGAAGATATAATTTGAATGACTTCATTTTCATTCACTGGTGTTAGGTAAAAGTTTTTATTTGTAATCTTACACGGCTTTAGTTTTATCTCAGATTTTTCAATATTTCTAGCTAATTCATTACCAATTTCTGTGAAATGTTCATTAAATTTGTTTGATATTTGCTTGTCGTTAGTTACTTGAGCGTGGTTTTCGTCTTCTATATTTATGTGAGATCTCGTGTTGTAGCAATTATTATTAGTTGCTTCGTTGATTACATCCCATAATTTTTTCGTGTCCTTGCCGCAAGTATGTATTTTATTTTCAAAATATTTGTTTTTTGTGAGTTTGATGAGCGTATTTAGATAGTTTCGGTAGAGTTTATACTTATTTTCCAACTCTGTGGTGTGTGCTAAAGTCAGAAGTTTTCTCATTGCATCTCTTTTTTTAATTGCGTTCATAAGTCCAATTGTTATCCATGGTTTAATAAATTTTTTGTTATGTTTTGCTCTTTTTACTTCAGAGTGTTTTTCGATATACACTGAGAATTTACGAATGAATGTCTCGTATGCCCTTATTGAGTTATTTTCGTTCATGACTTCAATCCAATTTTCCAGTTTAATATCATTAATTAGAGCTTCTGTATTAAATATTTTCCGGTTGTTTGAAGTCAGATTTTTATTTTTATTAACCTCTCCGAGTATATTAATGTTTAGAAAGATTGGGTAATGATCAGTTATGTTCGATTCTAAAATAATTGGTTTTAATTTAATCTGATTGTTACTTCTATTGCAGCCATTTATGAACATGTGATCTATTAATGTTGAACTAGTTTGGGTGATTCTGGTTGGTTTATTAAAACAAGATATAAATGAGTAGCTACTTAGCATATTTAAATAATTTCGGACATGAAGATTGTTGTATTCCAAAGTGTTTATGTTGATGTCACCTAGAAATAGATTTATAGAATTTCCAAAATTATAGTTCTCATAGAAATTACTAAGATCATTCAAAAAAGTATTTAAGTTTGTGGATGGTGGTCGATAAGCTGCTGCAATTTTGACATTCACTGTACCTATGTTGAGATTTATTTCTGTTAATGCAATTTCTGATAATTGTATGGTATTTGTCTTGTGTTTGTACGATGATTTTATGTAAATTATTAAGCCATCATTTTGATTGAAGCAAGAATTATTGTAGTTAATATCAAAATTTTCAATTTTAAAATCATTTGTATCACTAATTTGCCATGTTTCTGATAATACAATTATATCTATGTTAGCAGTACCAATATCTTCCAAAAATATTATGAACTCTTCGTAATTTTTGTTTATACTACGAATATTTAAGTGTAAAATGTTAAGATTTATACCGTCTGGGTTTTTTATACTTGTTCTAAGTTCGAAGGAGTTTTGACATGTTTCATTTTCAATGTTATTGAAGTTATCTATTTTTTCAAACAGTTGAATATTGTTCATTATATATTTGTGAATAATTGAGAATTATCACTAGAGTATATGCGATTGTGTGGTAAGTGGTGTGTGTGTGTGTGTGTGTGTGTGTGTGTGTGTGTGTGTGTGTGTGTGTGTGTGTGTGTGTGTGTGTGTATGTGTGTGTGTGTGTGTGTGTGTGTGTGTGTGTGTGTGTGTGTGTGTGTGTGTGTGTGTGTGTGTGTGTGTGTGTGTGTGTATAATTCAAATGTTTTGAGTGAAAACGTGTGAGCTTAAACAGAATGAAATGTACATAAAATATGTGTTATTCCAGCTAGTTTCATTGTAAAAATCATGAAAAAGAAAAACACAATTTGTTAAATAATATCAATATTTTCGAAAAACAACAAAGGAAATATTTAATAGAATTTTTGATATAGACGATCAATGCTTATTGATTAATTGCAATTTAATATTCACAAAATCTCAAATTTATTCACTTATCTATGTTGTTTTATATTTTATTGTTTACAAGTTGTAGTTCAGTTATTCACAAGAATAAAAACAAAAAGTGAGAAGTATGTGAATTCAGGAAATATCCAATAATTATTTAATTGAAGATTCTATATAATAATGCCTAAACTAGATTCACATTTAATATTCACAAAATAGCATACGAATTATTTCGATTTTGTTTAATTATTAGAATTATGCTGAATCATTGTGAATATTTTTGAAGCTAAAAAAAAAATTTCAAACATCTAACTTTACAATATCGTAGTCCTTATTTCTATACATATGATATGGGATTGTTTACAACAACCTCTTCCGCTCACCTTGTTCCATGTAGTAAATGTTCCCATGCCAAATCCAGACATTTTTTGGTTCATAAATTTGTTTCGCATTTTTGTATTTTTCATATCTTTGCTTTGTTAGTTCCTCCGTTATTGCTATTTTCTCACCTTTCAGTTTCTTCCGATTGGACAACACGCTTGCCTTGCTGTTATAATTATTAAAATACACCAGTACCGGTCTATTTTTATTATGTATTGGTTTTCCAATTCTACGGCAATTGTTTACATCTGAAGAACTTAGGTTAATATTCAACCTTTCATTTAATAGCTTCACCATATCTGCTTCTTTATCTACAGACTGTTTTTCATCAATACCATAAATCCGTAAACGTTGCGAATATAAATCTTGTTCAATGTTATCGACTTTTTTATCAAGTTTCTGTTGCAAGTCTTGGTTTTTATGTTGTAATGCAATAATATCATTTTCCAGTTTTATTACCTTGTTGTTTGTGTCTTTCAATGAATTTTCCATTTCGTGCAGTACTATTTTGCTTACTTCATCCGCCAGTTGTTTTATAAATTCCGGCTTATTAAACACCTTACACAGGACTTCTTCCACATCACATGTAAATGCTTTAGTAATTACCATTTTTTGATTATTATTATTATTCTTAATGTTGATAGTAGTTGGCAAGCAGTCGAGATGATATTCTGATTTAAATTACACTTATTGGGAAAACTGCATAAATTAATTTTTAATATAGCTGTATAACACACTAGACACGTGTTACTCGATCGAATACCACATGCCGATTGAAATAAATTATACGAATACCGAACAACAGTGATTCATCTGTGTTTATTTTCGAATAAGTTAGATTGTATAAATGGTTCGATTTTACTGTTTCCCAAGAAAATCTAGATGCAGATTTCATGATGGAAGTAATTACCCTTATCTCAATCTTGATCAAAGTCAATCGAATAAAGGAATAAATATACATTTCCGATTAGCCTCATACGGTCGTTGGTATCTATGTTATTTGAGGCAGCTCGCATAAATCTTCGATTGCTTTCAACAAATCTACCATTATGTCGTCTCTGAAATTGGTTGCGATCGTATAATAATCTAGAATTATTTAGGGTAAGCGATTTCAATCAGTTTTCTACACCGATTTAAAACAATTTCCAAACTAGGTTAATGCGAAATCAATTCCCGTGCCATTTTCCAAGGTAAGTATTCTCGTGTTTTGATTGTAGATGGTCTCCGGAGAGAGTGGGGAAACCGATATGATGGCAGGAGTGAAGTGATGAATCTATCATTTTGTAATTTCTTACAGGGCAGCTGTGTGTCCGTAGTCCTTGTTCGATATTGGTGTTGTGTTGAAGCTTTGCGAAACCCAGGGGATTTCGATCACTTTGGCTTATGTAGCTCACAAGTGGGTATTGGATTTATTCCTAAAATCGCCTCGGGTATTTTTAACTTGGACTCAGGCCTCGGATTGCTTTAAAATGAACTGGACGAGGGCTTTTCCGCAAGAGACAATTGATTTCACATCCTTTCACCGGGATTATACTCTGTTTTCGTATCTTCATGTTCTATACAAAAAAGGTAATTTCATGGAAAAGTTTATTGAGTTTACCCCTAATTTGGAGATTTAATGGAATGAAATAATGCATTCAGGTGATGGTGAATCTACTGATTGAATCGCATAACTTGCAGGAAGTAATCTCCAATCATTGGAGTTAGCCAAACCTGCTTTACGACAAATGTTGCGGGTTACACTGATTTTCCTAGTAATTATTATTTTTTATTCCAAAAAAATGATTCTCTAATATAAAACTGTTAAATATTGATCCAGTCAACGAAGGGATCTTACCATACAAAAAGTTGGAGTTCCAATTTTTTTGATATGTTCTATATGCTGATGGTGTAGAGAAAAATTCAATTTTCTCCTTCCATCCTCACCAGCGATCCGCCATTTTGAAAAAACCACAAACATATGTACTTTTTCTAGTTTTTCAACTTACTTCTTTATGGTAAATTGTACCGCAAATTTATTTATCCGTACCCTTGTGGAAAATTGAATTGGCTACTATTTTGGTATTGAAGTTTTTTGTACGACCACTAGCGAACTTTGCAAAATATTGAGTAATGTGAATTAGTTTTCTTGCTCAACCGCAGCTTAGTAAATGTCAGTGGAAACAAAAAACTCCGTTTATACAGTATGTTCATAAAGTACTAGTACAAACTTTGAAGGGTGAATCTTTGACTTATTTTAAGAAGAAAAGTTCATATGAACGCTGTATGTAATTCTTGACCAAATATATTTATTCTCCATTTAATTTTACATACAAAAGGTACTCTTAGTATTTGTCACTGGAAGCAGTCGCTTCGAAAAAAACGGGTTTAAAGTTAAACCTTCGTTGGAATATTATAAGTTGAATTTTGAAAAATAAGTGATAAAATGTGCCTTTGATTGATTGTATTGTGATGTGACCAACTTAGATCATTCACGAGACTAAGATCAAACCACATCTACAAATAATATTTACAATAATTGCTGAAAATCACCGCCGTCTACTACAACGCATGCATCAATTCCTCTTAACATCGATTCACGAACTATTTCGAATATACCTTATGTCTAACTAATAATGGCACACGATTCAATTATCCTGTTTCTTAGATCTTGTTTATTTCGGACTGCACTTTTGTATGATTGCGTGCCGATTTCTGGATGAGAATTACCCTAACAGTTAGATAGGAAGAGCGGGACCGCAAGCCTTATCTCCCAGATCACCTGATTTGAATCCTTTGGATTACTTGACGTCAATAGTTTACAAAATTCTAGTCCGATATGGACAAGATTCAAGAAACAGTATATTTGAATCGTGTGTCATCATTAATTAGACATAGATATATTCGAAAAAGTTCGGCAATCGATGTTAAGGCGAATTGATGCATGCGTTGCAGTAGGCGGTGGTCATTTTCAGCAATTATTGTAAATATTATCAACTTATTTGTAGATATAAGCTAGTCACATCACAATACAATCAATAAAATACACACTTTATCACTCATTTTTCTAAATTCATTTTGCAAAATTCCAATAACTTTAAACCCGTTTTGTTCCAAAACGGCTACTTTCAGCGACAATTACAAGGAGTATCTTTTGTACGTAAAATTTAATGTAGAATAAGTCTTTCTCGTCAAAAACAACATACAGTATGACACACAAAAAATTATGGTTCTTTCAATCCAGGTACAACACTGTATGTGGCACCCCCTAACGTTGAACAAAACACCAAGTAGATAACTGAGTTTCTCATCACTAATACTCACATTATCCCAAATTTCTTCAAATTCAAATTCTATAAAAATATACTAATCAAAAAATGAGATAAATTTTTTTTATTGTACGCCTTTTTCTCAAGAACCAAGCCGTTGCGAACCCATGTTCGTATGAACTTTTTGTGTTAAAATTAGTCAAATATTCACCCTTCAAAGGTTACTTAAGTACTTTATGAACATCCTGTATTTTGTTTTTTCACTGCAACTTTTTTGGGCTATTAAAGCTTATTATCAGGGAGAATTAGAGTATAATAATGAATAATAATAATAAATAATAATAATATGAACATTATCCTAAAGAACAAGGGATAACAAACAGCCACACCCTTAAGATGGAATGTTGAATTGACTTACATACAGAATATAATGGAATAGAGTACATCATGGCTGCCAAAAAGAATATTATCTGAGCAGCACGTAGGATTAGTCGTGACCATAACGATGTATAGAGTGGGCAAATTTCGAAGTTTCTATAGGGTAACACGGTAACTATAAGAGATACAAAAAATGGAACTTACATTCTCGATCTCCTTTTAGGAGTCCTTTGTTTTCAAGTTACAAGAAAAAGTTAGATTTTTCGACTTTTAGACACATGTGAATATCGTGATTGTTTCAAAAACTAGGAGCAAATAACTTGTACATTCTTGAAACACTTTTTTCTGTATAAGCCTGTGGCGTCGATAACATTTGAAGAAAAGTCCAATTACGAGTTATGGCATAAAGTTATATTTTTTCGAATTAATAGGAATAGTGTATGGTTTAGTTAAAACGGATTTTTTTTCTCTCTTCCTAACTGTGTATCATATGTCGGTACTCTTTCTCGTGTGATATCTCGTCATCATTGAAATATAATTAAGATTATAATAATTCATCTAAGAAAAAATAAATTTATATTTATTAAATGAAATCATTTGACAATTCCTATTATCAAAATAAAAGCATTAATTGCACCTAAAATTGGTCAGGGACTGAAATCTACTAAATGAAATGGATGATTTTTATTTGACATTATTTTACTTCTCTAGAATATAAAGTTCTCAAAATTGTGAAAACATAAGATTGAATAATTGCTACTGCTAATTCTAATCTGAATAACTGAGAAATAAGTCACAATAACACTTATGTCTGATATATTACTGTCTTTAGGAACGTTTCAGTTCCACGACCATCATCAGCAGTTGTGTGGAAACTAATTCAAATCAACTTAAACTAAATGTACTAAGCATTAAACGACTTCATCAATCAAAAATGTCTACGTCGCAACAACGAACAAAACACTAATAATTGAAATTGTCACATTAAAATCCAGAATATATGAATATGTATTGAAAAACCACTACACAGTAATTCTTCTGTAGCTAGTCTTTTGCACTAAAGTACCTACAATTTCAAACAAATGCGTTGAAAAAATTTTTACCTGCATCATTAAATGAAAAATAAACAAAATCAATAATGGTACACCATATATAAATAATTTAAATGATAATAAAAATAATTTTAGAACGTTACCATGCATTCTGGAGACCTCAGAAAACAAATTAAGAAAATATATGATATAAATGTTGCGGCATAAACCTACAAACACTGTTGGTGAATATTTTTTTAAGTCTGAAACGGTTAATACGTTAAGATAAATAGAGCTGAATATGATTCACATAAAATGTGATAAGTCGATAAACAGTAGGAGCGATGTTCTATCATAGAGTAAAATTTACTAAAATTTGATTAATTGAGCACCTGCAAATTTCTGGGTGCCTTTTCATAATTTTAAAAATCGCGTATATGTAGAAAGTTGATACAAATCAGTAATATTGGTATAGCACGAACAAGTATCACCTAGCAACTTTTGAATTCTAAGTGTCTTATAATGTGTTTCGTACAAGCTATTCCAAAATATTATTTTAAGCGTTTACAGTATTATTATAAGATATCATTATGAGCTATTTCGAGCTATTATTAAAACCTATTTCAACCTATTGTGCTTGTTATAAGATGTTTATAGGCTGGACAAATTTTGCCTTTCTGCTTCATCCTCTTCTTCACCTTCTCTACGCCTTATCACTACCAAATTTCAAATTGCTAAAGAAACATATACATTATCCTGAAAATAATATGTTTCATACTTATATCTTTGCGTTAATGAGGAAGTACAAGAGTATAGCACCATTTATAAATGCAAAACAAATAATAAATTCGTTTAAACTTATGAATGAAAGAGGTATGAGCAATATTTTTTTCTCCTTTTTAATTGTTAATTTTAAGATTATTTTTCACCTTTTATAAGTATTATATATTCACTAGTAGGAATGTCTGAGAAAAGTGATAATAAAATCATGATAATAAAAGTTCCAATAAGAAACTTTGAGGTCAAATAACTCAGAAGCAACTTTTTGTCACATAACTGCTTCATACACTTACCCCTCCAAATATTGTCGGAATGTATTGATATTATAGGTACCTAAGTATTCATAAGAAAAAGTTTCAAAATTTTAAAATCAATTTTTTGTTCGTTTTATTTTCACTTAAATCAACCCCTCTGGTATGATACAAATAGAAAAGTGTATACGTAATTTGGTATTCTCTCGCAATTGAATTTTTAAAAAGATTATTTATGATAGCTCTCGTGCTATAATGAGGTGTTACGGAGTTATTGCTATGAAAAATGGGAAGAAACTGAACAGTTAGCAACGTTTGAAAGTTCCCCATCTCGCAGCAGATAAAATTCGTTTCGAAACTGCTAAAATTCATTCCAAGATTCCTAAATCAAATTGCCCTAAACATTTAATTCAAGCTCTCAATTCACTCAAATCAAATCCTGATTTGGCTATTTTGAGGGCTGATAAAGGAAACTCCACTGTTGTCATGAATCGTTCAGATTATGATAACAAAATCCTGCAACATCTGCAAACTAATTCCTGTGAGCTTCTACCAAAAGATCCCACCTCCTCTATAGAACGTTCAATTTCACAAATTATTCGTCATTCTTCCCTTCCTCATTCAGATAAGAAATTTCTTATCCCCCATTGTTCAAAATGTCCCCGTTTATTTGGTTTGCCTAAAATTCATAAGCCCTCAGTTCCCCCTGAGACCAATTGTCAGCACTATCGGATCTCCTACTCATAAACTCTCTCGATACCTGTCATCTATTCTCAAACCCCTTGTAGGTGATTCCAATAGTTTTATCCTACATTCCTTTCATTTCGTTGAAAAACTTCAAACGTTGAAAGTTGACCCATGCGATTTGCTCGTCAGCTTCGACGTCGAATCACTGTTTACCAATGTTCCCATTCCAGACACCCTTTCCATAATTTCTCAATTGTTACCTGCCAAAAACATTTCAACGGACTTGCTACCGTTAATTGATTTTTGTCTATCTTCCACATATTTTCTATACGACGGCAAGTTCTACGAGCAGTCCTCTGGAGCTGCCATGGGTTGCCCACTTTCCCCGATCATAGCTAATATCTTCACGGAAGCTTTTGAACAAGATGCCATTGACTCATCTGTTCTCAAGCCGAAATGTTGGTTTAGATATGTCGACGATACTTTCGTTATTTGGCAACATGGTCGCGAAAAGCTTGTTCCCTTCCTCAATCATTCAAATTCATTACATCCCAATATCCGTTTCACCATGGAAGTCGAATCGCAAGGTTCACTCCCGTTCCTGGATGTATTGGTTAGTCGACAGACTGACGGTACTTTAGGACATTCTGTGTATCGGAAACCCACCCATACCGATAGATACCTCAATGGTCTTTTCCACCACCACCCTGCCCAAAAGCAATCTGTCATAAACTCCCTGGTCCACAGAGCTGTCAACCTATCTCAGCCTCAATCATTGAAATCAGAATTAAAACATCTATCATCTGCCTTATTGTCAAACAATTTCTCCCATTACAACGTTCAAAAAGCCATGAAGAAATACACTTCACCTAAAATTTCAAATCGACCTGACCCAGAAACCCTCCCACCTGCTTTATTCACGGCCTATCTTCCATATATTCAAAATATAACAGATCGATTTTCCAAAATCCTCAAAAAACATAATATTTCTACCCGTTTTTCCACACTTCCAAAATTATCTCAGTTTCAGAAACCTATCAAAGATCTCCTTCCTCCTCTCCAATTAGAAGGTGTTCATAGTATTCCCTGTTCTTGCGGTAAAGTCTACATTGGTGAAACAGGTCGTACAGTAGCTACTCGTGTGAAAGAACATGAGCGCTGTACAAGACTTCGTGACATCAGTAGATCTGCACTTGCGGAACACAAGTTTAACACAAATCATCAAATCCCTTTTGAAGATACTAAAATCCTAGTCCAAGCCCCAAACTTCTATCAGCGAAAAATCATTGAAGCGATAGAAATCCTAAAACATTCGAATAATATGAACCGTGACTCAGGATATTACCTTCCCAACATTTGGGAACCCATCCTCGAAAATTCCACTTCGCACATGATCGCACAACGGCAGGGTCAGGTGCCGGAACGAAGGTAACCACCGGAAGAAAGGCAGTGAACTATGTAGCGTGAAGGATTTTCCGACAATAAATATGGCTACAGAAACCAGTAGAACCAGTTTCAGTTCAAGCCTCAAGCCTGCCCTGAAGATGCCACCTGTAATGGTTGGCGAAACGTCGGCATCAAGTCGAGCTATTGTGACGCGGAATCCATCAGGAAGACAAGATTTTTCGAAATTAGCTGTCCACGGAAATCTACTATCCAAGAAACGTTTGAAAATTTTGCCATTTTTGTAACTAAACTGCTTGGCCACAATTGATAACACAGGAAAAGTTTTATCACCAAAATTATAGTAAATATAGTCCCCTCCAAGTCGACATATCTTGCGTTACAGTGCAGGTTGAATAAGTTTTAACCCAAAAACTGACGACCAAAATGGTTGATGAGCGCACTGTGTGGTTGGCAAGGGAAAAACTTGGAGCTTCTGTACGGTAAGGCCACTTTCCAGGCTTTCGTTAACTGGACAATATCATCATTCACATTTCTAGGTTGCCATTTCGAATTGTGTAGTTCATTTTCAAAACAACGGAAGATAGATATTGTAACGTCTCTCATTGTAAGTTTTAAAATATAAACGATAAAGGTTGAAATAAAGACCAGAGAGAATCGTAGAGAACAGATTCTTTTTTGAATTTGCAAAGATAGAAATTAACAACAGTTTTCGGAATTCATTGTATTACGGTTCAAAATTTGTGAAAGGTAAATGTATATCACAATAGTAAAAAATTCAATAAGATATAACGCATAGCACTTTGAAGTGCACATAGGTTAATGAATTATATGAATACTCACAATTCTCTCTTCGAAATGAGTTATCGCTATGAGATTCTCACCATTGAAGAACAATTATCGCCTCCAGTCGAGAACTATTTCATCTTCAGAAAGTTAGTTCGGTGAATAGCGAGTACCGCTTCTAGCATTTGGTTCAACATTTACGGCTGGTCCTCGTATATTCGATCTACGAAACTGAATACCAAAGTACCAAAAGCCAACTATAAGCAATTCTTGTCACCTCTAATCTTTCCACTATTATTCAATGTTAGGATTCTTAATACGGTTCTCGTAAGTCTCCCAGTCGGACCCACAGTCGGGAATGAACCGGAGTTAAACCACTTTTTTGTCAGCGTAGAAATGTTTGTTCATTATGAGGATTTGTCCCTTTCTCTATAATAAGAAATGCTTGGCGACACAGCCTACCAAGATTGCTGGGACTTCTAATTTATGTGAACTCTGCTTGTAAGGCAAACCGAAAGCTTGGTGACAATTTAATTCCTGGATTTCAATCTAGAAAACTGCCTTTATGTTTTTTGTAATGATGGCGAACATATGATTTGAGAATAGCAGCTTCCGCTTTCCTAATACTAGGATTTGGAGAAGTAAGCCTCAAGGTAATATACGAACAAATGAATAATCTGATGAGAAATTTCTTTCCTATTACCTATGACAAATTCCTCTATTCTGCTGGGATAAAGTTTGATTTCAGCGGAAGTAAGTAAGATCGCAACAATATTATTGGCAGAAATCATAACATGAATGTAAGAAATTACACCGGAGAAATGTAGTAATAACTAGTATCTACAGTTGATACGAGGTACATCATCAAGCAAGTACTACGTTTCACAGGTCATTGTTCACTAGATTGCCATTAAATTGTCTAGAGATAATTCAACTAGTATTTCAATGAATCCTTCCACATTTTGCACACATATGACTTAAGAAGCACAAAAATTCCTTGAACATTTGAATTGTTAAAAAATAGAAACGTTCTCAATACTATATGAAACTTACATCCCCTTACAGCCATTTTAGGGTAGCACGATCGTTATTTCCTCACTCAAATACAATAAAGCATATCAAAGGGACTTCTATTCCTATTTCCTTGAGTGGCCAATCAAATCCTATAAATCATTTGAATCGCCTGGCGAGGACGGAATATTTACAGCTTTGCTCCAAAACGAACTAGAGATTCTGTTATACTTCCTAATAGATATAGTCAGAGCTAGTCTGGCATGGAATCACATACCATTCAGCTGGTCGATGATCAGGGTAGTATATACCTATGCCCCAAATCACTCTGACGTGTTAGCCTGACTTCATTCTGCAAAAATTCTGGAGAATTGTTTCGTCACTTAAGAAGTGGTGCTCTGAAGACCAATGCTCTTGGTAATGTAATAAGGGTTTAGTAGTGGTTATTTCCAATATTTAAAAACAAAATCATTCTTAGAAAATTATAATTTCATGTAAAATTGAAATATCTGAAAGTAAAGAACATCTAGGGGTTGCCAGATGTTTTCAATAACAAATGTAGCTTGAGAAAAGTAGAGGAATTTCTAAAATAAATATAAGACAATTCAAACTCGCTTCAAGCAGGGTGATATGATACCATAGCTGATATGGTCAAGAGGGTTGTAGTAAGTTCACAAAAGTTTGGTTGTGAAGGAAATCATAAACCTGTCAAGATGAATAACCAATATAGGACGAGAAACTAATGGGAAGCTACATGTAAAAATCCACCCTTCTCACCAAAAACACTCTGAAGAAACTATTAAGTTAAATTAATTGAAATTAAGTGTCACGTGTTTTCTCAAGAGATCAATTCAAGCTAGAAAATATAACTGAAGTCTTTAGGCATTATCTACAGTATTTGTAATTCGTCCTTTTTCCCAAGAATCTATCTACAATTCGGAAATGGATCCCTGAATTGTTTGACCAATGAGCAATAAGATTCCTAAAACATCTCCAGATGGTTGACATTCACCATCTGGATATGTTTTATGTAAATTCGAATCAGTTAGTGATATTTAGAAAAAGACAGATAGATTTAGAAATCCCCACCGAAAACATTCTGAACTAAAGATGTCAAGAGAGGAATCTTATTTCTCATTGGTCAAACAATTCAGGGATCCATTTCCGAATTGTAGATAGATTCTTGGGACAAAGGACGCATTACAAATACTATAGATAATGCCTAAAGCCTTCAGTTATATTTTATAGCTTGAATTGGTCTTTTGAGAAAACACGTGACACTTAATTTCAATTAATTTAACTTAATAGTTTCCTCAGAGTGTTTTTGGTGAGAAGGGTGGATTTCGCTCAATCAGAGTTCTTTTAGATTTTCAAATTTGCTTTATTTCAGTTTAGATTTTGATCTTAGTTTCTATTCTTATTAGTAATGAAGTTAATCATAATATTCTTTTATTATCTTTAATTATCATACATTCTTTTATTATTATCATTATCATTCAATGGTCATTTTTATTATTATATTTTATTGTTGTTGTTGAGTATGAGCTCATCTGATTAATATCAGCGTTTACCCCTCCCACTTACCTTCCAGTGTGTTAAAATTTTAAGTGTCTTGTGAAAGAAAAGGGTAAGTGTCAATGATATTTTTCATGTTTGTTCTGGCTAATCAATGATTGGAATCAAACTCCAACGTGTCATGGTGCTCTAAATTGAATGGCCACACTGTTAATAAATAAATAGATTGAGGATTAGGGATAATATGAATTCCTTAAATGAAGTTTTATAGAGATTTCATAGATAAAATACCATGTTACAGTGTACTACTTATGATTTTGCATTTGCTTTAGTGAATCGAGCCGAGCTCGTTTTCCTCTGTATTGTTATTGGAAGCTCTCTTGCTTATTTTTTTCGTTTATTATTCTTTATTGCCCATTTTAGGCGTTAAGTACAAGGGCTTCTTGTACTTTGGCTCCAACAGGGAGTCATATGCCGCTGCGCCTCTGATTGGGGCATTTCTATGCGTTTCCATCTTTTGGTATGAGTTTGTCGCCTCAATTTTAGGTATTTCTGTATCACTATATTACGTTTTTTACGTAATATGGTGCATCTAGACAGAATCTGATTACCTTATTCTGTATTATTTGCAGATTCTTCAGTTGCGAGGGTGATGCTTGTAACCATATTTCGGGGGCGTATGTTATTGTCGGTCTTATCACAAAAGTATAGATCCTTAATATGTTCTTGGTACTTAGTTTGCTTTTCCTGTTGAGTCGCGGATAGAGATGCCTCTCCATCCGATTTGCTTCCTTCTTTATGTTCCTTAGGTGGGGAATGACAATTGGCTTCCTGTCTAGCGTTTCTTGTTCATACCAATATCTTCCGTCGGTTTGTGTTTAATGTCTATCGATCAGAACATTATCTCTTGGCTTCATGGGGCATTCACTTTTATTCGCCATTTGTTGAACCACTCTTCGAGATCGGCGATGCCTCTTTGAAGCCTTGCTTGTACGCATTTTATTTGGTTGTGTTGGCATAAGGCGCCCATGTCGTCTACATATTGCGCCAAGTCTACTCTTGTTGCCTTGAGTATATCTGCAGTATACAATTTATAGAGTACCGGTCCGAAAATCGACCCTTGCAGTACACCTTTCATTGCTTGTATTTCTTCCGAAGCGATATCATCCACCCTTGTTTTAAATCTGCACCCCGTGGGGTGCGAATCTGTAGGCTTCAGGTAGGCTATTGGTAAGTTGTATTGTAGGTTTGGCTATATCTAGGAACACTACACCGGTAGACATTTTCCTGTTGTGCCTTCCTATGATCTTCCCAGCTATTCTAGCTAGTTGGTGCGTTGTGCTATGCTCTCACTGTCAACCAGTGCGCATACTAGATGGGCGAATCAACAAAACTAGTACTCAACAACGGTCGTGAGAATAACCCGAACCTACAACGTAAGTAGATGCACTACTTGACTCACTCTATACAGCGCTACTTCTAGAGAGGTTGTACCAACCAAATGTTTGTTGATTCGAGCAATGCTCGGAAAGAGAACTGTGCTGACATCACTACAGGTAGAACTCTCAGATTTAGGTCGGCAAGGGGTGTCCACATGGTGGTTCTGTCGGCTTCCCTGTGGTAAATGCTCACGAACTGGTTGCCAGTGCTCCTATCACAATATGATGTCGACATATAATCATATGCGGATAATCTAGTAATTGTATTGGGACAAATATAAAGAAGATCTCTCTCACTCTGCAAGATATATTAGACACGGTACTAAGCAGGTGTGAGAGTACACCAACACAAAATAGTGATAGTGCTCTTCACTAAGAAATGGAGGTTGGACAATCTAACTCTAACCATATTATTGGATGAAACAGTATCATTTCCGGGCAAAGCTGAATATCTAGGCGTAATCCCAGATAGAAAGAGCTGACATAGAACTCCCATTTGGAAAAGACAATCCACAAGACAAGGATGTCCCTGTGGACATGCAGATGCATACGTGGGAAATTAGAGCGCGCTTGTGCCAAACAAATATACTGACTGTAAGTCTTGTTCATCAAACTCAAACTTGATGAACATTCATGCCAAGCTTTAGTTTCTACTAATATACCACTAAAAAAATTAAATAACGTACCAACAGTTTAAATCATTTTTGCAAAACTATTGCAATTTCAATATACAAGATGAATCAACAATCAGGAAAAGTGCAGTTGAATAAGATTACAAAAGTCGTTGCAGATAATTATTTATACATCATCGTTGGCGAAACCGTCGACGCCTGTGGCCGATATATGGCGCATTTGATGATAGGAATACTTCAGGAGGAAGCTCCAGGAAAATCATTTTCAATAGCTTCAAAGCAACTCAACAAAACAAATAATTCAACAGTTATACGTTCCGTCTAAGATTTATTAACTGATATGTTTTGCCGAATGCAGTACCATGCGGAAAAATCATAATTTATCTATCAGATGCAGCACCTTATATGTAGAAAGTTGAACAAAATTTTGAAATTTTTCATCGGAATTTAATACATGTAACGTGTTTAGCACATGAAACGAATTTCCTTTAGTTAATGAATTAATTTATTTCAAATGTTAGAAAAGTTCTCTTCTCGGCACCTTCGGGGATGCAACTTTGAAAAGATAAGTTACCAGGAATTCCTTCACTACCACAACCAATTATCACCACTTGGTTGGATGCTGCTATTTTTATGCGAAATATTTTGACAATACAAAAAAAATTATTTTAGACGTTGTTGATAGTTTCCAGTGTGTTTTGAGAACTCAGGAATTATTTAGAAATAACCCCATTATAGTTTTATTCCAACTCAATACTAGTCCTAGAAAAAGATCTAGATCACATGTCGAATTCGTAGAAATTATAAAAGACTCTTCAGAGAAATGTGAAAATGTGTAAGAAACTATAGGAAGTAAAGTTCTCGGAAAACTAGAGACCGTGATACAAAAAAATGCAGGCTATAAATATCTAACAAATATATCTAAAATATTTCTAGGTGAAATAATATCAGACGATTTGATCAGCATTTGGAGTACAATAGTAAAATATTGTCCCATAACCTATGTTATTGTAGAACGCAGTTTTTCGCTGTATGAAGATATTTTAACTGATAAGAGACATTCCTCTTTAACTCAAAATTTTGAAAAACGTATAGGTAATAATAAATTCTATCCATAGTGTGACGGAACAATTTTGATCTTTTTATTTATACCTTAAATTCTAGGTTAAATTGGAGATCGTATTTTATTATATGCAATTTGATTTAATATGAAAATGTGTTACAAAAATTTTGTTTTCTTTATATTTAATACGTTCTGTTCTTCAGAAAAATTAGTATTCACTTTTCTGTATTCTGTATTCTAGGGTGAAACGATTTTGCAAAATTCAACAAGAAAAATGGGGAGTATTTATACTCACAATTTTCTATTATGTTTGCATATGTTTAGAAAATTTGTGCATATCTTGAGCACTTTTAACAAAATATGTGCATATTTTCAATAAAGGGTAGCATAAATATGCGCGTATTGACAATCTTTTCCTGCATATATTCTGCCCTTTACTTATAAGTAAAGAATTACCGGCGGCAGGAGAGGCCCTTACTGCTTATAGCTTGTACGCTTGTAAGAGTTATAGTGTTCAAACAATCGTATACGATGAATATATAATTGCCTTTTATTCCATTACATTATAATTTAGTCACACCTGAGTCTTGATTTATTTTTAGTACGTAGAAATGGATTGCTCAAAAATTCCGCAGGTCTCATAAGCATGCGGGATCCCTCGAGAATACGGAGGCTCACCTTGCGGGATTGCAAACTACCAGCTTTCACACATTATTAAGAACCCTTGTACTAGAGTCTATGCAAAATCTATCCTGTTACAAATTGTTACGGACATTCAATTTTTTGATATCGATTTTTCCTGGACTATGAGCCTCAAATCTGTTTCAAAATTCATGTTCATAGAGGGAATGCTTCCTATAATACGTGTTGAATTCTGTTCCTATGTTATTTATCTACATCTTCGATCAGCATTATTACCTAAGAGAGAATTATGACAATGAACATTAAGTATCATTACAGTCATCAAAGATAAATAACAGAACACTGATAAATTCACAGTTCAGATCTGATGTTTCACAATTGAAGTGAGAGAATGTGATACTATCATATTGCATTTGAATGGAACGGAATGTGATTTTCATAACCACTAAATGTAGATGTCTCAGGTGAATCTTGACAACAATTTTTATTTTTACTCCCTTGCTCTCGATCCAATCTGGGCTATTATATTTTTGTACATGGGCGAATTCATGTTCGTACCTGCATGCATATTTAATATAGGGAAATGAGAAAGCAATAAAGATTTTCCTTCCGATGAGAATTGTACACATCAAAACTTTTTCCACACTTTTCCCACAAATTATTACCTGCTGATAAGTGTGTGAATAACAACTCTCAGTAGGGAAAACTTTCTCTCCGGTGAGAAATATTAAAGTTCTTTTATGAATGAAAAGTGCTCCCCTATAATTTCTTCGGGTATATAGATAGATCTTTCGGAATGAACCTCATCTAAAGCAAGTCCCTCAAGTCTAAATAAGGTAAGTAAGATTGTGACTGAAATAACAGTATCAAATTAAATGTACCCAAACCGTACATCAATATTTGTAAATTTAAATACGTAACAAAAATGTTATCTCCAGTAGATCAGTGGAAAATGGTATCCAGACGTATAATACATTTATGCACCCTTACATATGACGCATGGTTTTCACGCATCACTAACTTTTGGCGCTGCTTATTATTATTCCCGACAGTCGTTCACATGTGCACACATAATATGATAAGAGTTGACAATATCTTCATTCGCGGAGTCAGTTCAGAAATAATTCGGAACCACTGAGCAACCGCAGTAGTGAGTTCCGTGGCTTTAATTGCAGCGCGTGCTCACTAGTTTCCTATTAGTTTTGAACTGACTCCGAGAATAAGGCAATTAAATCGTCCACTAATGATTTTTGATCCAGGTATAAATTATACGTAAATTCTTGGGAAATAGGTCACAACAAAACTGATTATGTCTAGTACGTTTGTTTCAGGTAGAGAGGAGTATGAAATATATAATCCAGTCATTTTAGAAGTTTTAAGCCCCAATCTGCGTAAAAAATTCCTAGTGAACTGAATTTTTGTATGCACCTTTATCACGGTATTTTAATGAATACGTGGAAAATAGACATTGATATCGTGCCGGCTAAAAAAGTTAAAGGTCAAAACAGGTCACGAAAATCAGTTTTCCGCGAATATCTCGCGACCTATTGCTCGGAGGTCAATGGAGGTCATAACAAAAATTGTTCATGGTGCAATTAACTACAAAAGCGCCTGTTGCATTTTTTGTGAGATCAACCGTTTTTGGAGTAGAACGCTGAAAAAGCGACTAGAATGCATTCACATACGGTATTGTATACCGTACACCAAGACGTACACTCAGTTGCTTTTTATTCATGTTCTCAAGTGTATTAAAAACTTTCATCTGATACTCGGGTGTTTTGTGAAAAAATATACTTATATTGTAGAGGATTCGGAAACAAACGACTTTCAGTGGCAGATGTTCCGAGACCCGCCCCTTTACACCTGCTACTGCCTGTCGAACTGTGTTTAGCTCAGTTGAAGAATATTTCTTGAGTGATACAACTTCAACATTTTTTGAGAAAGGAAAAATTTAAGTCATGAAGATCTTTGTAAAGAGACCCGATTTAAACAATTCTGCAGAAATATTTCTCCAAGAAAATTGCGCTCGAGAAGTCGTTGTCGATGCTGGAATACAGTTTCTACTAGCAATGTACGGTGCTCCAAAATCAGAACATTCGATAAATAATTACAGATATTGTAGCTTTGCTAAGCTAACAAGACAAAGCACAGCTGTGAAATTTCCGCTATTGCCACCTACTTCTTCAGCAGCTCAACAGCATATTTTTCGAGCGTATTATGAAATACAAACCTGGCTAGGAAGAGAAATTGATCCAGAACAGTGGGTTTGGAGTTAAAAAATAACATGCTGCAGCCAGTGACAACTCTATTAAAACCAGCGCCCGATGATCTACTACACATTCTTTTGTAATTGTACAAAAGGTTGTGGAGGAAAATGTGGATGCAAAAAAATTGGTTTGAGATGCTCAAAAGTTTGTGGACATTGCCGTGGCCAGTCCTGCTTAAACGAGGAATCACCTATTGATGAAGATGATGAAGATGATGAAGATGTCAACTTAAGTATAGGAATAAGTTCACTCGATGTTTCGTCAGCAAATTTTAATGATAGAGAAACTGACAAATCGACAATGAGTGAATAAAAAAAGAAAATTATGTACATATAAATTGGTATAAGTTAGTAATAAGTTTTTTTTTGTATTTTTCAGTTTTTGAATGAAAAACTCTTCACTTTTAAATGAAAAAAACCTTTATTACATATCATGGATTATGCCTAATGGGGCAACCATGTAAAAAAAACGCACCGTGCATTCTACCTCGATGGTGGTGCGGAAACGACTATAATCATAATGTAGTCGCTTTCTCAGTGCTCTGCTTAAGAAACGGTTGATCTTACAGAAAAACGCAACGAGCATTATTTGTAGATAATTTTACGATGAACAATTTTTGTTATGACCTCAATTGACCTTCGAGCAATATGTCGCGAGATATTCGCGGAAAACTGATTTTCGTGACCTTTTTTGACCTTCAACTTTTTTAGCTGGCACGATATCAATGTCGGTTTTTCACATATTCATTAAAATCCCGTAATAAAGGTATGTACAAAAATTCAGCTCACTAGGAATTTTTTCGCAGTTAAAACCTATAATGACTGGACCACTATGCGATTTAAAAATAGACGATCTCGTAGTATTATACGCTGTAAGCCTAACGTGAACTGAAGTGATTCTTGCATGTAGAAGGCTTTGTCTTGTATCGGGGATATGTTCTGCAGTTTGGGTATAGTCGGCCGTTCTGTGCTTTCACGAAATCCCTGAAATTATAAAGCTCATCTCAATGGCCGCAAAGCGTCTAGAAAGATTTGAAGAGTTTCTACAATAACCCACAATTTATAAAATGAGATGTAAAGTGATTTCAAATTTCCTAAAGTTGGATAATAAAATTCAAATTAACACAAAAATTTGTACTATTTAATTTCTAATTAATGATGATTAGTTGTTTCATCACACTGTGGCATTCTCGGAGCTTTGTCTTGTCAACTAAAGGTAAATGTAGTATGTCCTTGACTATCAGAAATTAGAAAAAAAGAATTATTATTGTTATACGTCAAAATCGTCTTCTGAATCATTTGAAATTGATATTATATAATTTTCATTTATCCAGTGCAAATTTGTACGTTATAACATGTTATATTTGTTATTATACAGATTTTCAAATTGTATAATACGTAACGTGTCACCATTAAAGTCCACACCATATGGGCATTTTTAATAGCTTTGATTAGAATTTGATGTCAGGAGCAGTTTCGGGTTCAAATTATAGAAAAAATTGAATTAACGGTTTTAACCAAGCGATCTTCGTTAGCTGTCAAATTTGACATTTTTTGCAGGAGGTGGCGCAAAGTCGCATTTCTTAATCGAATTTCCAAAAAAATTATTTGAAAAAGATGTTTCCACTGCAATTTTATGTACGTGTCAAAATTCTAGGACCAAGTTGCGATTTTTGATATTTTTATCAAATAAAATATTTTTTACAAATTTAAAGTTTACTGATAGAAATAAATGTTCGTCACATGTCAGTTCCATGATAAATATTTTATTTACTTCCCATATTTTAAAAAACTGAAATTGCAACCATACAAAATGTTGACACGAGCGGTGCAAAGTTCCAATAATTATATCGTTGTCTTGAAAAGAATATTCAATCTTATAAGATATTAAATGCATATAAGATATAGGGAAACTGTAGAAAAAAGCTTTGTTCTAATTAAACTATAGTTTTCGCACCTCTCCTGGAAACATATCGTGTAATTAGTAAATTGTTAAAATAGCAAGTTGGCCATGGTAAATAGATTGCAAGTTACCTATCAAAAATTGCAACTTCATCCTAGACTTTTGAAAATTCGAACACGTACATAAAATTATAGTATAAACATCTTTTTGAAATAATTTTTTTTCAAATTCGATTTAGAAATGCCACTTTCTGCAACAAATGTCAAATTTGACAGCTAACGAAGATCGCTTGGCCACAACTGTTATTATAATTTTTTCTCTAATTTGAACTATAAACTTTTCCCGACATCAAATTTTCCCCAATGCTGTTTTTTTTAATTCCCATATAGTGCGGACTTTAATGGTGATACTGTATATTGTTGGCATTTAACATTTTGAGCTCATGTTTCCTAATTTGTCTTTTGCTATAAAAATGCTTCATTACAATTATTATCTCAATCTATGAAGTTCAATTGAATTATGAAAGATGCTTTCATTTTGTAGTTGATGTCACATAACTTGTAGTGTGTACAATGCAGTGTGTCTAGGTTATCACGGCTATGGAGAAACACTTACAGATTTAGCGTACAATATAAAAGAGTAGCTTTATGTGTAAGTATCACATAAAACCAGAGCAAGTATACCAAATTCATTAAACTACACATTTGTTATTCAGTTGCAACCTTAACTGCATCTTAAAGGCAAATGAAAAATACCTCATATTGTCTATCTTATGTAACCATTAACTATGTTATAAAAAGTTACATTTAAGTATCGCTCGTTTAACTTATTGATGGCTTAGTGTTTATTTTGTAATGAGTCTATTCAACTTTACCCAGGACCGTGGTTGATTCTTTTTATCACTCTTATACAATGGAAAACTTGTTCGGAAACTTATTCTCATATTATTAATGCTTGATTATACATAATATATAGATCTATTACTCAGGACTCCATACTTAGCGCAAACTTTCCACGACCTGAATTGACTAACGCAAGGCATTTGTTTCAACATTACATGGGCTATTATTATACTTGCTTCGAACCCTTGTGGTACCAGCCCCAATAGTGAGATGCATAGAACCGAGTCTTGACAGAATTGGTAGTATTCTAGAGGGGTGTTTTCCAAGAAGACTCCTTGAATCCTTTCATGTTCAACATATAATTGCTGCCGCTATTCATTTCGTTGAGAAGGCTCGGGGATATTACTCTGGACCAACGAACGGAGGCATCAGATCACTCATTCATTTCAAATGAAAGATCTGAAACTGTATGCCTATGGGGAGAAAAACCATCAAGCTCTGAACGTGCGCAGTGTTTCACTCAAGGAGAGGACGATCTCCGGAAGTGCACGAGAATATGCAGCTTGCCAACGAAAACATCTTCGAACATCTTGATGCTGGACAGACCTATCGATGCCCGGAAATTGAATAGCGCCCAAATTATGACGCATCCTAGGTAAAGGTGGTTCCCCGCAGCAGAGGCAAGGCGTCTGAAACAAATATGCTTGCCGTTCCAGTCCTATAGTTCACTCTTCAGGAGTGGTGAAATGGACGGTCGATTAGCTGCATAGACTCGACAAATCCGCCCAAAAAATAATGCATATCAGTCACAGTTTGAATGCTTGGTAGTCCGTTTCCCACATTTATCTCTCACATCCCCGGGGAGATACTGGACTCCTTAGTCTGGAGGGTCTGCATCGAAGTGTGGTTCTGAGTATAGCTTGTGAAGTTTTTAGGAGTCCGACCCACTTCCGACACCTAGTCCAAAGTCACGACTTGGCCGGAATGGGGACATTTATCGTTAAGGCAACACAAAAAGCTGCGGTTGGTTCATACAAATGCCGCGGAGCAAGATCTTGTACTAGGGCGGTATGTTGACAAGCCAGTATTTTCTACAGAAACATCGATATGCTAGCCTTGTCTATCACCTTCGGCTACCTATGGTCAGCCGGGCTTATATTCGCAGCTTGTCAAGGAGGCGTAACCAATACCTTGATCTATCGCCGCCATGTGATAGGTATGCAGGTTCCTGATGTCCGCTGCAGGGCCTGTCATAAATCTCCTGAGATACTTTGTCAATTTAATTTTAACGTATTGTTTATTTTTTTATCGCTTTCCGGATAATTATGTTTAAATTGCCGGATATTGTTTGTTCAATCTGATTTTAGAAAATATTGTTTGGGCGGATATAATTCTGAATTTCAATAATTTTTACTATCAGTTAATATAGTATAGTATTATAGTGTACTCACAGTGTGATCTCTGTGCTAGTGAACAGATATCATGTCAAAAAAATGGATTCAGGAATACTTTTATTGGGCCGATTAAAACTCAAAATTCCTGTTTGCTCTATCTCACAGATGATGACGAGAAGTCGAAATAGCTGTTTGGCAGCGAAGCTGTCTTATTGTGAACTTTGAATCTCATATATCATTTTTATAGTACGTGTATCATAATTACTGAATTGAAGCGCTATCTCTAATTTACCTGCGTTTTGCATCCATTTATCTCGTGCTTACCTGAAAAATAGAATCGATATTAATGATGATATTACAATTAGGTGGTATTGAGAAAACGAAATTTCATGGTTTTCAACATTCGGAGAATTCGAGCATGGAAGGTAATTTGAAAGTGGGTATCAACTACGGAGATGATATTTGTTGCACCAATATTATAATTATTCCTATCTGCAAGTTGAGTGATAAACTAGCGAGTAACAATAATTAATCATAAAATAGCTCAATTCAATAGTATTGTTCATAGATAATTAAATGTCCCTTTGAGCCAGCAAAATTATAACAACGAAGTTGAGAAACTTAAGGAAATCGCGTTGGACAATATTTACGATATCTTTGATCAATAACTTAATTTTTGAAGAAAAAAGTGAAATTAAACGAAACGTTTTTACCAAATTGGAGTCACTTCCTTCATATAGTTCTATAAAATTCAAAAGTGTCACTTTTACATCCATCAGTAATTAATAAATTCCAAAATTTGTTTTCTCAATTTACATCATATATGTGAGGGATTTCATTCTTCTACAGAGGTAAAAATCTAAGGGCGTAAGATCGGGGCAGCCCAATGACCAAAGCTCCGGTTGCCAAGCCAATTATCCCCAAATTGTTGGTTCAAAAACGTCGTTATAATATGTGCGTTGACATGGTGCCTCGTCTTGTTGAAAGTATACATGTTCAATTTGCAGTGATAGAAAACCATCCATGAGTGGTTCAATAGATTCCCTTAATATTTTCAGATATCGCTCTGCTGTAAGGCTTCACTCAAAGATATAGGGACCGATAATATTGAAACTATATCAGCCTTGATTTTTCATCTTCACTGTAGTATGTGAATTCTTCAAAGTCCAATTGTAAGAAATATATTTGTTAAAAATACCGGCACTGCTTTTTTTTGCTCTATCAGTCCATAAGATGTTCTGCGCAAAGTTTTGGTTTCCAGCAAATTTTTTCAAATACCATTTGAAAAGTCGACTCTAAATTGTTGGTCATTTGATAGCAACTTGAGAACTTCTCCTACTCTATACGGTTTGAATTCATTCATTTTTAGAATTCGCAAAACACCAGTTTTTGGTACACCTGTATCTAATTGCATTTACGTGAAGAAAGATTGGGTTTATTTTGAATTTCCCCCAAAACAATTATTTCTACTAATTCGGTTTCTCTATTTCTGGAAAACTTATCCCGAAAGGGTTGTCTCCTTCCATGGTATCGGTCGAAGTAAAGACTGATGGCGGCCTGAGCATCTTCATTTGATTCCCAGTAACACTTTAACATGTCAAAAGTTTCGTAGTTTTTACACATATTAAATAAACAAGGAAATCTCCTTATAACTCCAAAACTCGACTCAAACAAGGAAACTCAAACAAGTAGTTGCAAGGATACTTACCTAATAGTCCAGGCAATAAGCCCCGTAAAATACCATAATAAAAAAAGAAAATATAGTAAGCTAGAATTTCAAAAAATGTTTTGCGGTTTGTTCCTAATACCCCATAGATCATTTATGACTATCAAGACCTCAGGGGACGACCTTCCTACCCCCTCAAAACGGGGTTTCAACCCCTTAGAGGAGCATTCTTATAAAAACAGTCCAAAATTAATGAATTAAGAGCCGAAAATGACCCCCAGTATGTTTTTTTGGTCGCTGATCACGATTCCGCAGTTAGTTTTCCCGGAAAACTCCCTCCAGATATGAAATTTGGAAAATTTATATATAATGTATAACTTATTATTTTGTTTCAAAAATGACCTCTAGTAGATTTGTTGGGTCGCTGATCACGATTCCGCTGCAATTTTTCTCAAAAAAGTCTCTCCAGATGAAACATTCGGGAAATTTGAGATTTTCCTGAGACGTTTGTGAATAATAAAGTATAATTTTGTTGCAAAAATTACCTCTAGTAAATTTTTTGGGTCGCTGATCACGACTCCGCTGTAAATTTTGACAGAAAAGTTTCTCCAGATGGAAAATTCGAGATTTTCCTGAGACGTTTGTGAATGATAAAGTATAATTTTGTTGCAAAAATTACCTCTAGTAGGTTTTTTGGGTCGCTGATCACGGTTCTAGTGTAATTTTTCCCAAAAAAGTCTCTCCAGATGGTAAATTCGGAAAATTTGAGATTTTCCTGAGACGGTTATGAATAATGAAGTATGATTTTCTTGCAAAAATGACCTCTGGTCATGATCTTCAGTCATTTTTGCAACTAAATTATACTTTATCATTCATAACCGTCTCAGGGAAATCTCAGATTTCCCGAATTTTCCATCTGGAGAGTTTTTTTTAGAAAAATAACAGTGGAATCGTGATCATCAACCCAAAAAACTTACCAGAGGTAATTTTTGCAACAAAATTATACTTTTTTATCCACAAACGTCTCAGTAAAATCTCAAATTTCCCAAATTTTCCATGTGGAGAGAGTTTTTTGGGAAAAATAACAGCGGAATCGTGATCAGCGACCCAAAAAACATACTGAACGTCAAAATTATGAATTGCATATTATATATACATCTTCCAAATTTCCCATGAGGAGGGAGTTTTCCGAGAAAACTAACTGTGGAATCGTAATCAGCGACCCAAAAAACATACTGGATGTCATTTTCGGCTCTTAGTTCATTAATTCTGAACTGTTTTCATAAGAAAGCTCCTCTGAGGGGTTTAAACCCCGTTTTGAGGGGGTAGAAAGGTCGACCCCCGCGGTCTTGATAGTCATGAATGATCTATGAGGTATTAGGAACAATATGCAAGAAAAATTTTGAAATTCTAGCTCACTATATATATATATTTTTTTGGTTCGTTGCCTGGACTATAATCTTAATATGCAAAATTCTGCTATAGTATTTTAAAAACAGCAATGAAATAAAAGTTTAAAAATGGAAGAAGCAAGTATGAAACATATTTGGGATGAAAAATTTATTTCGGAAACGAATATACAAAAATATACAGGTGGTTCATAAGGAAAAACTAATGTTTTTGTTAGATTCAAAACCATTTTTTTAATGAAAAAACTGGAGATACGATTGGATTCCTTTACGAAAAGTGCCTTAAGTGTATTCTTAAATAAACAAAAAATATTCATAAATAAATAAGTTACGTGGATGAGTCAAAAATGCACAGAATTGAAACCCATCGTGTATCTTTTAAACAGTTCAAGATATCGATATGCGGTTTTCGGCATTCACTTTCTCACAAAAATCAAGCTCGTAACATGTAGGTTAGTTTTTTCTAGTTCCTCTAAAAATGGTTTTACCTATCAAAAGTGTCCAATTCGGACCACTCTGTACTTGTATCATCAGTGATGCCACATAAGCAATGAATCACTTCATCTATCAAATAACACATTTTGTGTCTGAACCGTATTGGAAAAATGTTACAGTTCACTGCTATTACTGTTCGATTGGACTCCTTGGAAGAAGAGACTAATAAGAAATGTCAACATGACCGTAATTATTATTCTTTCTTTTATATTAAGCAAATCTGTGATCTTCAACATCGGTAGATAATGTTGAAAGTGAAGACGGTGATGAATGAAATATTCCGCAAATCCTCAATTCCTATGTAAATCGACACAACATCGAATGCATGTGTCATATCTATAAAAGATGAATCAGCCATAGTTAATTCTTCTATAATTCAGAATTGGGACTGAAATCTGTAATCCAATATTGCGATTGAGGCAATTATTACTGGCGGCACTGCTTTAATAGACATTGGCAAAAGTCATCATCGTGAGACAACACGGAAATGAGAAAAAACTGTTCACTTCCAAACGTTCTTTCAGGAAGATATGGGATAGTCCATAATTTCCTCCACATTATATAATTCTTATTCGGGTGAATCTCCCTATGTTGAAAACTTCCTGACATCAATATTATCAACTATCAATTTAATGAATGTAGGCATGAACCAGTGCTATAATCCTGTTCAATATCCCATGGATAATAGCGAACATTTGTATTGAAATTTGGGACAATTCTTCACACTTCTTGATACAGAAGATCCTTGTGAGGACAAGCTGCTCAAACTTTCTGATAAACGACACAAGAACAATCAACATTTGTAAGGAGGCACTTCTCTTAATGAAGCTCGCTTCCAGATGGTTTTTTTTCAATATGAGAATGCTTGTCGTCTGTCAAAACTATATAGGAGCATTATGTCATATCTTGATACTGAAATAAAATTAGTGATACTTGTATATTTTGTAGATAGGATACAAATTTCTCTGACAGTAGTTTATTATCGTGAACTTGAACAGGAGGGAGTTAATTTTATGAAAACATAAAATGCATTCTATCAAAAACTGAATGGTGTGAAGTGTTTACATAATTTCCAACGACTGAAATTGCCGGTTAACTGAATTACAAAAACCAGATATTATGAAGCGACGTTCATTTTAAGACCCATAACTCTTTATATGGGCTTTGTAGGCTAAAGTTTTCCGCTATTATTTTGAATAACTCTTAGTAGGTCCTTGTATATACACTCTTCATAACATCTAAATATTAAATATGATGAGTACTTTTCTATCAAAATTCATCAAGTTCGGACCAAATAACATCATAAAGTATTAACTGTTCGGTTATTCATGATGATTTTGTGGAACAACTATAGCATGAATGTTGTTCTTGGTGACAATAGATTCAGCTCAAATGATCCAAAAATTAGCGAATGCATTCTAGAATAAGCGAGCAAAATGTATCAATTTATTAGTGTTACGAGTTGAAAAATTATAGTTCATGTTATAGCCAATATACAGGATGTTTATTAAGTACTTGTACTAACTTTAAAGGATGAAACTACGATTAATTTTGAGGAAAACAGTTCATATGAACATGGGTCCACAACGGCTTGAATGTTGAGTACGAAAAAAAATGTATTTGGTTTTCTGATTATATTCTTGTTTCATAACATGACTATTTGATGAATTTCTGAATACTGGATATGATGAGAAACTCAAATATTTACAATTTTTTTTTATTTGATGGTAAAGAGCGCAACATAAAGTAATACACATGTGTGTGAAATTTTTTTGTATCGTACTGTATGTCATGACCAGACCTATGGAAATATGTATTCACATAAGAACGTATGAAAAAACATATTTATTCAGGCCTTTTTTTACTGTTAGGACATAATTTCATTATTTTTGTGTGAGCATATTTTGAACAAATTTTGTCAACTGTATTATTAAATTGTGATCAATGTTTACTAGATGTTTGTCCTTGCTGTATAGATGAGACAAGAAAATCAACCTATTCAGTGTTTATTTAAACGTTGTGTGGTGTGCTTTAAATGCCTCCAGTACCAAGGTAAAACAGCTTTAATAAAAATATGGGTTCGTGATTTCACAGATGATTTCACAACCGATTGTGGAATAATGTTTCACAGACATTGTGAAGAAAAGATAGTGTGTGATAAACGGTCACAAATTGTGCACCATTGATGCTTCAAACGAAACAAGTGATTTAGCCAGTGAACTATGTGAGATGTTAATTTCGTGCAACATTCAATTCAATAAGTTGAACAATAAACACTTTAACATTTTTATTAGAAAATATTAATGCAAAAGCGGAGAAGCGGTTCTCTCAGATACTACTGTCAGAAGAATATGTTTTGACGTTACGTTTCAGAAGACTATGGAGAAAGTTGAAGCCGAAATCGGAAACGAGTACGTTTGGATATCCGCAGATGGAACAAGCTATCCTTGTGGACGGTACATAGCAAATTCAATCATTGGAAAGCTTTCAAGGAGAGCCGTCGAAGCCTTACCTAATAGCCTGCAAACCACTAGATGAAGTTACCACGTCACGGTAGCCCGGTTTATTAATACTGCTTCAAGTGATACTTTTGGTGCAGCAATA
This sequence comes from Endomychus coccineus, assembly GCA_958510875.1. NCBI lineage: Eukaryota > Metazoa > Arthropoda > Insecta > Coleoptera > Endomychidae > Endomychus > Endomychus coccineus. Next base: position 158,877,980 of record OY294068.1, read on the forward strand.
AGTGAAAAAGTCTCACTGTTCATTTCTGATGCAGCTCCTCACATGGTGAAGGCAGGACAATTTATCAAAGTGCTTCATCCCAACGTGCTTCACATTACTTGTTTTGCACATGGCCTTCACAGAATTGCAGAAGAGATCCGCTCAAATTACTCAGAGGTAAACAATTTAAAATCAAACGTGAAAAAAATATTCTCAAAATGTCCTAGCAGAGTAAATGCATTCAAAAATGAACTATATGATTTATCGCTTCCTCTCCAGCCTGTGATTACACGGTAGGGTACCTGGCTAAATGTTGCTGTTTTTTATGCAGAAAATTTTGACCAAATAGCTAAGTTTGTTAGTAAGCTTGACCAAAATAATGCTACTTCGATTTCAGCAAGCCAAACAGAGTTTACAAATGACACTACTAAAAAACAGCTAGTTTTAATCAATAACCAATTTAGTTTTTCATCTAAGTCAATTACTTATTCTCAAAGGCAGGTTCAAAGTAAGGTTTCGGAATTTCCAAAAATAATCCCAGAAAGATTCCAAAATAAACCTAATATTGTATTAAATAAAAATTCCGATTTCGAAATCAAAAAATATCAACAGTTATATTAACGGTAGTAGTACCACGCTGGAAATAGCAATACCATTAAATGCATATTCTAGCTATATTAATTAGTGTTAAGCGATGAACGTCAAAGTTTTCCAACAGGTAATATCGGAAAAGTTTTAATTGTATATTGTTGATAAAATTATTCTACTCAATATTCATATACTAATATCTGTAGGTAACAGATAAAATTATATGTCCATTGAACTTTTCATATTATTTCATATTATTTTTTATATTCTATTTTATATTATTTACCTACTCTGAACATTTACTGTATTGCAAAATAGTTAATCTAATCAAATCACATAATGTAAAAATTGATCGAGAAGATTAGCGGTTTGATGGGGCATATCTCCAAAGGTCTGGTCATGACAGACATATTCTCAATTCAATTTCGAATAGCAAGAGGTACTCAATATTTGTTTAAAGTTAAGCCTGCGTTGGAATTTTGTAAGTTGAACCATTTAGAGTTTTTGAGAAATAAGTGAAAAAATACTCATTCAGAGTTATGTGCTATGTAACACACACTATCACTTCACAAATTGCTATCACCAAATGAGTGAAAATTAGATAATAATAACAATTCTCAAAAAGCATGTTGCATCTTTCCTCTGCAGCGGCAGTACCCAAGAAAACAGTAGGTACATACATAGCAAACCTTGGAAAACAATCCAGGGCAGCAGAATCAGTCATGACAGTTGATTTAAAGAAGCTAAAAAACAGTTTGATGAAGTTACCGACTTCGAAAAATTCGGGATTTACAAAATCGATTGTGAGTCGTATTCCAAATGCTATGTAGAACAATCTAGAAGAGGAATATTCTAACTCGGTATACATAACATTGTCCATATAGAGAAAAATAATGGTGGAGAATCAGCGTTAGCCGAACACATTTTGAATACAGGTGATACCATTCTCAAGAAGGTTTATCACTCTCCAGTAATAACAAATATCTAGGTAATTGGATGAAAATGAGGGTAGACCATTGTTTGAATTATTAACCACAAATAGTAATCAAACATATAGATTTTGTTTTCTACTTCAGTTTACTCTGATGGTGGCTATTTGGTAGCTGAAACGTCCTGAGTACACTATTTTCAGAGGATAAGGGTGTTTCATGTTTATAGAGGAACAATTTCGTATTTGAGATATTAATCCAGTCGATATTGAAGATGAAGTCGTAGTATTACAACAGTTTATATAACGATTTCTCTAATATTCAATTTTTATTATATCTGTAATGTATAAAGAATAATGTTACTAAATCTAGAAAAAGGATCTACGACTTTTATTCAATCAAATTGCTTCTAGAATAACTCAAAAACGAATGACAATACGAGAAACGACAATGAATAATTCTATAGCAGTGAGATCTGAAAAGCAGTGTTCCGTAATGATCACTGCTTGAAAATTGACTGAACTGATTTGTTGGAATTACTTCTAATATTCCAAATAATATCAATCAAATATCTACTTTGCCGTTCCACTATTTGCTGGAAGTTCTTTGTGCAACTAGTTGCAAAGGAGCTCACAAATAATATATGAATTCACTTTTTGATTGACAATCATATAATTTGGAAGTTCGTTATCGCAATCAAGTTATAATTTGTAAGGAATTCGATTACTATTGGTGTTGACATGTCTGGATGAAGCGTGCGTGGGTAGCTGACCCCTCATTATCGCACATTAGTCAGCTCCGACTAGACATATATTCCAAGAGAATATAATCCGATAATTCGTCTTTCGAACAGATGTTCTCAGTTAGTTGCAAATTTCTTGTTAGATTCATATTGAACGCAATTTCAGTATTTATGGAAAAATTTAACAATATAAAATCTTAATCAATTTTGATTGAAATCAAACTCTTAAAAATAAGAATTAGATATTGAATAATTCCGGCATTAAGAATGTGTAAATTCATTTTCAGCTTATAAAATTATAGAAATAAAACTACTAATTAAATCAGTGATTTTATCTCCATAACTCTATAAGATAAGAATTAGACTATTTTTTTAAATTAAAATTCAGTTACCATCAAGCCGTATTCAATGTGCATTATACTTCCAGTTATAAACGATTTTATACTACGTTGGCACCTCAAATATTTCTGAATTGTTGTTTCTTTATTGAGAATATCAACTTATTCAATTATGGAAAAATCAATTTTTATATGTTTTCTTGGAAATGTTTGGGTTTATTGCTAGAATTTAAGTTCATAGTCTCATAATGAACATTAATTCAATTCAAATATGAAATAATTCATTCATGAATGTTGATTTTTGTTTCAGAAGAGTTGTCATCAAAGTAAAAAATATAGTGGAGCCTTGTTTGTTGATTCAAATGATACGTTTGAATTTAAAACCCAAACATATTGATTTCGTGGATGAATTTGGATATGCGTCAATCTATATATGCAGAGGATGAGTTATATTTAATTCAAAATAAAAGTATATTTGTGAATATCAGTTACACATTTCAAAAGTTGCTGGACATTTAATTTAATTCTTTTCGTTTATTTCCTCTCTGTTGATTTCAATAGATTTTCCATGATTCTTAAATTTTGAAGATAGATTAAAATTATTATTATTCCAAATTTTTGTGTTCTTCTTCTGATTTTATTATGTATTTCTTATTGGTTTCAATATTCTATGAGATTGCAGCTTAAAACGTTCAGTTTGTTTGGAATAAGGTTAAATTTGATATTGCTTTGAAACATATCATGTAATTTTGAAGATAGATTGAAATTAATATTATTATTCAAAATTTTTGTGCTTTTTGTGCTTTTCTTTCAATTTTATTACGTTCTTTTTATTCGTTTCAATATTCTATGCGATTGCAGCTTGAAACGTTCAGTTTGTTTGGAAAAGAGTTAAATTTAATGATGCTTATTCCATGATTACTGTTTCATTGATTTATTAAGGTTTCATTGTCAGCTATCTAATAGTAGGTATAATATTTCATGAAGAAGTGGTCTCAATCCATGTGTGATAATTGGAAAAATATAAATCAGCGACTGACATCGAATACTACTTCCAAAGCTTCATGAGCCTAATAATATACTGAATATGTCTCGACGTGTAAACTATATAATATATCGAAAATTGACGTTGAAAATAAGGATTAGATTGGAGGTTGGTAATACAGCGGCATTGAAGAACTGTTATATCCTCATCCTAATCTCGATACTTATTATATGAATACCCTATAGATAACAAATAATCAACCTTATCCACTAGAAATACTATTAAAGTACTGAGGTTCTCAGTACTTCAATAGAATTTGTAGCGAATGAGTGTGATTATTTCTTATCTATAGTGCTATAATGTATTCACAGCGTGAACTCTTTTATGGTTTATTAGTGACGATGACTTCCCGGTGAGTTCATCCAATTAATTAAGAGTTTACTCTGAAGATTTGATAGCTGGAAAATCCTCAGTACTTTTTAGTGGATAAGGGTGATTATTTCTTATCTACAGTGTTATAGTGTATCCACAGTGTGAACTCTTTTATAGTTTAAAATGTAAGTATCCTGTTGATATTCAGATCTTATGAAAATACTAAGATTTCCCCAGCTTCAATGAATCCAGTTATGATTCTTATTCCCCGCATGCTTTCCAAGACATCCGTTTGGGCTTGCGTGATTGGAGACTATCTTATCGGACCTCATATGTTGACAGGACAGATATATGCGCGTAGACACCATCAGAGTAAACTCTTAATTCATTGGTTGAACTCGCCTTGAAGTCATCGTGACTAATAAACTATAAAAAAGAGCACGCTGTGGATAAACTATAACACTACAGATAAGGAATAATCACACTCATTCACTAAAATTACTATCAAATTACTGAGGACCTTAGTACTTTAATAATATTTTGAATGAATAAGGTTCGTTATTTCTTATCTATAGTGTACTTGAATAAAAAGTACTGTATTGACAGCACCCCTAATTTAGTCTAATCCCTATTTGTAACATCAATTCTGGATATACATACTTTCATACGTCGAGACATATTCAGTATATTGTAAGGATCAAGAAGCTTTGGGAGTTGTATTCAATATCACTCGCTGATTTACTTTTTTTTATACACATAGGCTGAGACCACTTCTTCATGAAATATTGTACCTAGTATTAGATATTTGACAACGGAACCTTAATAAGTCAATGAAACTGTAATTATGGAGTAGGATTAATTTTTAGAGAATTTTGTTGCTCAAAAGGGGAAATATCTATTCTCGCATGTCATAGAAACTATATATTTGATCACTCAATAAGTTCATTGCGGTATTGATGATATCCGTTCATTCATAAATATTCTCTAATAATAAACTCACGTTTGACAAATCAATTACTGTAAGGATCAAATGTCTGATGATGATGTCTCTTCTAGATTACATGGACAAGAATACGAATATCTGAATTGAATTGTTAGAAGCTGAACAAAATTGTACTTATTATATGTCAATTGGAAGGAATTAAATACAGAAATCATGGTTCAAAATCCATCAAAAAATGTCTATTCACTCGAAATGACAGGAAGTTGTATTTCATGTTTATCTCACTTATGTAGATTACTGTGCAAGAACGTTGAATTATAATTATTTTGTGCTCCAAATTAAGAAGAAGATGTATCAGTGTATACTTGTACCATATTAGAATTGGGTTGGTGCACAATCCTTGAAATGAACTTTATTTGACATCCAAATCACTAATGTTTGAATGCTTGAACATTCACATGAAACTCGAAGATATTCAAAGAAAACTCGGGAACTGTGTTCATCGACTGGTAACTATGTTTTTCATTGATAGTAGTATTACTGAGACATGCTGGAACAATATTTACGTACGAGAAACGTTTTGGGCTCCTAAACCCCTACCAGGCACGTTTGAGAATTCATGTAGAATCCACACTCTGCGACCCTCTCAAGCGTGTCGGGTGAGGGATTACCTGGCCATAATATTTTGGGATGTGAAATATAATGCTATTGAATAAACACGTAATATGACTCGCAATTAGAAGCACAGTTTTCAATCGATAAATACGATTATTCACAAGCATTTATTGATGATTGTATTTTATCGTGTAAACTCTATTAGAAGAATATTTAGCCTCGTGAGCATTTTCTGGGATTTTTATACCACTGCTTCAAACTTCAGACACAATAACGTTTGGATATGTCACGTGATTTATAGATATATAGCGCGCCTGTCATCACTACTTTATTTAACGATAAATAGGCGATGCACTCGATGGATTCATTTCAAATAATGCGTATATGGTAAGCATAAGTAAACTTCTGAAAATTGTGCTAGCACTAGGAGAAAAGATACAACCAATAGAATGGTATCATGACGATTATTACACTCATGCTTTGATTGGTTGAAATGTTTGTGTTGATGATCGATAACACCGTGTTTTCGCTTTTTTATTTATTGGTAGTTTCATGAAACAATCACAGACACATGCTGTCATTATATTTTCATATGACACAACACCAACCTACAGGTAACCAATAAACAGCTGATAATCAAAATGGTTTCGATTTTATCCATGAAATAGCCCCAACAAATACAACTCAATTTATCGATGATTATAGAAAATTGCTCCTTTTTTTCGAAACGAATTCTATCGCTTTAGGTAAACACGCTCGCGCTATTTACTCGTGTGGTTTCCGAACAGCAAGCAATATAATTTATTTCCCACAATCGAATTAATTTATATTTCGATAATCATTCATACACTTCCTGCTGTAATAAATAAGAAAATGTATGTCAGAAAATTGTGAATAATTTATACATTATCTTGAATAGACCAGCTAATCTTGAACAATCTTGGCTTTCAGATGGATTCCGCACGACTCAGTGTTGACGTTTCACCAACCATTACAGACAGGTGGCATCTTCAGGGCAGATTTTAACTGATTGCTTTTGGTATGTATTTATTGTGTGACAATTTCGAAGTACATGGTTCACTGACGCTGACGAGCATATCGTATCGGTTGACGTATAAGGTTTTGGAGTCTTTCAACCGAATATAAGGAATTCAGGATGAAACTTTTGGTTTGAGGAGAGATGAGAGTTATCAAAACTGTTTAGAAGTAGAGGATCCGATATTGCTGACAGTTAGTTGATCTTCGGAGAACTGGCAACTTATGAATTTTAGGCAAACCGAACATATAGTCGGAAACAATGGAAGATACAAAATTTCTCATCTGGATCAGAAAGGGTAGAATGACGGGTGATTTTGAGAGAGGAAGTTGAATCTGCTGATAAGAATGCATAAGAATTTGGCTATGATTATTAGGACGATTCATGACAACAGTGAAGTTTCTTTTATCAGCTTTTAAGATGGCTAAATCATCATTAGATTTCAGTGAATCAAGGCTTGTATTGCAGGTTGAGTGCAATTACTGATTTGCAGTTTCTAAATGAATCTCGACTTCTGCAGGATGACGTTATTAAGGAATGCTGCTACTGCAAAATACATCATAGAATCAAAACATCAAAAAATAAGCTTCAAAAGAAATTAACAATGGAAATGGATGAACGCTGTAATAAAATTGCAATATAACGTAATAATATGAGGACTGAAAATATAAACATCGTTTGAATGGATATAGAATTAAAATGCGACATTGTTGCAACAAATATAATTGACATGTGCTCTTTGTATTTGAACTCCAAACAAATTCCAGAATATTCAAGAATACATGGAATGTTTCAAAGCATCATTATATCAAAGTTAAATGAAGTTATTCCAAACAAATTGAACGCTTTGAACTGCAATCTTATAAAATATTGAAACGAATAAAAAAAAATACATGATAAAATTGGAAGAAAAGTACAAAAAACATTTGGGATATTAATAATTTCAATTTATCTTCAGAATTTAAGAATCATGGAAATTGTATTAAAATCAAAACACATGAAATAAACAAGAAGAATGAAATTTAATGTCAACCAACTTTTGAAATGTGTAACTGATATTTGGAAATATACATTTATTTTGAATTGAATACAACACATTCTCTGCATATAAGGATTGACGCATATTCAAATTCATCCACGAAATCAATAGATCTTTTAGATTCGAACGTATCATTTGAATCAACAAACATGCCACTACTATATTTTTTCTTCAATAGCAACGCTAATGAAGCAAAAATTGATATTTATGAATGAACTCCGGTCAATTATTCCATATTTGAATTGGATCAAGGTCCATTATGAGACTATGAACTTAAATTTTAACAATAAACCCAAACATTTGCAAGGAAACATAGAAATTGATTTTACGATAATTGAATTAGTGGATATTATCAATAAAGAAACAACAAGTTTAGGGTTCCAACATAAGTTTGAGTTTCCGAACAAAAAAAAAGGATATGCTAGTAGTATATTTTATAAAATTGATCAATGTGAATGGTAATATTTGGATATTTTACACGTTGTGATCGGCTTCAGACTATCTATAAAAGGCCGAAATACATACTTTAGGTTCCTCAAAATGAACAAAGAAAGTCATAATGTCTGATAGTCAAGCAGTCATCATAGCGCTGAGCTCAAACCAGAGAGATGTAAAGATAGAGAGCGCGAGTGACTATTTAAGTGACCAGGCTAAGATATATAATCGGATGGTGGGGAGTTTTTGTCTAGCAAGAAATACACTGACAGGACAGATATATAAGTAATTTGTGCAAGAATAAGTACTAATGCTGTTGGAAGAGATTGCACTTCGAAATAGAATGTGATATATGCACGATGGGGCTCCGGCGTACTTCAGTCTTAGTGCCAGATAAATATTAAATGACTGATTTCCGAATAGATGGATCGGCAGAGGAGTACCACTACACTGGCCGGCATCATCTCACGATTGTGATCCTTCAGATTACTCCCTCTGGTGATATGTGAACTCGATTGTGTATGAACAGGACATTGAAAATATTGACTTCAAGAAAACATTATACGGGCATTTGACACCATACGGAATAGGCCAAGCATATTACAAAGAACTCTTAACTCAATGTAAAGAAGATTGAAGCTCGTGGAGGTCACTTGGAGCACCTTCTTTAACTTCTTGATTCTTCTAAATAATAATAATAACTTCTGTTGATGAATATATTGATTTTTGTCATATTTCAATGAACATAAATTTTACTACTGTTAGGTAGGTAAGTAAAAAGAGTCTATATTTCTTCTGAGCTTTTCTAGATATGCGAAAAAGTCAAATGAGGTTTATTGTTATGTATAAAAATTTCTGTCAAAAAATTTAAGTAAATTTCATTTTGCTCATTTTAACTAATTTAATTTGACTAGACTGCCATTTCTTCGCCACTGGTTACTTGAGAAACAAGACGACATCACGTTTTATGTCATGAATGGAATTTCGCTCCAATATTTCTGTTACTTTGGAAGATATCTGAAAACTAATATATGTCTTAGCATATTTTAACGCACCCTGTATCTTAATAACGACAAGAATTCCAAGCAAAAATAGTTGCAATTACAACATGTGCTCAAATTATGAGGGGGAGAGCCTATGAGAATAGACAAATCACAATCATAGTGAGCAACCTGACAGTGCTTAAGGCACTGGAGTCATACAAAATCACCTCACAATGTGTACTTGATTGCGTTAAAGAACTAACGGCACTAGTAATGAACCCCAATGGAGTATCACTCGTTTGGGAGTCTGAAGAAATCAAACGAGAAGGGACAGAAACTGCCGTAGCACTAGCTAAAGCGAGGGCGGAAAAACCATTGATTGGACCAGAGCCAACCTGTGGCAATTCTCATGCCACAGCAAAATCTGCAATCCAAAAATGGCTCGAGATAGAGCACCGTGCCTACTGGAGAAAACTGCCCCGTATGTCGCACTTCAAGCGACTGATGGGAGATCTCCAGCACTAACGAGTGAAAAATCTGCTGACGTTCAGCAGACAAGAAATACGTAATCTTGTTGCATTCCTGACACCTCTACACGATGGGACTGATAGATCAGGCAGTGGTTGCGGCGTGGAAGATGAGACACCTATGCATTTGCTGTGTCAGGGCACGGCATACACGGTTGATCGTCGGACATACCTCGGAGACGATAAGACTGCACCCGAGGAAATCAGAAGTATACCCTATATCAGGCTACTAAAATTCATATAATACACCGGACTGATGAGGAGGTAGAACATGTGAGGGCACAATAGGACTATAATGACCGCAGTGCAGTGGGACTCCTCTTAGGATGGAGAACCAACCTCACGGAGGAGGGGTTTTAGTCGGTAGGAATCCGGCACACCCGGGGGCATGGGCACCCGAGGCGTCTATGCAAGATTTCCCTCTCCTCTACGCGAAAAAAAATCTTCATAATGAAGAATTTGCGGACATACGTGTATATAAACATTATAAAATATTTTTCGATGTAAAACCCGAAATTCAATTCTGACGGCGTAGTTCTGTTACACCTCCTGTATATTGAGTTCGAAACATTTTTCTTCCTCCTATTGGTTCCGGCTTCTTGCAAATATTATCTCCAGCAGTAACGAGTACAAAATCTGCAGACGTTCAGCAGACAAGAAATACGTAATCTTGTTGCATTCCTGACACCTCTACACGATGGGACTGGTAGATCAGGCCACTTGCAGTGGTTGCGGCGTGGAAGATGAGACACCTATGCATTTGCTGTGTCAGGGCACGGCATACACGGTTGGTCGTGGGACATACCTCGGAGACGATAAAACTGCACCCGAGGAAATCAGAAGTATACCCTATATCAGGCTACTAAAATTCATAGAATACACCGGACTGATGAGGAGGTAGAAACATGTGAGGGCACAATAGGACTATAATGACCGCAGTGCAGTGGGACTCCTCTTAGGATGGAGAACCAACCTCACGGAGGAGGGGTTTTAGGCGGTAGGAATCCGGCACACCCGGGGGCGTGGGCACCCGAGGCTTCTATGCAAGATTTCCCCTCCTCTAGGCGAAAAAAAATCTTCATAATGAAGAATTTGCGGACATACGTGTATATAAACATTTTAAAATATTTTCCGATGTAAAACCCGAAATTCAATTCTGACGGCGTAGTTCTGTTACACCTCCTGTATATTGAGTTCGAAAAATTTTTCTTTGTCCCATTGGTTCAGGCTTCTTGCAAATATTATCTTCTCTTACGGTTGTTACTCCACTATTAAGAGGGTGTGATTCCACCGATGATTCAAATATTGGGTATTTTAATCTATAATATCATAATATTCTCATGTTTCAAACGTTAATATTCCGTGGAAGATTCGTATTGTCACATTAGGTGTTATAAATTATTGTGAATAAAATGAGAGGATACTTTCTTTACATCCTATGAATGCTGTGACTAGCAATTTGTACACAATTGATGTTGAATTGGAAGTTAAAGGAAATAGTTCTATCAGGAAGTACAATTTTCTTTCAAAGTATCTAATATGGTGGGTATATAATAATTTAATATATCCTTTTTCGTAGTACCTACTTAATAACGCCCTACCTTTGACGATTTAATCACATGGTTAAACTAATTCTCGAATCCAAATTTCGTTTCTGGAGAATTTGAAAATATTTTATGCTTTGACTGATATTAAAAGAAACGTTCATCCAATCTTAAAGTGTGAATTTCTGTATCCGTGAATAAACCGTAGAATATATGAATTTTCTGGTCATCTTTTCATAAAGTTGGTTGGTGGAGATAGACTATTTTTAGTTCTTCAATAAAGCTTTCTGGTTGGAAATAGTGGAAAATATGTTTCATTTAGAGATGGAATGATTGCAAATCACAAATTAGTAATTAATAGTCCATGATAATTGTGCACTCATCGAGAAAAATAGCCATTAGAACAAAAACGTTATCACGACTATAAATGAAATAGATTGATTAAACAATAAACAATTGAAAGCTACTCAACGGTTAATTACGATACCGGAAAATATTATATTAACAATTATATATTAATTGAATCGAATTATGCCAGCTTCGGTTATTTGTATTCATAAAATGTATTCACCAAATCGAACGGAAATTATAGAAGGACATCAATAAAAGCTTTCGAGAAGAAAAATTACCACATTGATTCCATATCAATCAAGTTGAACGTGATGTTTTTTTCACGATTGAGTTACCTAGTTAGAATCTTACTTCTGTTAATTGATTTTTGTCTATGTTCCACATATTTTCTTTACGATGGCAAGGATTACAAGCAGTTCTCGAGAGCTGCCATGTATCCCCCACTTTCTCCAGTCATAGCAAATATTTTCATGGAATCTTTTGAGCAAGATGCTATTGACTCATCTGTTCTCAAGCCGGAATGTTGGTTCAGATATATCGACGACAATTTTATCTTCATGGCAACATAGTTGCGTAAATCTTGTTCTTTTCCTCAATCATCTAAATTCATTCATCCCAATAACCGTTTCAATTTGGAAGTTGAATCGGAAGGTTCGCTCCTGTTGCTAGATGTATTAGTTAGTCGACAGACTGACGGTAGTTTGAGACATACTGTGTATCGAATACAAACTCACACCGATAGATACTTCAAAGGCCTTTCCCACCACCACTCTGTCGAAAAGCAATCTGTCATAAGCTCCTTGGTCCACAGAGAAATTAATTTTTCCCAACCTCAATCCTTGAAATCAGAATTGAGGCACATTTCATCAGTCTCATTATGAAATAATTTTCGCTAATATAATATTCAAAAAGCCATAAAGAAATACACTTCTCCAAAAAATTTTCAAATCAGCCTGAGTCCCCGCCTCCTTTTTATCCACTGGCTATATTCCATATATTGAAAATATACCAAATCGAATTTCCAAAAACGTTAAGAAGCATAATATTTCTACTGTTGTGTATTTTTAACAGACGAAGAAGTGTACATTGTTCAGTATAAGGAGAAGTATCAGCGTTCACATAGTAAGTCCTTGTTAGATCTAGTGTCATGTGAGTGACTTCTAGTGAGTGATTCTTCTTTATGAATAAGACTGCTTCATATATATACCTGTAGGGGTAAGTATTGAATTTATAATGAAGTACGGTATACGGCTAGTGGTTTGCTTGATATTGAAGATACCTCTCAACATTTTTTTTGTAGAATGAATATTCTTTCGAAGTCAGGTGATCCCGCCCAGAAGATGATTACATACCCAAACCTAGATTCAACAAAAGCATTGTAAGTGATCAATGCTGTTAGTGTTTTCAGTGCGTAACAATTTTTGCCTAGTTCTTTGATGAGTGAATCGATATGAGATCTCCAATCAAGTCTGTATTCTTTTTTTAATCCTAGGAATTTTATTCTATTTGTTGAGACAAATTTATGGGGAATGTAATGTACACCAAATTCAGAGTTTTTTTGGTATGAGTATTTAATGATCTGTGTTTTATCTATGTTCAATGTTAGGTAATTTTATTTAAAGTATTGTTACATTTTCATTAGCTTCTGACAAATTATTTTGTTTTATGTTATCTTCATTCTTTTCAGATATATCGCGAGATGTATCATCTGCGAACTGAACGACGCCAGATATAGCAGTGGTCCCAACATAGACCCCGGGGCACCCCTCTTTCAACTAGACAGTAATTTGATTTGACTGGATCCCCTTTTTATCCGTTTCTACTATATACTGTTTTCTACTGGTGAAGTATGGTGAAATGAGCTTCAGTGTAATACCAATTACACAGTAGCATTCGAGTTTTTGGAGAAGAGTTATCATAATTTACACAGTCGAAGGCTTTTGATAAATCAATGCACATTGTTAGAGTGAGTTTCTTCATTATCTAAGGAATTTAATATATCATAGAGGGCCAGATACACTGCCACCGCTCTGATAGTGAAGCGATTTCTTCGGAACCCATTTTGAGCTTCGTTTAGGAGGGTGGGTTTTTCGATAAGAGAAATTATTCGTTTACAAAATGCTTTTTCAAATATTTTCCTGATGTTATTAAGGACTGCAATGGTACGATAATTTTCTATGTTTTTTGGCTCCTTTTTTAAATAGAGATTTTATTTTTGCAATTTTTGATGAATCGGGAAATGTACCACTTCCCATTGCCATATTTAACTGATGAAAGTATTGCGATGTATTCCACCACATATTTCAGGACATAAGTAGGAACATCATCAGGTCCTACCGATTTCGTATATCTTAATGAATTAATGATAGATATGATTCCTTTTGGATGAGTGGGGAGGAAGAAAAGATTATGACTATTATTTGTTCTACTAGTTTGAGGAGTAGAATTACTTAAGTATATAGATTTCAAGTATTAATGTCCAAGTTGCCTTTATGTTTGGCATTTTTTAGATGGCTCTTATTTGCGACATTTGCAGTTTCTTTAGTTCCTTTGTTTAGTACCTTGACATAATTGTTGAATTCCTCTTTAGTTATTTTAACTCTTTGTTTCTCTTAATAGATCCTACGTTTTATTCTACTATTATCGGGAATATAAAATCATGCAATGCTTGTTGTACGACCTCAAATTGAAATGCATGAAGGTTTTGACTTATAAATAAATCAAAAATAACTCTGATTAACTATATTACTCAGATTTACTCCTGATAATCCCAAATTCGCTGGAGCGAGATCCTCGGTTTTCAAGCAATATATAATAGTCCAGGCAATCAGCCCGGAAAAAATATTGCAACCTAGAATTTCAAAATATTTTTTGCATTTCGTTCCTAATACCCCATAGATCATTCATGACTATCAAGACCGCGAGGCTCGACCTTCCTACCCCCTCAAAATGGGGTTTCAACCCCTCAGAAGAGCATTCTTATAAAAACAGTCCAAAATTAATGAACTAAGAGCCGAAATGACCCCTAGTATGTTTTTTGGGTCACTGATCACGATTTCGCAGTTATTTTTCTCGGAAAACTCCCTCCAGATGAGAAATTTGGAAAATTTATGTATAATATATAACTGATAATTTTGTTGCAAAAATGACCTCTAGTAGATTTTTTGGGTCGCTGATCACGATTCCGCTGTAATTTTTCACAAAAAAGTCTCTCCAGATGGAAAATTCGGGAAATTTGATATTTTCCCAAGACGGTTATGAATAATAAGGTATAATTTTGTTGCAAAAATGACCCCTAATAGGTTTTTTGGGACGTTGATCACGATTCCGCCGTTATTTTCTCCAAAAAAGTCTCTCCAGATCGAAAATTCGGAAAATTTTAAATTTTCCTGAGATGGTTATGAATAATAAAGTATAATTTTGTTACAATAATGACCCTTAGTATGTTTTTGGGTAACTGATCACGATTCCGCTGTTAGTTTTCTCGAAAAACTCCCTACAGATGGGAAATTTGGGATTTTCCATCTGGAGAGAGTTTTTTGGGAAAAATAACAGCGGAATAGTGAGCAACGTCCCAAAAAACCTAGTAGGGGTCATTTTTGTATCAAAGTTATACTTTATTATTCATAACCGTCTCAGAAAAATCTCAAATTTCCCGAATTTTCCATCTGGAGAGAGTTTTTTGGGAAAAATAACAGCGGATTCGTGATCAACGACCCAAAAAACTTACTAGAGGTCATTTTTACAACAAAATTATAAATTATATATTATATATATATTTTACAAATTTCCCATCTGGAGGGAGTTTTCCGAGAAAACTAACTGCGGAATCGTGATCAGCGACCCAAAAAACATACTAGTGGTCATTTTCGGGTATCAATTCATCAATTTTCTAAACTTTTGGATTTTTTTTATAAGAATGCTCCTCTGAGGGGTTGAAACCCCGTTTTGGGGAGGCAGAAAGGTCGAACCCCGCGGTCTTGATAGTCATGAATGATCTATGGGGAACTAGGAACAAAATGCAAAAAATTTTTTGAAATTCTAGCTAACTATATTTTTTTTTTATTTTCTGGTTCGTTGCCTGGACTATAAGAAAGGGTAAGGAAGAAACCCAAATTTTCAGTGTGTGTACACATATACACAGTGCGAACTTTCAAATTATTCAATACCAGTAAAAGTTACACAATGCATTAAAATAAGGTACTAGCAATTCCATGTTCAATTGTGCCCCCAAAATGGCAGCTCTGTGTTCGGATTGTTAAAAGAATGAATAGGATATGTAATACAGTATGATAGGTCAGGTTCTCCTCGTAAGCCAGTAAACTTTTGAGAAGCCAGGGAAGTCAAACTCTCCCCGTTTCAACAATATTAGGCGAAAAGATATAATACAAGGGATGGAGAAAAAACATTAATATGAAGTACGTTTTTAGTTCAGAAACTCCCATATTTTATATTTATAAGGATTTCGGCGTAGCTCCAAAAGTTTGCACATCTTTAATTAAATCAAAACTTGGTTGTTTCTCATGCGCGCAAACTGTAACAGAGAATTTCTATTGAATTAGACAAGAGAGTGTACTTTTCAATTTTATGGTTCGGCACAAGTTTTACAAACAATAACATTAATTCACCAACCGTCTGTTAAACGCGTGCTTCGACTTCTCATCTACACATTTCAGTATTCCTCCATTCGACAATCAACTTTGCTTTCTACACAGCAGGAAAATGGTAATGCAGTTAGCTTGAAATTATTAATTGTATGTGCATTGGCTTGTTTATTGTGGGTAATGAACCACTAGTTCATGAGTTCATTATGAAGAAATTTTATTTGGCTATATTTATTCTTCCTAAATCTTGCCAATTGTACAGACACTACTCACAAACCGATTCACCAATAATAGTCATCTTAGTGCAGTCAAATGGATATTTAGGTCGAAGTCCTTGGAAAATGGACCGATTTTGATGGACATGTACATTCTCTTCGGAATTTTATCAGAAACAAACTCGGCTTAGTCTCAAGATGCGCAGAGATTTGTATTGCTTATAAACAATAGATTAACAATTTAATTAGCGTATTTATGAGGTAACATAAAAATTCATAAAAAAAGATTGGGTAAAGACTATTTATGATCAACGAACATGCGAAAATAGTCAAACAAGTAGTTGAAATAACTGGTTACAAGCAATTTGTTTATTAACATATAGGCGAATTCGACCAAAACTACGAGTTTAGGATCGTTTTCGAATAATTTTGGCATTCTAAATTCAATTTTGTCATCAATATCGTCGAATGTATACCCGCTAATGTGTTAATTTGTCATAAACCAATTATATTCATTAATAAATATACGAATTTGACCAAAATGTCGAGTTTATAGTCGTTTATATCTTTGAAAATAAAAATTTTTTAATTGTTATAAATAGATTATTTATTAATAAATATACATATTGCGCCGTAATTCCAAGTGTAAAGCTTTTTTGAAATTAATGTATTATTAGTCGAATAAATTATAAAAAAAAAATACATATGTATGTTACTAGAAAAGTCTCTATTTTGGAACGAACAAATAAAAAATATTTTATTCTTGTTCATTCCAGGGTTTAATACGGTGCTCATTTAAGATTCCCTGATATTAAACTATTTTCTTTCTTGAACATGGCATTTTCTTATTCATTAATTTGGTAGTTTATCAAGACTTGATACTATTTTTTTTTGATATAATTTATTTGACTATTATTACATTAGCTCTAAAAGCATATCACATTTGGAATGCTGACGCAATTCGTATATTTATTAATAAATAACTCATTTATAGCAATTCAAAAATGATATCGATGCATCTAAGTACTATTAGAACAATAAAATCATACTCAAGAGGCCAAATTTAGCTAAAAACGACTATCAACTCGACATTTTGCTCAAATTTTGTATAATTATTGATAAATAGTTTATTTATAACACATCAAAAATTTATGTATGCATTTGAAGACCATGATAATTATAAAATCATACTCAGAAAGCCAAAATTAGCTGAAACGACTATAAACCTGACATTTTGGACAAATTCGTATATTTATTAATAAATATAACTGGTTTATAACAAATTATTGAATTAGCGGGTATACATTCGACGAGATTGACGACAAAATCGAACTCAGAAGACCAGAATTATTCGAAAACGATCCTAAACTCGTAGTTTTGGTCGAATTCCCCTATTTGGTAATAAATAAATTGTTTAAAACAAATGAAGGTAATTCAATCATTCTATAACTATTTTCATATGTTCGCTGACCAAAAATAGTCTTTACTCGATCTTTTTATGTGAATTTTTATGTAATCCCATAAATACGCTAATTAAATTGTTAATTTACTGTTTATAAGCGATGAAAACTGTTTGCGCAACTTCAGACGCGGTAGACTTTGTTCCTGATAAAATTCCGAAGAGAATGCACTTCGCCTCATCAAAATCTGTCCATTTGCCAAGAATTTTGAGATTTAGCCTATTTTATACCCATTTGAGTGTACTATATGTGAGGTTAGATTACGCCATAATTCAAACATTGACCTGCAAAAAACAATGCGTATTGCAGGCTATCAATAATCGATATCAAACATGTTCATATTTTAATAAATAATATTCAGATTCAAAATTACGTTAGTTATCAGCGTCACTATCATCAAAATCAGGATAAATATTATCAATATCTTCTTCTATGTTGTCATTGTCATCTTGTTCATTCGTTCTATCGATTTCATCTAAATTATCATCGTCATCTTCAGGTGAATTGGTAATCCCTTGCCCGAAATTATTGATACAATTTTTACATGCTGAGTGCAATTCATATTTTAAGCACGACATCCACCCATGGCTGTACAATTTTTTTCTACCGTATTCGGAATATCTTCAGATACTAGTTCATTTGAACTGGGTGCAAAACTCCGTCGATCTTTTTCCAACCCCAATCTTCTGAATTTAGCGACAACACACCGGTCCAAGTTTGTACTAGAAAATACACTCTTTTCAGATGCTCTTCCAATGCATCAAGAGTTGGAGGCAGTGATGAAAAGTCAACGACTGTACAGTTTGAATTTCGACACAATTCGTGTATTTATTGATAAATAATTTGTTCATTGGAATTGGAAAATTCAACCATAACCATAATTACAATAATATGGTGAATAAAAGGCAAAAAAACTCGACATTTTGGTCAAACTCGTATATTTGTTAATGAATATAATTTGTTTATAACAAATTGACAAATTTGTGAGTACACATTCGCCGATATTGACGAAAAAAATTGAATTCAGAAGGCCAAGGTATATTCATTATTCATTATTAAGTAAATTGCTTATCACAAATGAAGGTAATTCAACTATTTCCATATGTTCACTGACCAAAAATAGTCTATATCCAATCAAAAACGGTCAAATTTAGCATTGTTCAGGAATTCTTATGTAATTTCATAAATCAGCTAATTAAATTGTTGATTTATTGTTTATAAACAATATAACAAATTTGCGCGAGCTACATCTGTGTTCAACTTTGTTTCTGATGATATTCTGGAGAGATTGCACTTTGTCCCATCAAAATCAACCCATTTCCCAAGGATTTGGAGATTTGGCCTATTTTCATACCCATTTGACTAGTAATTGAGGAAAATGAGCAAGCATTTGGTCAAAATCGCTGTGTCGATAAGTGCCAGTTCCATAATAGAAAATATTTTTGAACCCAAATGTTGAAGCGCTATATCTCCATCAGGAAGCCTTTTTTTGCACATTATCAAATCAAGCTTGTCAATTATTCTTTGTTGGACTAACGACGGGTACAGTTTGTGAGAAATTTCTTTCAATACCATGTTTTAATATTTTAGATTCAAGTCAGTATTATT
Organism: Endomychus coccineus; assembly: GCA_958510875.1. NCBI lineage: Eukaryota > Metazoa > Arthropoda > Insecta > Coleoptera > Endomychidae > Endomychus > Endomychus coccineus. The sequence goes on from OY294068.1 coordinate 158,897,273, forward strand.
GAATTGATATTCATCCATGAGAGGATTGTGGCAATTTAATTTTCAATATTACAGCTGATGAATGGAACTCAGTGTTTTAATAATATGTTGATAGGAAAAGTGAAAGTGATATGCCGAAGTTTTAATAATTACACGATCTATTTCACGCGGTCCACTAAATAATTTTTTTTCCCAGTAGAAATAACTGCCCTTGTTCTGAATTTACGGCATAACTGTCTGGTTCGTGAAAGGAAAATAAATTTATTTCCACGTTTTTATTTTCGACGCATAATGCAGAACAAGCTGACCAATGCGGCAGCTCCAATAAAAAGGAAGCAATAATAACAGACTTGTGCAACAAGTTTGGTGTTGGAATAATCCAAGTTCATACTTTGTTAGTTTATGTATATATCCTGTAATGTACCATTTTCATGGTAATTAAAATAGAGTATGCCACTTCTGAACAAAGACTCCAGACAAGGTGGCCACTGCTATTGTTTCCGTGGGATGTACGGACACCTGGTTTTCAGATATGCTCAAAGCAACGTTAGTTGTGATATTATGCTCATTTGTGTATCTACCTGTGTCTCTCATCTCATTTCCTTTCACATTAATGCAGAGCATTCATGCTTGATCGTCTGTAAGTAAAGTACGTTCCAAGATCTACCGTTGACCTATTTTCTGCAATAATCTCGGCCGGATGAAATTTCAGAATTCAAGACAGGTAGAGTATGTCCGTGAAAGATGCCTCACCGGGGAAGGAGACATAGTGACCAATACCAATAATATTGTGTGTGTAGTCGCTGTTTTGTTGGTTTTGTACTGTCATTAGGTAAGTTATTTGTAAAAATCTATTTGAACTACCTTGAAAATTACCGACTTTCTCTTGTTTTTGTTTGTTCATCGTTTTAAAGTTATACTGGGTTCCCCATAATAGACTACCCATTTTATATTAATAATAAATTCCCTACGAGATAACTAAATAGATTGTTCTCTGTGGGATTATCTTCTGTAGTCTTTGGGATTTAAGTAAATTATTAATCAAGTAGGCGCCTGTCACAAATAAATTTTAAAGTAATGATTTCGTGGAACGCCATTTTTCTACGAGAAGTTTGTTAGTTTTCATCAATAATTATTTTTTTTTTTGCTTTGAGACATTATTTCAACATCCGTTTGAACTTTCATGGATTACTCAGTCCAACAACGTGTGTTTTGTGTAGAAACTTACATAAGAAGCAATTCGATAGAAGAAGTTAGGAGTCCATTTTGGCGTCAGTTTAATAACAACAATAGGGGTCACGCGCCAAATCGTAAAACTGTTAAGTTATGGGTTCGTCATTGGCGTGAAAATGGTTCTGTACAAAATTTGAAGAAGCCTGGACGTCGAAGAACAGTTCGTACACCAGGAAATATTGAACGGGTTAGAATTGCGTTTACGAGAAGTCCTAAAACGTCTGCTAATCGACAAACCCCTATGCTAGGAATATCGAAGGGAAGCTTAGATCGAATTCTTCAAAGGGATTTAAAATTTCATCCCTATGAATACCAAAATGTTTGCGAGTCGTCCAGGTACAATCGAGGAACTGAAAGTCAAAATTCGTGAAGAAGTTGAAGGAATAGACGAAGGTTTGCTACGCCGTGTAATGAACCACTTTTCATCTAATATTGAAAAATGTGTTGAAGTTGGTGGAGGTCATTTAGAAGACGTGATTTTCAAAAGTTAGAATTGCATTAGCCAAATATTCATAAGTTATCATAAATCCCAAAGAGTTAGCTGTAATTTAGTAAAATAAAAAGTTGGTTTTGTTAACTAAAAAAAATTTAATTCAAATATTAAGATGGGTAGTCTATTATGGGGAACTCAGTACTTGGCACAAAATAGCCTAAATAGGTTTTGGCATCTTTTAGGATATTAGAAAGCGCTGTTTGGCTGAAGCATCTTTACCAGATGACTGAGTAAGATGGCCTAGCTAATGCAATGGAAGATGCCCCTCTTACTGAAGTTTTATTCTCTGATTTTTAGCATGCCAACTAAATGGACAGAGGAACAATTAAACATTGTGGTACAAGCTGTAACGAATAATTGAGTGGGTATTAACGAAGCCTCTCGCACACTTGACATATCATCTAGGACATTGTGTACAACAACAATTCAAAAAGTACTAACTCAAAAAATTGGCATCGGTCGTGAACCTTCAATTGACATTGGAAACGAGTAGAAACTGGCAACTCATTCAAGAAATTTGCAAAGCCGAGGATTTGCGACTACCAAAGAGGATGTCCGAGATATAGGATATAGCTTTCCGTCCAGCTTGAACATTCAGCATAAATTTGATAACGATAAAGCTGGATATGACTGGCTAAACTCATTTGCACTTCGTAAAAATGATTTATGCGAACGAAAATGTGAAGGCGTTTCTATTGCTTGAGTTCAAAGACTGAACAAGTAGGTACAATTGGAAAGATGTACTGTCGGATCTACCATTCGAACCATTCATTTATTCAATTTGAAATTCTTCTCAAGGGTTCATTTGTTCGTGCATTTATTCCAGGCAAGCCGTCCAGGAATATTTCCAAGTTCTGCAGAACGTAATAGACGGAAACGGTATGTTTCATAAACCTGGCCATATTCCCAATATGGCCAGGAGCTGTTGTATATATGTCCGAGGAATCTGCGTACATAAATGTCATCATATTCATGAAGTGGTTAAGAGATCTCTCTATTCCGAGGAAACCTCAAGGGAAAGTTCTCCACATCGTAGATGGGCATGCGTCGCACTGCAATGTCAACACCTTGGAATATGCAGCTACAAGGGATGTAATTATCATGAGTCTGCCCAGTCACTCAACCCACTACTTGCAGTTCCTTGAACGTACTGGTTTGATGTCTCAAGGCAAATTACTATCAAGATAGCCAAACGTGGATTAAAATCAATACCTTGCGCCAAATGAAGCACTCGCAATTTGTGACACTTCTTAATCGTAGACAAAAGCGATCACCCAAAAAAATGCGATATCTGTTTCTAAATCAACGGGAATTTACTCTTATGATGCGAACGCTGTACCTGATTATACATTTTTAATGCCGGAAAGCACTGCCAATATACCTCAGTCAATTGCAGTTGATGAAAATTTGCAACCCCCTCGTCTTTAACAATTCCATTCAACGTTTCAACAATGATTCAAAAAACTCCAACTAAACGTGCAGTTCCTACTACAGTCCTTTGTTCAAACACTTAGAACCGGAGGTCTTTATCCGAAATGCTGTGAAGATTTGTCACTTTGAGATTCCTTCCATTTCTGTTATACTTCCTCACAATTGATAAACGTTCTTCCGAAGTGCAACGACTAGGCATAAGGTTTCGTCAATTTTAATTTTCATGCAAGACGGATATCAAATATGGCCAACCAAAGGGATGTAAATAGCACGAGATTCAAAATTCAAATATTTACAACAATTGAGAAATAAATAAATATCCATTCAATTCGTGTTGCAAGTTCCTACATCTTACCAGAAAAATTCTGCGATTCTTCTCTCTTGCTAATATCTTCATTAACTTCCGTATTCCTTATTCACGAATATACCTATCGTTTTGGCATTGAATTGCATCAAAAAACGTTGGGCAGAGATTAAAAACCACACACCCCTTGATCAATCGGAATTTATAAATGCTGTGAAGTTTTGTTTAGAATGCACTTATTTTCAGTACGGTGAGCAATATTTTGGACAAATTTTCGGCACAGCAATGGGATCTCCTATTTCAGCTATCATTGCTAATCTCGTTATGGAATGCCTAAAGGAATCTGTTATAAGTTCATTAGATTTTCAGCCTGTATTCTCTAAACGGTATGTAGATGATTGCCTTATGTGTGTTCCTAACGATAAAATTCAATATGTGATTAATGAATTTAACAATTTCCACTGTAAACTTCAATTCACTTGTGAAATATAAGTAAACAAAAACATAAATTTCCTAGACATGAACATTAGGCATGATGCAGATGGAAAAATGAAAACTTCTTGGTTTACTAAAGAAGTTTGGTCTCAACGTTATCTTCACTTCAATTCCGTTGCACCCGCTTGTTATGAAAAAAAGTGTCATAAACAGCCTTATAGACCGCGCGGTAGAATTGTCCCACGCAGAGGACCGTCCCAAAAATTTAAAAATTGTTCGCAATACACTGGAAATGAATGGCTTTCTTCAATCCTATCATTAAAGAGAGAATAAACAAAATCTATAACGGTTCTTCATATAAAAATAACATAAAAGGTGATACAGACAACTAGATAACTTCACCATACATTCCGGAGACCTCAGAAAAAATTGAGAAATGTTTGAAAAAGGACGATATAAATGTTGCGCATAAACCTACTAACTGTGTTGGGAAATATTTCTCAAATCTAAAACCTATAATACCTAAAGATAAATAAACCCACACAGTATATAAATTGAATTGTTTAGATTGTGATGGGACTTATACTGGAACAATATTTACAAAAAAGAATGTATGGCCATAAGTATAGCACAAGAAATAATAACTTAGAAAAGTCCACTGCCCTTGCTAAGCACTGCTTTGTTTATAACCATCAATTTGATCACAAAAATGTTAATATTTTAACTAAGGAAACCAATCATTATAAAAGTACTATCCTGGAGATGATTCACATGAAACGTGAATCCAATTCCGTAAATCATAGGAACGATATTCAGGGATTAAGTCAGATTTATACTAACTTGATTAATTAAAACTCTTGCAAATTCCTACATACGTCTTTATAATGTTAAAAGTATATTTAGGAAGAATGTTTAAAAGTAAATTCCAATACAGGTCTGAAACCTTTTCCAAGTACCTCATAAATCTTACATCTGGTTCGAGTAGATACCAACAAATAACTTCGAACGTCAGTTGTTATTAGACTATAGCAACATGCGCTTGTATATTATGAGAATATTACTGAACAGTGGATTCTTGTTACAAAAAAATGTATACTTTAATATTGACGATACAATTTCGATTATCGTGGTTCTGTTCGTTTCGACGGCGTGGGCTTGTGATTGAAAATTGTGCGTTATCTACGCTTGTGCTATAATTAGTTTTAATAAACCCTTTTTGACATAATAAGTCTTCTGATGATGGTCATGAGACCGAAACGTACGTAAAGACAAACATTTCAAAACAGATTGTTAATGTGACCTATTTCCCAAGAATTTTTATATATAGTTGAAATTATCACACGATTCCTCTGAAAAATAATAGTTTGTCATTGAATCGCAGACGTTTTTTTGTCAAAATTTGAAAATGACAGGTCCTTTCATTTCTAAGTTATTGTGTAGAGAAGCTTTTCGTGAAATAGGTGAATCCAGAAAGACAGACAGACAGACGATTTTTTCCAAAGTTGTCAAAATTCGATGAAAAATACTAGGTGTTTTTTTAACGATTTCAGAAATAGCTTGAGTAAATACAATATCATCATCATCGTCCTTTGAGGGGAAGGGACTCAGTCCCAAAATGCACTAAAGCAACTTAGCTGGGCCCATTGTGTGCACCGTGGTCAGAAGCCTCTCTATTCTAGCGGGCTTGTGGTCCTCCAGAAATTCAGAATATTGGCAACGCTGGCTTCGATAAGTTCTTCTGGGAGCAGTTTTTATTTTCCAAAGTGACGGTGCCCGAGAGATGTCAATGCAGGACATTCCAAAAGGATGTGAGGGACAGTTTTTCTCTCCTATCCTCTTTCCTACATATATGATCATCTGCGATACCCATAGCATGGAAATGTTTGTTAAGATGACAGTGGCCGGTTAGGATTCTTTCTGATGTCCGTCCTATTCAGATGAAGGAGTTTCTCTGATAGCCTAGGTTCGGGCTCTTTGCGTGCTGATTCTCGCCACAATTCAGACCACTCATTGTTCAGTCGACCCAGAAGGGCGAGACCTCACGCTCCATTCCGACAGAGGCGCTGGACAACCCTCGCCTGGCCAGGGAGTCGGCCATTTCATTTCCTTCAACTGCACTATGTCCAGGGACCCATATGAGTTGAACTTCATTTCTCCTGGCTAGTTCAGCTATTTATTGTACCTCTGCATTCTTTAACAAGCCTTGATGTGATTCTGGGTGATTAGAGAGCTCTCAGAGCTGACCTTCTGTATGTGCAAATATATATGCGCCTATTTACATAGTCTCTTCTCAGGTGCAATTTACTATTTGAACTTTATCGCGAAGAGTATAAGACGACTAATAATTGTTGTATACAACTTGATGGGGACACAATCAACGTACTCGAAGGCCACATCAATATTCAGGCGTCTATGTACAAATTTGTGCAATTATATCAGATGAGCTGACCTGAAATTTGTTGAATTAACCGATTAACCATATCCAATATGTGGGATTCAACTCCTTTCAAGTTACGTTGGGATGGTACATGTCTGGAGTTCTCAATCATTGAGATTTTGATATTGTAATTGAATTCATACTCAAAAAGTGAAACTATCTGTCCAAAATATTTTGAAGCATCCTGTAACCAAAAGTTGCAGCATTCAGAAAGAATATGTGATTCAGATTGGATATATTTATTGGAAAATTAGGCCTTGTGACATATTCATAAATGATAAGACGCTTTTTGAGAAACCTCTGACTCAAGGTAGTTAAAAAATTATAATTCTACACTGTTAACGTATAAAGAATAAGTAAAGAATTCTAGTCTATTGTTAGTGTAGCCATGTTTATTATGAGGTAAAAATTCAGTACGTCAATTCATATATTCATAACATTGTATAATTCGTGAATCTTCTCTCATTCAAATTTAAATTGGATTGCAAGGTTTCGGACTTGGGATACGTAAGAATTATTCAAATAGTGGTGAGAAATGTGACACAAGACTTGGGATATAATAAACTATGAAAGAGTTCAAACTATGAATAGACTGTATACCACTATAAATAAGAAATATTCTGCCTTATCCACTAAAAATACTCTAAAAGTACTGAAGACCTTCCGGCGATCAAGTAGCCATCATCAGAGTTTACTCTGAAAAAGCCGAAAGGTCTTCAATATATTGAGAGTATTTTTAGTGAATAAGGGTAATTATTTCTACTTCATAGTGTTATAGTGTATCCCCAGGCGTCCAATTGTTTAGTTTAGTGAGGTGACTGCCCCGAGGGCTCAACCGCACGGCCCCCATGGGCGAGGGATTGTGATCACGCCGAATTAGCGTGGTAGGATGACACCTTACTGCCAGTATGTTTGGGAAATAAGTTTCCCGAACCCCACCGGTGAAAGCGGGACCCTATCCAAGTCCCTACTGGCTTCGCAGTGTCAGTGCCCGAGCTGAAACGTAGCTCACCCGTCGAAGGATTGTAGCCCAACTCCAACACTCGGTAGCCAGCATGTGGCTTCCAGCTACTGCCCAGCAGAGACCAACGCCTTATTGGAGAGGAGACAGTTTTTTGTACCGTCTGGGCCCCTCTCCCCCTGCCTACTCGTGTTCAGTGTTGAACAGCTTTCATTTGACGAGTAGCCGTCGGCCTCTTGTCATCGACCTACCACATATCATTGCCCTGGCCGCGAATCAATTGCCCAGGTACCAGGGATAAGAAGCACAGACACCGGGTTTTCGGAGTAAAGTCATGTGGTGCAGCATTTTACCCACCCAGAGGCAGCTGCTTTGTTCGCAACCGGCGGGGCCACTTTAAGCGAACCCACTACGGGCACTGCTTGCTAGACTTATAGTATTGCCCATTCTGGGCTATAATCAACTCCACCTTGTAAGGGTTACAATTTAATCTTACTAAAGGATAAACTGAAAGCTCTATTTTATCACTTGGTTGCCGACAGCTACAGTGAAGATGGTCGTAGGTTATATTTTTGATGTTAAAAATTCGCGCGCCAGAGTATATCAACCAACCAATGAATCATGTATATGACTAGGGGATGCAAATACTCAAGTCCCTAGATTAAATTACCCTGAAAGAAAAGAAAATGAAAGACCGGTACCCAGAATGATTGGAATTTACTTTGAAATACTAATATTGATACAATTTATGACAGAATTTAATATTAATGAGATATGAAGCGAACGAATGGAAAATATGGATGAAGATAATTACTTAAATCATGAAAACAGTGAACAATTGAACTTACACAATATACAATACTCAATGATTATTAAAATTGTTACATAAACCAAATCGATAGCCTGACCTGTGAGAGCCGGATGTTGTACTTGCTTGGTGATGTTTAATTACTTCTACTTCATGTAGGGGTCCCTGCCACAATTGTAATAACGTTTCCACGATTGTACAGCACAAATAAATCAGCGACTCCTAAGTTATCTTTCCACAGCAGATTCAAGCAATCCTCAACACACTTCTTGTTGAATTTTCCACAACATAGATAAAAAATAGGAAGAAGAAGAACCCTGAGATCATGAAATGTTCAAACCTCTATTGTTCTACTGTCCTCAGAAGACAGACATGAACAAAATACTTAACAACTGTTAATTCCTGAAGCTAGTGAATAAATCAAATGGAATTACAAGATAGTTACCTCTATCACGATAGGGTTTTTCCTTCCAATAAGACAACTTCACTACCGTTCACCACCACCATTCACGTCGAAACTAGGTTTAGATCCCTTAAGGTGCATTAATTACTCCAATAAATCGAATCATCCCAATACAAACTGGTAATTGATGCCTCTACTTTCAACGGGAGAATATTCCCAGAATTCGGTTCCAAACAACAAGCTTGGTATCACCTCCCTGTTGGAATTAACCTAGCGACGCACTTCTCACTCGAACGATTTAACCAGAAGTGTCGCCATTTTCTCGCCTTCCGGCTTTCTCGTTGTCTCACAGAACACCCTCGGAAAAGAAAAGGATCTGACACCGAACAACCATGACCGTTAGAATATACGGTCCATGACTCTTAGAATATACGGTCCAGCATAGCTGACTTCACAGGAGTTAACCGTTTGTACTACAGCGGCCATTCCTAAGCCGTTAAGTGGAATTTACACGTTACAACCTCCTCGTGTTACCTGTTTTACCAGGATCGTTTGGCGACTCACCGTTCGGCTTCGTTCAATAGCCTACCGCATATGTCTACCAAGGCTGTGAATACATTTCGACTAGAGTTCTAGGATAGGAAGACACGATATCATGGTTTTAGTGCTGAAATGTATGTGGTGCACAGTTCACCGTTTTTTTTTTGCATCGACAACTGTTAGTTTCGCCCCTGCCCATAGGGTTACTTACCTCGAGACCGACGTAAAGGACGTTGCTTAGTAATTCTACTCTCTCGGACTAGTCCGGACCATATAGTTCTCTCTCAAGGTAGTGTATCCACAGTGTGAACTCTTTTATGGTTTACTATGTTCCAAGTTTTGTGTTACATTCACTCTGAAAAAGCCGAAAGTTCTTCAATCCTCGAGTATTTTTAGTGGACAAGGGTTGTTGGAAATGCAATTTAGTTTATTTACGTATCATGGTTAGAAAGATTTAAAAATAAGTGTCAGTTGTCATATAGTTTGATCAGGAATTGTCAATTATCTTTGAGAATAGTAAAAGTTCATTGATCAATCTAATCATTCTCATTTATATATTACAACCTGATTAATCTTCGAATCCTTGATCAATATCACTACACTGGTTAGGTGATTTGTATGTTAAAATGAAGGTGAATAATTTTTGTTGTAATTCAATGACAAGATCAGAACTGTAAGTTGGTATAATGAATGATGTTGCATCCATTATTGAATGTATACTATCGTTATTTGATAGTGATTATTTTGAATTCTATACGAAAGAAGGTAACAAGTAGTATTTGATAGAAATAGGTATATAATAATAGAAGCTAGCGATCCGTAAAACGAGTTGAGGTAGTGAGCCATGACTTTAGGCCGGCTTGATCCGGAAGGGCCGTCAATAGTCCGTTATCGGGACTGCTAAAGTTGAAATAAATGAAATCCTTATGGACACAATGACCTGACAGTCTGTCTTTACTCAACATCAACACCTATTTCCTCGATCGACTTTTTCCCGATAAAGGAATCTAATATGTTATCACGAAGGGTTTTATACTACTCTGTTTTATATTTCATTTCCAATTTTATTTATACGACATTCTGTGTCATGTTGTCGTATCAACGATCTTTTTAAAATTTCATAGGAATTGTTATTGTAAAATTTAATTAATTTGCAAATCTGTTAATTGAAAAGTGTGCGATCCCTTCGGTTTTACGCATTTCGGAAAATTTCACTGCAGTTAAATCAACACAGTATTCGAGCTATAGGTACCTGGTAATGTTTTGTGAAATTTGCGAGTTCAGGCTTATTTGCATTTTCAATTAGACTAGCACTTCCTATTTGAATATGCTAATTTTAAAATTGTACTCCACTTTCAGAATATTTACTGCAACATTTTTCTTTATTTCGAATTCATTATAGTTAGTTTATGTTCAAATAGGAGATTTCAGTAGGGCAATAAATAGCTTCTATTTACAATCCAAACTTTATATCTGTAACAATCGACCGAGCGAATTCGAATCATAAACATCAACATAGAAGCAAACCAAATAATAGTGTCACGTTCCAGGTTTGAGTATTCAGGTACACATAGATTCATTTATAGCAGATATATTATGCATTAGTGGAAATGGATGAATACAGCTCGATAGATTAATGAACGAATAGCTGAAGTTATGAACAACTTACATTAAATTGTAGAGCATGAATAATGTCAAATGTCGTTGAAGAAAGATGGAATACTAGGACAACGAAAATACGTAGAATGAACGTTTATGTTAAGGTCTCTCTATTCCGGATCAATCAGATACATCACAAACTAATAGTTATGTACAGCTGTTCTGCTCTCTCATGGAGCTCACCTGCAGAACGATACAGTTTGCTATGTTACTGTATGATCATTCTTTTCTTCTATACTTAGACTTCACGAGAGGAGAACCTTTAATGTTCGAAGAACATCGTGTAAGCCAGCGGTAGAATATTAGTAGAGGAATATTTTTCTTGAAGGTTTTTAGGTTATAGGCAAACGTAAGGCCTCACTAGGCGGAGAGTTCCATAACTTCGCCGTTCAATAGAAGAATTAGGTCTGGTAGGAAAAAAATCGGCAGGTCTCGAACTTAACAATGAAGGGGTGACTAGCTTAAGCTCGTCTAGTCCGCCTATCTGAAATTTCTCATGATGGAACAACAGACGAGATTTATAATTAACCCCGACCATGGAGGTATCTGATGAAAGGGGAGAGATTGGCCACCTTTCTACGAGGTTCTAGAGAGGTCAGTGAATTTGTAAGTGATGATAAAATCCGACAGTTTCAGCATATGTTTGGGAGCCAAACTTCAAACATGTGAATAGTACTCCAGGACAGGTCAAATCTCTGCTTTGCAGCTTATGAGGAGCTGCTGGGATGTAAAGTAGCTCTTGGCACGGAATAGAAAACCAACCTTCTGTGAAGCGGTTTTCGCAACGGATCTCACTTGTTTGTCCCATGCAAGGTTATTGTTGGTGATTATCCTGAGCACGGATAAATAGATAGATCATCATAATCATCATAAAATATTAATAAGATCACAATATTAAATTTAAAAACTTAAAAAAATCTTCTGTGGAATAAAATAATATTTAAAAGAATATTTTGAACAGCTTTCTTGAATTCTTCCAATGGGTTTGGGCAATTTGTTGAAATATTGAAACGCTGAAAATTGTCAGCCATTTTGAGATTTTTTTAAGTCTAAGAAAATCTGTACGAATGTTTCTCTTATTACGAGTATTGTAATCATGAAATTCCTCACTCAATGAGTACTTATCTCTGCAATTATGTGCATACTTAAGACATTCATATATAAACAAATTTGGGAATGTTAATGTACCTTATCCCTTAAATGCTTTTCTACAGCAGTCTCTATAACCAGTACTCGCAACTATTCTTATCGCTCTCCTTTGTAATCTGAAAATCTAATTTTTTTAGAACTATTACCCCAAACTAAAATAGCGTAGCGTAACTGGCTTCCAATCAAAGAAAGTCTTCATATCACAAGGAGATAGCAACTGAGATAATGTTCTCAAAACAAAAATACCTCCACTCAATTCTGTCATAAGTTCAACCGTACGAACATTCCAAGTAAGTCTATCATCTATACGTACACCTAAAATTTTTGTATATTGATCAGAACTATTTGTTGCCTTCAGGGAAAATAGTATTTCTACTGTTTTGTTCTCATTCACACAAGGACCATTTCCCGGAAACCATTCCACTTTATTCATGCTTATTCTACTTTGTACTACACATGATCATCACCTATCCCGAAAGACTGAGGATGGCACAACTGATAGCTTTTGACCAACGTCGACTCCGTAGGGACCTCATCATATCTTTCCGTATAGCTAAGTATAATTATGCTAATCAGAAAGAACTGTTTGTTTTCAACAATGATTCGCGGTTACGTGGTCACACTCTCAAATTAATAGAGGAGAAATTTTTCACAAGGCAGAGACAATATTTTTTGGTGAATCGTATTTTTGAAACATGGAATAACTTACCCAACGATGTTGTGAATTCTGACTCAGTGAATAGTTTTAAGAACAAAATAGACATTTGCTTAACTGTTTCTTTTTCTTTTTTTCTTTTTGTGCATGCATTGTATTAACTTTTTGATCTCTCTAGTTTTTAGGCTTACATAGGACTCTGTCCTCGGCCTTTCATTATATGTGATAATAATAATAATAATAATAATAATATTAGGGATTGTGGGAGCCCCTTTCTGGAGAAGATGCAAGTTTGACTTTTGGTTGCATTAAACTCATTCTATCGAAGATATAAATAACCACACTTATAAGAGTTAGAACAAAAATATTCTAACGCCATCTACAAGTAGATTTCTCGAAATTCACAAAACGTACGGGATATGTTAGACTACTGCAGTGTCGGATGGCGACACCGACACGATCCGAACCAATGTAACAATTATTAAGAAATAAATGAATATTCCTTGTTGGATTTTGCCAGATAACGATGATTGTGTATCTCAAGCCTAGATCGATCGAGTAACATTATAAACTAGTGGTTCCGCAATGTTACTAAACGATCGTTCTGTTGAGTAATGAATAACCACCTAACTTAATACTAGAAGAAACAGAAATATGCTTTTGTGGAATTTGAAAAATCCATCAGTACATTTTTAGGATTTCTTAATGGAGTATGTACTCATAGGTGGTGTTAGATATTTTTGTTCTTTCTAAGATTCTGTAGGTCGGTTATTTATACTTTTGAACAGAATGATCGTTTAATAATATTGCAAACTTTCTCGTTCCACTGATGAGATCGAGAGATCGAAACAGTTGTTTCACAGTGTTGTGATAAAGATAGATCTAGACTAGAGGGACCGTAACATTGCTATCAGTGTTAAACAGATTCTACATGATGGATATCAAATGATCTCTATCGAAGATGCCACTTTATGGTGAAACGCTTATAAATAAAATTTACGCTTGCCTTCCATCCATATTTTATTACATGGCTTAAATGAATGTACACATAGTATAAATGGCACCAGATCATTTTATTGGAGCTGTTCTCAATATCAGCGAGTATATTCTTACTGAGTATCCTTTCTGAATGCACGAGTATACGAATATCCCTGGAATTTTAGTGTACAATATTTTTGTTGATTTCATTCCATCATTATGTTTTTTTCACTTTGAAAGTCTGATATCGAGTTTCGATTGTGATCTCTACTTTTTTCTCCATTTTTGATTTCCATTTCTAGTCTCATATCGAATGTTCTATTCCATTTTATGCTCTTCCAATATCTGAATTCGGTTTAATCGTCTTTATTGTCATATAAATTCATCTCTCCACTCTATTCCACAAAACATCTGAATCAGCAAATCTCAAACTTCTCTCCCCTGCGAAGTCCCTTAGCTATATAATTCACAGCGAATCGCTCATAAAGCCTGTTCACGACGAGAAAAAAATTACGTCATAGACGCATGTCATACAGTGTTATCAGATTGACCTTATTTTCAATGTTTTTGAATACAACTGAACAAAACCATTCTAAGAATATGAATGAATTCTCAAACTGATTATGCTCTCCCTCCAGTTCATTACAGACTCGCATGAAATAATTATCGCGTTACTGCTTTACATACTATAATAAATCAACCAATATTATATTATATATTATTCACTCCATCAAACTGCGACTATAAGAGTCATCGCAACTAAAACATCAACATACACTAACACACTTCCACTTATCCCTTAGGTATACTCAATTTTGCCTAAGCAAGCGTTATTTCTGAATAAATTCAATATTTATAGCGAACCATTAATTCACACTTATTCCAAAATTACTTACAATCACAACACTTTGGCCTTAGGCTGTTGTCTTCTTGGAAATTCGAATGATTCACCTCTGCTTCATTCACCTGATATTTTATTGACTGTTGAGATACTCTGTTCTAAAACTCCATCAACACTGTCTCCAACAGAGGTGATAATATGATACGTCCCTAATTTTTGAGGTTCCTCTGCAAAGTAATTCATTATTGAAGATACCATTTTCGCACCTCAGACGAGGTGAATGTGTTTAGAATGAAAGTTGTTTTTGTATCTGAAGTTTAGTTCTTTCACAATTCTTTTTTTATATTTTGACTACACGAGTGGAAAATCTATAAAAGAAATAGTGTGAAGCATAAGTGGAATATTGGGAAAGGAGACGGACACTGTGATTTCCTTGAAATTTTGGAGGCTATAGGTATAAAGGAAAAATCTGACTAGAAAAAGAGTTCCATAACGTCGCCCTTCTATAGAACAAATAAGTCTATCTAGTAGCAAGAAGTTTGGTAGGTCTTGACCTTGAAAACTGACTCTCCAGGTTAACGATTAACGTATCACCTAGTGGAGCGGTTCTCACCCACGAGTGTTTACCTACCAACCAGAGGGGTAGTTCTCGCCCGAGATAGTTCACCATTCTTCCCCACGTGAACGATTCCTAATGAGGATAACACCAACTTCATGATATATTATTCAAACTTCGTCCTAGTGAAGTGGTTCCCATTCGAGGATGTTCACGTGGCTTCAGAGATAAGCGGGATTTGTTCCCATTTCGAAGTATTCACCGGGTGCCCGAGGTGGACAAGCAGCCACCTACCCATCTCCCAGTTGGGACCGGGTAGGAGAGTAATGCCCTGGAGAGACTTAGCATCAACTTCGTATCTAGTTTCTGGATCTTCTACCAAGAGGGCGCTGCCTCTTGAGAGATCAGCGTTACGCATCTGCACAGAATGTGCATTGATGTTTCTTTTTTCCGTCTGGACCACCTGCACAAAGGCGAATCGCTGAGGTTCATCTTGTGAAGGTGTTAACCGGTCGGTGTCCTGTCAGTATCTGTGTCAATAGTTTGGCATCGGTTTTAAACATGTTCCTGACTTGCAAGACCAGTCTTTCCTAATGTGCTGGCCAATCAGTGCTTTCAACTGCTTGCAACCGTTCACTAGTTTTCACTCTTCCGAATGTTGTTTTATAACCCAGCAGTGGATTGTCTCTCTGATGGTACCTTTGGAGATGCTCACCGCTTGGTCGGGGCCTATTAGGCGTTTTATAGCCCCCAGTTTTTCGAGCTCATCGGCTGTTTGGTTCCCCTTATTCCAGAGTGACTGGAGACCCAGAGAGGGTGAGCTTGCCTTCATCCCCGCCAAGGTTGTTTAGTATGTTGATGAAAGCTGTATCACTTCTGATATATCTTTCAGAACTCTCAATCGTGATAATATAAATCTACGTTGCTTCACTCGTGAATTCATATAGAGATTCCATCTTGAGTGTTGATTCAGTACTACTCCCAGGAAAGTAACAATTTGAGTCATTTGAATGTCATGAATACTGAGTTGCACTCAGTTGCAGGTATTAGTAATATATCGATTATTCCTATATTTGAAGATAATAAATTACTGTTTGACCATAGAATGATGATATTAATTACTTTTTCTAACTTCTTCTTCAATTCTTCTCAATAGGCATCTGCGAAGAGTAAGTACTACAGTATTGTCGGCAAAGCCTATGAAAATACCATCTACATCAACGTTGAAGAGGTGGTTCAGAAAAATGTAAAGGACAAAACCCTGTGGAATTCCCCAGCTGATAGATAGGAGGTGCTGAGAACACCGTTGGTGATAACAGCTTGCTTTTCAATTCAATAGATGAAACTTCATTAGTTTGAGAGTTAATTCTCTTAGACCGATATTTACAAGTTTTTCCGAAAATAAGGAACGGTTGACCGTGTCAAAAGCTTCTTTCAAGTCTACGCCTAAGTTTTTTGATTATCATCAAGATCTTGCATCAGCTGTGCTTTAACGTTTTTGAAATCCAAATTGCAATTATTAGGAGGGTGAGTCAAAACCTATCCAGATAAAAAGTGATTATTTTCTTTAAAACCTTTTCAACAACTTTACTCAAAGTCGTAATGAGGGAATGAGAATTAAATTGTCGATGTTCACTTTGTCCCTTTTTTTGGCACTACCTATATATTGAAATATGTTTCAGTTGATAAGTACGCTCACTAAGTTATCTAAAATTGAATAAAAGAATCAATCAAACTAATGAGAATATCAAAAATGAGATATTCATGTGGCTTGCATGTTGCATGAATAGTTGGAAGTTCGAAATTGGGTACAATATTTGAAAAATTAGGCCTCAACTCGAATTCCTCATTGAACATATTCATGATATTTCAGGTTTGTATAAGTTGGCTTCTATGGCAGATATTCTCCAATAAAAACTTTCTATTATCGATTCTGATAATAAGAGAACCTGTTTTAAGCACTGCAAATTTGATGATTCTAATTAATTTTTCATCTCGAAATGCAACAACAAAATTACATTAAGCTTATTAACATAAATGTATTTGTTTTCATCTCAACAAACGTCATCCTAATCGGGTCTAATCATATTCGATTTCGTCAATGTAGCGATACCAGTTCCTGAGCGTATTTTCAAAACATGTAGGTTTAATCAAAGTTGCTGTTGGGAATGTCAGGGCGTTCGTAATGCATTCCTGGAGTTTAGATAGGATGAAGGACCTTAACTGAAATTTATGAATCTACGCAAGCAAATATTTGGATGTACCGTTGACGTTTGTCGGAAGCAAATAGTGATAAATATAAGCCCATATACGGGAAAAATAATTAGTGACAAGTGCTGCTAAAAGTGAAATAAATCTACGTTAGCTAAGCCAATTAAGCCGTACCTGTGCGAACACTGGCTAAAATAATAATAACGACTGCCATTTGTAACGCAATGAAATATTCAGCAAAGAAATTGAGAGCGTAAATCAAGAGAGCGCTGTTTAAATATTTACCTAAGCTCCTGCTGAAGCTGGTGAGTTAGAATTTCTAAAAAGCTCAATAAGTCGCCAAAACACTCCGTATTTGATTACCTATTCTCACTGAACTGTAGTTGCCTACCAGGAAGTAATCTTCTAATTTTCTAATATTTCTATATTAGATTTAGCCAGTATCTCAAATTTTTCTTCCCTCAGTATACATAGTATCAGGAAAGAATTATTCTCGGTCTAAGAGAATTCAGATCGTGTCAAGGTGGGGAAAATAGGAACTATATGCTATATGGTTTTCGGGTGTGGTACTCCTTCACTTTCCTTTACATCTTGAAATTTTTCAAATGGAACTATAATACTTCATTGAACCATCATGACAGTGTTTTTCTGGTTGTGAATATGTATCACAATCATATATTTATCCTGCAGAAGTGTCCGAAATTATTATTTTGTAATTTTTAAGAAAGCGTCATCGACAAAACAGTCACTAATATTTTGTGTTAGCAAAATATTAGGTAGCAATTAGGTACCAGGATTGCATGTATACTAATAGTAAGTATACTTTGAACACGATTCACTATCGGTTTCAAAATGGCATATAGGTCAAACGAGAAAGAACATTTTAAATCGGTAGAAAGAACATTTTGCCCATATGAAGGAAATTAATGGTTAAGCGTTACGAAAACAAATTAAAAATACAGGTCGAACCATTTCTCAAAAAAGTTTATCACTTTTAAAACACTGTACGGATGTAATTTAGAAGGGAGAAAAATATATAAACGGAACAGATATTTGAATTTGAATTTTGATTCATCTGCTATCGAAAACAATCCATTATTACAAGTACTGCGATAAATCTCAGGTATACTCCAGGAGTAGGTACATATTATGAGTTAATATTTGCTTACTAATATTGACTACCTGGAATATTTGATGTTTATTTTCAGCCAAGAAGTACCTGTAACACTTCCCTCAATACATTTAGCATAATGGCCGCTTTATAACTGGTTGTAATCAACCCTTTCCAAAATTGCACCGTTAAGTACGTCTATTATCGTGCCACTCACCATTATTGGCTACAAAGTCCTGAGAGTATATTGCATTTACTCAAGCTATTTCTGAAATTCCATCTAATTTTGAGCAATTTTGGTAAAATCTATCTGTCCGTCTGGATGTATGTCACAAAAAAGAAATGCTCCTACCATATGCAAATCCCAACAATAATGTGTTTGCTGTTCTTTGACAAGCCCTGTTGTTTTTCAGGTGAATCGTGTGATGAACACACTTTTTTCTGAGAGATTCAAAATTAAAAAATACATAGCTCCCAAAGTATAGGTACATCAAATCAATCCAAAATTTGTACAGTGAATTTGAGTCAATTCAAAGCTGCTTTAGCAAATTTCAACGAAATCGTCAACAACAACTAAAAAAAAACGTGTGGCACTCAAGGACTGCCGCGGTAAAGCTATTGCATAGCACTACGCCACTGGAAAAAGTTGGGCAGAAAAACATCCACTACCCCTTCAAAATCTTAACGAATTATGAGTAAAAAAATTATTTGATCGCATAGAACATAGCTTGCTATGAGTAGAAAATGTTAGCAAAAGATGTTTTCTGTACTATAAACAGTTCCGGAGATATTTGCAAAAAACGAAATTTTTGTTTCAATTTCAACACCCTACCGTGTATCTCAAAAACTAAGCGTCTGCATATATGTTAATAGGAACTTTTTTCCTCAAAATCAAATTTTCTATCGACTGTTCAACATATTGTGTAGTACCAAAAGACGCCACGTAGGGGAAACATAAAAGGCGTCACGTAAGAGTAACATCTTGATCTCTATGAAGAGTATTCTGTGACAAGCATAGATAACTCTACTACCGGTAGTAGAGTTATCTATGATGACAGTTGACTTGCAAACACAATTTTATACGAAAGTTTTAACGTTCAGATCTCGATAACGCTTCCGGCTCCGGGATTTTCACGTGGCTTATCGAAATTAGAAAGCTCGAATTGTATAAAAACACAATTGTATGAACGCCAGACGTCTTATGTAGTTAGCTACGAACGCAAACATTTTGACATATGCGTCCAGGAGCTCCCTGCGCGTGAGTTGGAGTTTATACATTTTACCTCTATTTTGTTAATTTGGGGCCGTTTCGAATCCCGTGCGGCCGGCGCCAGTTGTAATAAATGGGCTATGAGCCGCTAGCTTTTACCCGCTTTCGGTATATTTAAGTGGCTAGAAAATTCCCTTTCGTACGTGGCACGTCAGTTGCTAGTAGGTGACAGCTGAGAATACCTCAAACTGTTTTAATTGAATTCTCCTATTTAATCGACATTTTGGGGCCCGAGACTATGCTATTTAGTTGGCCCCGTTCATAAACTAACGACATGGAGCGAAAAGTCTTCGTTAAGACGTTCTATGTACCGTAAATTTGCACTTTTTCTAACTCGCGAGCTACGAGCTTCTCACGTGAACGTCATTCGATTTATCGAAAATTAACCAATTCGAAATAGTTTTCGACCCAGTTTGGGGCTATCACGACCTTTTAAAAGGTTCAAACTTAACATTTCGAAACATTTCGACAATTTTAAGCTCGGCCGAGTTACATGGTTGGCGGAATGGTGGGTGTCAGGATATTTCGTTAAAGTATTTGTTTTTTGTTTTTTTAAATTTCCGTTACGGAAATCTGAATCTTTTGTTTTTTTTTCTTGATTAGGTCGCCGCGTTCAAAGCATGCGATAAAAGCTATATGCAATAGCTTAAAAACAATTATTGAATTTACCCAGTTTATAAACATCGGTGATACGGTCTATGTACTATGATATAGGCCTACCACTGAGTGAACTCGAGTTCGATTCCCAAAACAGGAGATTTGATTTGTACATGTTCTTAAGGTCATTATTAATTTGAATATCATTTAGATGTGTAAAGATAATGAAAGAAATAATTTATTTCATTATCATTACAATAATAATAAAGATTCTTGACCCAGTATGAATTATATATGAAAATTCGGGAAATAGTTCACATCAACACTTTATTTCATATTATCGTCTTTACGTACATTTCGGTCTTATGACCATCATCAGAAGACTTATTATGTCAAAAAGGTTTTTTTTTAAATTAATTATTATATTTATTATATTATTATTTAAATAATTATCATTACACAAATGCGAGAAGCATCTTGTAGAATGTGAAATACTTATTCAAAAATTAGTAACCAAATCAAATGATTTGCGAAGAGTAACTTCGCAACGCACACTATTTATCTATTCTCCTAGCGGCAACGCCTTTCTGGTTTGATTTTGTTTCTCTTTTTTGTCCTGTTTGTACTGAATATCTAATATAATCTTATTTACATTTAAATGGAAGTGGTTACTATAGATCCACTCTTCCGCTGAAATAAATATGAAATATTCCCTTTTATTACCAGCTCTTGGCTATTTTGGGGTCCTGTAACTAAAATTGTATCATCCGCAAAATGTACTATGGTACTATCTGCATCATCTATTACATAAAATCATTCATGAACAAAACGAATGAAATTGGTGGCGTTCTTTGTGCTTACTGTGTTAGTTATAATGTTTGACTTAGCACTTTTATCATCTTTCGTGATTGTTACTCACCGATGGCGATCTGGAAAGTAGGACGTAATCGATTCCAATACCGAATATGTCAAGTTTTGGAGCAGTCTATTTCTATCTATACAGTAATATAGTGGACTTTGGACAAGTAAATCCTAAAGCTAACTTATTTTTATTATTTTCCAAGAGATTGATTATTGTATTTGTAAACAGATAAGATGCTGTCTGGGTTGATCTATCCTTCAGATATCCATGCTGTGTTTCGCTATGAATGGTATATGCAGTCATGAAGTTCATTACTTTATACTCTAGGAGCCAGAGTGATATTGATGGTCTGAATATTAACCCGATGGCACTATGGTTCACCGTTAGAGGACGGTTCAATGACCAATTCATCTCACAGACCGAATTTTCGCCGGCTGCTTGATCTCGAGATACAGCCTCATCAATTTATTTATTTTTTGACTGCAGGTTAACCCCTTCCAAGTTGCGGTTACTTGGAAAGCATGCCATTCTTATAAACGTCCACCATGTTCCATCATTTTTTATCGTGTTCGTTTATCAGACTGACCAGTTAAAATTGGACCGAAAATGGACTGTAAGTTAACCTTCCCAAACCTGTTGGCAAATGCTCATTGGTATTGGCAATTGCTAAGATAACCCATACCATCAAAAGTTATCGGCCCATTTCCGAGTAACTGGCTATTATTTGGATCAGCAATGGTTTTTTCCTCATTTTGTGGCTAAACCTTGCAGATTACAATGTAGCATGATGGCACCATATTGAGTAACTTTATTGGAGGTCGAATGAAGATTTAGATTTATAGCCATCACTCCTTGCCTATTTTGACTCCCAAAACCTCCTAAAACCACCTCCACAAAAAATATGAATAATATGAACAATATGACCAATTTTATGATGAATTATACAATTATTCAGATTCTGACTGGGTTCGAAATTGAAACAGCCGTTTTTTTCTTAGGGGTGGTTTTAGGGGGTTTTGCGGGGTTGGAATAGGCAAGGAGTGATGGCAATAATTCTGAATCCTTATTTGACCTCCAATAAAGTTATTTAACATGATGCCATCATGTTACCATGTAATCCGCAAGGTTTAGCCACAAAATGAGAGGAAAAAAACATTTTTGGTCCAAATAATGGCCAACTACTCGGAAACGGACCGATAACTTTCGATGGCATAGAATTTCTTAAAAATTACCAACACCACCAGGTTTGGGATGGTTAACTTGCAGTCCATTTTCGGTCCAATTTCAACTGGTCAGCCTGATCAACGGACACGATAAAAAATGATGTCACATGGTGGAAGCGTATGAGAATGGCATGCTTTTCAAGAAACCGCAATTTGAAAAGGGTTAACCTCTAATCAAAAACTAAACAATTTGCGGAGGCTGTATCTCGAGATCTAGCAGCCTGCGATCATTCAGTCTGTGAGATGAATTGGTCATTGAACCGTCCTCTAACGATAAGCCATAGTGCCATCGGGTTAATGTTCAGTGGTCTGGCTCCTAGACTATTAGGTATCATAGCAACTCCGAGAGAGCTAATAGTAAACTCAAAGGTCCGTATGAATTGCATTTATTACAGCTACTTTCAGTTGAGTTTTTTCTTAATACCCTGATGATGGCTACATGGTAGCTGGAAGGTCCTCAGTAGTTCAACAATATTTTCAGTAGATGAGGGTGCTTCTTTCTTATTGATGGAACTCACAGTGGGTAAGGAAATAAACAAAATTGGATGAGTCATTGATAGGATACGCTAGAATATTTTTTTTTACAGTCAATGCAGGTTTTAATTTTGTTAATTGGTATGTCATCAATGAGTTTGGATTCATCACACTCATCTATTTAAAATGATGTTAAGCTACCTACTATGTTTACTCTGATGTCCTTACTAGTTTAACAGAATTTTTGCGTTTTGAGTTGATTATAAAATCATGTTGATGAAATTAGAACAAATGGGTGTCAGAGGCATAGCACTCATATTATTTGAATCGTATCTTCCAAATAGAAGTTAGTGCGTAGTAGAATATGACCAAAAAATCGAATTGTCAACATGTACAGTGACGAAAAGAGTTTCGCAAGGCTCAGTCTTAGTTCGCCTCCATATTTGAAGATGGCATATCTTCTGTCCCACAAGAGAACTCTGAAATTGAGATGCAAATTACCTCGATACGATCCGAAAATTGATGTATTATACATTATTTCAAATTAAATAGAAACAAAACACAATCAATAAGATTTTCATGTAACTCAAATAACAACTCGGAAATAGGATCCTCATTATCAGAAAATAACCTTGGAATACAAATAGATGATAGACTAGCCTTGATGTATCATGTGGACCAAGTGGCCAGAAGCCTGTCAACATATTATTAAGCGCTAAAAATAATAAGTTATCAAGTTAATTTGGAAGCAGAATTAGAGATATACCATGGTCACACCCAGTCTAGAATACGATATGGGATAATATTCTGGGGTAATTCCATCGATGCTAATAGAATTTTTGTTCTTCCAAAAAGGGCACCGAGATCAATTTTTTATATAAGATATATAGAAAATTGCAAGCCAAACGAAGCAATATTGTTGATTTGTGAACATAAGACATTATTCAGGGATTATGAGAGTCAACATTTATACTTGACGCATTTCAGACAAAATCTGTTATGTGACAAATAAATTACACTTATCTCCAAATCCAATACTCAATTATTGAAATATATAATAAACTTTACCATAGACATAAGAATACAAATAACATTGAGAAGAAATTGCAAAATGCCTTATTCAAGACTTATTACACATTGGACGAATATTCCTAAGACAACGATATTGTATTTTGAACTATAGAAACGTGCCTCATGCATTATATTGGGTTTCGCTCATTTTAAACATTTTAACTATCAAACTATAAAATGTTCACACTGTGGATAAGAAATAATCACCACTATCCATTGAAAATCCTATTGGAGTACTGAGAATACCATTTTTCATAATGTCAATATAAGGAAAGGAAGCTGATTATCTGTTTCAATTTCGACAGTGAATCTTATTGAATCAAATTGGCTATTAAGCTTGTTCAAAAAGCCATGTAAATCAGAATCTTTACTTGAATCACGGAAATGTTGTCAACATATCTAAACCAAACTTTTGGGAACTGATTCAATATTGATTTTAAGGAAGTTTCAAGTTCCCTTGGCCAAAAAAGGACAGAAACGATTGCCCATTACACATCCGCTTGTTTAATTTTGCTCCATACATGAAGATGCAAGGATCTGTTCTGTGTACTTTCTATAGGGAATATCAATATTTAATTTACACTTTATAGATGGAGGAACAAGCTTGAACACCGTTTAGACAACACATTTGATTAAGTTTCCGATTTCGACAAATCCGGGATTTACAAAATCAATTGTGAGTGGTGCTGAAGATGATATGTGGGTCAAACTAGAAGCAACATTCTAACTCGTTCTAAGGAACATTTTGATCATATGAAGAGAAATTGCTCATATGAAGAAAAATAAAGGTGACAAATCAGCGGTAGCCGAACACATTTTGAATACAAGCCATATTATTTCTCAAGAAAGTTTATCACTTCTAAAACACAGTACAGACAAATATCTAGGTAATTTAGAGAGGATCGAATTGTATAAACGAAAAAGCAATTTATTATATTCCAATTCATCTCCAGCTGACGGTATCCTTTTGTTTACATTAACACCAAATAGTATTTGAATAGGCACATTTTGATTCATGATTTGGTTTACTCTGATGATGGCTACTTGGTAGCTGGAAGGTTCTCAGTACCTTAATAGTATTTTTAGTGGATAAGGGTGATTATTTCTCATCAATAGCATTTTAACTATTGCAAAATTTCACTTATATGTATCCTACTAAAAATTTTATCTATTTTATTTGATGTGTTCTTCACTGTCTTGTAAGAACTATAAATAGAACTCATAAATAATATCTATCTATCTAGATATGATCTTGACAGTACTATTTGAATAATACTTGTCTTGAAGAACAAACCTGACCTAAACGATATATCGAAATGTGCTTCTAAATGTTGGTGTTCCCCCTTCACCTAATGTTGATTGATATCAATTTGAAAACTAGATGCTAATTTGGCGCTTTTATCTGAGAAAGTGATAGCCAGGCTCAATTGCTGATCGACGAAGCGAGCAAATTCGTGCCTAACCCCAACACAAACTTTATTCCAAGCATACCTTCCCCCAACGTTGTAAGTATCATTTGATTACTGAAAACTCTGAAATGATGGTAATGGAATGAAACTCAGTCGGCTACGTCGCGGTTTCATTTATAATCGCTTGTTTCTGTGAAAATAATCTCATTTAATGCAGCTGTACTAAATAAATGCAATTATAGGCGTCTAGAAGTGTTCTTAATTATCCCCATTGTCCAGCAACTTGGAACAAATACCGTAAATACTACATTATGTTGCAATTATCCAATAACGCTCGTTTTGTCTGTGAATTACCCGCTCTATGTATCTCTCTTAACGTAACAAATGTTTAATCCTCGTTTGTTTTACAGGCGACGCAACGACCTGTATTTATCCGAAATTTATATGACCGCTACTGTAAGTTAGAAAACCAATTTCCCCTGAAATATCGGCAGTGGCCTCCTGCAAATTGGTGTCCAGCTGTTGTTGTTATATGCTGGTTGTAGACGCCGCACACTCATTTCATGTTTTACAGATGAGAATGGGGCTATTTGAAATAAGAACGACACACGCGGGACTTGGAGAACATGTTGAAAATCACTTTAATGCGGTTTTATTACTTTACATCTGTACGTTTACTTCTCTTATTGTTTTTATTCCCGTTTATGTACCTATAGATGTTAACCGCTTGGTTAAATACCACCTGCAACAAGGACCCTATGGATTTAAATGAATAAAGTCTTAAAAATATATTATGTTATCCTTCTGGTTGGTGATTATTCTTCATTAGAAAGGTTCTCCCTGATAACCTTGAATTATTTTGGTCGTTACGACATCCATTTAGTTTAAACTTTCAACCATACTAATGTGCTAATGAGTGCTATTGGGTTACGACATCACGCTCGCTGTTCTCTTTCAGTTCTACAGATAAATTTATTACTGAAAAACTTGTCTGGCGTAGTTTTTCCTGAACAATTTAATGTTTTAAAGAGAGGAATTCAGCACCAAAAGAAATTGTTATGCATGAAATACTATTGGATTTAAAACTGGAAGGACTCCACCAGTTTCATATGTTTACCAATGTATCAATGTACTTATGTATTCACCTCTATCTGCTTTCATTAATCACATTCTGGATGACTTGGCTCAATTTTATTGTGATTCTATTGGATGGTGAAAATTTGTAGAAAACTGTTGAAAAGAGATTTATAAATATTCCTGCCCCTCAACTTATAGTCCGACGACCTGCCTCATCTTCGCTTGGAGAGTTGCACGTAGCAGTTAAAATCGTAATTCGGAAATTTTTGCAACGCCTAGATCAAGAAGATGAGGTCCCTGTGTGTTGCACATAATATTTCAGGTCATACAACTCCCCAAGCCGTCAAGTTGAGAGCGTTGCGCGGCAGCAATTTGTATGGTACACTCGCAAGGTATGATTCAGTTATCAAAGCCAAAGCTGCTGACGCGTTTGACTTGCACACTAAATTTTTCCACGTGCAATTCTCCGAGACTCGAAATTGTGGCGTTGCACTTCAGCACCTCCACATGTAAATGACGTTTCAAGACCATGCTTCAAGTTGCTGATGATGACAACTTGCACGCGAGAAGTTATAAGTGAAAAAGCGGGGAATTTCAAGTACCCAGTTTCTCTTGGATTAGATTGTTTTCAATCTTCGGATCGAGTATACACCGGAATAAGTAATAGATTGTTGTATCGGGTCGAATTCACGGACCTATGATCTGAACTTACCGAAAATTGCCCAGAAAACACGGACATGGTCATTCTGGCGGTTCCTTTGGTACGGAATGTAGGGATACGGGGATATTCATTTCGATGAACAAAAATATTATTGGGAAAACTACGAATCCAATTTGAGAAAGGCAATTTTCCTGAGAATTCAAGTCGTAGGTTAGACAATCAGATCCTATACGACAATGCATGGCTCTCTATGCCTTGTGTATACTTGATACTAGGCTCAAGAACGATTTATTCGGAGAGAAATCGCATATTTACAATTTTTGGCGGTTTTAAACTAATAGCTTTTCCCGAGAAACTTGGAGTACAGTCGTGAAACGTCATTTATCGTAAGTATGCAAAGTGGCTGACGTGTAACGCCCCAATTTTGAGTATCGGGGAATTGCACGGGGCCAAATTGAACGTGAAAGTCAAACGCGTTAGCAACTTTGGCTTTGGTCTCTCATCTTGACGGCTTGGTTAGTTGTACGACCGGAAATTCGTTGTGCAATATGTGGGGACCTCATCTTCTGGATATAGGCTTTTCAAGGTACTGCCGTAGAACCATTTTGAATCCTGACGTGCAACTCGCTAGACCAAAGTTGAGAGAGGCGACTGGACTATTAGACACCCTAGCAGTTGAATGTAACATTCTGTTGGAAGTCTCAACAGCCTGATTTCGATATGGTGCACCAACCTAGATAGATCTATAGATCAGGCTACTCTTGAATCTTAAGATCATATCGTAATGCTGCAAGTTGGCAGAACTTTTAGCCTAAGTTTGTAAATTTTTCACTTTTTGAACTCAATAGACTTGAGACTTAATGGCCGTAGAACCATTTCAGATTCTGACGTGCAACTCGGTTAGTCAAATTTGAGACAGGTCGCCAGATTATTAGACGCCCTAGCCATGTCGCAGTTGGATGGAGTTTTCTGTCGGAGGCTTCAACAGTCTGAGTCTGATATGTGGCACCAACCTATTACCACGGAAAATTTAAAGAATTATGCTTTTCTTGGCTGAACAACCATTGATCAGGTTTCTCTTGAATCTTCAGATCATATAGTAATGCCGCAAGTTGCCAGAACTCTAAGCCTATAAGTTTGTACATTTTTCACTTTCTAAACTCAATATCCATTGCAATAATTTATTCAGATCAGTCAAACCACAACTTACTGGACTGCCAAGCTTCGAGACTCGTAGAGTTCAGTCATTACTTCTTTTTCTCCATAGATCGTTTAATGGCCGAAGAACCATTTCTTGGCTTTCGGAAGTCCAACTTTTTGCTACTCCACAACAGTATACCAATTATGGAGACAACGAGTTTGTGTATCGATTAGGATTTATAACAACCACTTTCAGCTGCCTCTTTTTCCGTTTCCAACCGGAACGTCAAGTTTTGTTTAATTGTGCATCTATTGAAGACTGCGCTCGAATTTATTTTTGTTGTTGTTTTTGGTTAAATGTCCCCTTACGTTCATGTATCTGCCTTGTTTCTATTTATTTCTTGTATTTACCATACGTTGCAATGTACCATTCACTGTACCATTTAGAATGAATTTTCTGAGGTGTACGTACTTTTCTGAATAAATAAACTCAACTAATCAACCCGTAACTAACCTTGACCTGATATTCTACCAGACTAATGGGATATGCATATATCAAACATAAAATCATAGCTACTACGGTTTTCCTTAGAATTTGTTTGTGATAAGTTTTGAATGTTTTGATATTTGAAATCTGCCTGATTCTATAGATTATAAAGTCTAACAAAGTAGTATGAATATGAGGGCTGAAACTTTTTGAATTTTCTAGATTGTACAAAAATTTTATAATGTATAAAAAATAAACTACAATAAATTACTGTCTATCACAAACCAGCCAACATAGACACCACAATGCATAACATATTATTACACCCCAAATCACGAAGTAAATGCAACCCATTTATACATGTAAGAAGAAGCTTAAAAACCATTTAGGCAACGCCTTTGATAATGTTTCCGACTTCGACAAATCCGGGATTTACAAAATCGATTGTGAGTCGTATTTAAAATGCTATGTTGGCCAACCAAGGATATAACTAACTCGGTATGAAGTACATTCTGCCCATATGGAGGAAAGTAGTGGCGTCAGCCTAATATCCTAAATACGGGTTACACCATTTCTCAAGAAAGAATCATAAATATTGATTCACCTCTACTTTGGTCCCAATTATTGAATAAGTGTTAATAATGATAAGAATTGAATTTTGAGGTCGCAAAAGTTGTTTCACTTTTAAAACACAGTCATGACACATATGTAGATAATGTATTATGTATAAATTCTCGAAAAATAGGTCATACTAATACACATGCTTATTATTTTCGTCTTCACGTACGTTTCGGTCTAAAACTGGATTTCTTAAGAATAATTGTACCAGAACAGAGCATCCTCATCGAACCAATTCCAATTAAAAATGTCCCCGTCTCCGAAACAAACAGAAACACAAGTAATCGAAATTGTAGAACATTAATGTTTTATGTATATGAATATGTATCAAGAATCCACTGCCCAGCAATTTTCTTATAATATCCGAAGTCATGTCAAACAAAGTTTGTATACGACGGAAACCAAAAAATATAATGCTGAACTTTCGAAGCAGATGTTAAAGATTCATGAGGTAATAGAAAAAGGTTGTCAGACCTTATTAGAAATATTCCTGTTTGAGCATTCTACATCTAATATACTTTTGACATTATAAAGACGCATGTAGGAATTTGCAATGGTTTCAATTAATTAAACTATTATACATCTGACTTAATGATTGAATATCTGTTCTATGACTTATAGACTTAGAGTCATGTTTCATATCGATCATCTCCAGAATATATCTTTCATAATAATTGGTTTCCTTAGTTAAAATATTAACATTTTTGTAATCGAACTCATGGTTATAATCAAAGCAGTGTTTGGCAAAGACGGTGAAAAGTTTTTGTTTCTTGTACCATACTTATACATTCTTCTTTGCAAATATCGTTTAGGGCTATCTGCGCAATCTGAACAATAAAATTTTGATACTGTGTGGGTTCGTTTATCTTTAGGTATTAAAGACTTTCGATTTGAAAAATATTTTCCAACACATTTAGTAAGTTTATATTATTAATATCATACGTTTTCAACATTTCTTGATTTTCGCTGAGGTTCCCGGAATGTATGGTAATGTTATAAAATTATCTGTATTACCGTTTGTGTTATTTATATATGACGTTTCATTATAGATTTTTTTTCATCCTTTCTTCAATGATGGGATTGGGAAATGCTTTTGTGTACCCATTCGTTCCCAGTGTATTACGAACAATATTTGAATTTTTGGTACGGTTCTCTGGGTGGGACAATTCAACAGCACCATCTGTAAGGCTGTTTATAACACTTTGTTTATAACTTGTTGATGCAACGGAATTGAAGTGAAGATAACGTTGAGACCAAACTTCTTTAGTATACTACGAAGTTTTTATTTCTCCATCTGCATCATGCCTAATGTTCATATCTAGGAAATTTACGTTTTTGTTCACTTGCATTTAACGAGTAGGTTGTTTACAATGGAAATTATTAAATTTTCTAATCACACATTGAATTTTATCATTGGAAACACATATAAGGCAATCATCTACATACCGTTTTAAGAATACGGGTTGAAAATCTAATGAAATTATTACCGATTCCTCTAGGCACTCCATAACTAGTTTAGCAATAGTACCTGAAATAGGAGATCCGATTGCTATGTCGAATACTTGCCCAAAATATTACTCACACCGTATTGAAAATAAGTGCATTCTTAACAAAACTCCACTGCATTTATAAATTCAGGTTGATCTAGAGGTGTGTGACTGCCCAACGTTTTTTGATGTTACTCAATGCCAAAACGACTTTGTAAATAAAGACACAACCTCCACGGAAATTAATATAAGATCTAGAAAATTCAGAAAGAATGGAAATGTATAAGCGAAAAAGATATTTAATGGATTCAGTCATTCCATACATAACCTACTAATTAAAAAATTATTTAAACAGGCACATTTTGTTTTCTAATTCAGTTTACTCTGATGATGGCTACTTGGTAGCTGAAATGTCCTCAATAATTCAGTATTTTTAGTTGATATTGATGATTGTTTCTTATTTATATAGCTTGGATGATGAAGGTTTCTCATCAACTGATGATGAAAAAACCGAACTATCCTGGAATTATACTTGCAACTTTCATTAAACCTCCTTCAATTACAAATAAGTATCAAAGTAAATTGTTATAATTCCCTTTAATAAGATTAATTATCATTTATTCAAACCACTCATCGTCTTGCGCTTTGTAGGTTCTACGAAGTAGGACAAGCCTGGGGTAAGATTCACATATTACATTTATAAATCATGGGAAGCACAAAGAATTTCATCGCAGCGTCAAATTAAAATTTAACGCGATTTCCGCGCTACCACAAAATACACATTTACTTTGTACCGGACAAAAGAACTTCACAACGAGACATTAAGACGGTCCAGGACCTGTCAACATGAAGACATTGATTGATCGTTGATATAGCGTATACAATGCTCTTCATGAACTGTATTCATTTTATTCCGGATACCACCCTTGCTTTCCGCCATCCCGGAATCTTCCTCCACATTTCAACGTCATTAATGTGAAATAACGTTGAAATAAATGATGTTTGTTATCGATCTTGACATAGCAAAATTAATCTTCTCCAATACCAAATTACTAAATGAGAAGTGATCTTAGAATCTTAAGCCCAATTACTGGTGCTGTCACTTCAAAACCCCCTTATTATTAGGCAAGTGAATTAATAACGCATATACAGTAGGATGCGATCCGTTTCAAACAAAATAATTTCTGAAATTATTTGATAAATTATAATGTAATGTATAAATTCTTAATATCGAAAGAAAAAGTTAAATGCATTTCTACAGTCAAAAAAATTGATTTTTCTGAGTGCACTTTTTGAGGTGAATAAAAAAATGTACTCGAATTGGTTTCTCGAGAGTTTTTGAGGTGACTGAATACGAATATGCTAACAAAAGAATCCCTCAGGTTTCCTTGGACCATCTCCAGAGTATCCGGGGTCCAGACGCCCTGAATATGGATGAATTTTATTAGAAAATTTTTAATGTTTGTTAACTGTTAACCGAGAGGTGATATAAAGGTTGCTAGTGATGATAACGAAGTGAAAAACTATTCTGCAATACTTGGTGGTAGCCTGAGGCCGGGTAACCACGTCATCTCCTAGGAAGTAGTTAATCTTTCTTCATAAAATGTAACAAATTCTGGCTCTCGGGGGTTTTCAAAGTCGCCGATCACGACTATGACACTCACAATGTTCTGCTAATTATCTGGGGGTGTTTCCGGGTCTCAGTGTATCTACGTCATCTTCTAGCAACTTGTTCATTATTCTTCGTAAAATGAAGCAAATTCAGGCTCTCGGGGGTTTTCAAAGTCGCCGAGAACAACTATGACACTCACAATGTTCTGCAAATTGCCTGGGGGTGTTTCCGGCTCTCTGGAGACCTGTGTATCTACGTCATCTTCTAGGCATGAACTTTCTGAGTACCATTATCGTGACCGGCAACTTCGAAAATCCCCGAGAGCCGGAATTTGTCACCTTTTATAAAGAAAAACTTACAAATTCCAATGGGTGCCCCTTTTTTTATCCATTACTGAACCCGTCTCCACAAATTTTGAAATCAATTCCATTACGTACTTATGGCGAACGCTACGTTCAGGATGGTTTTCGTTAAATATCCTTGCAGCCGCTCGGGCATAATTTTGATTTTGGTAATAAAGGCTAACCAGCTCAACACGTTCTTGCAATGTGTACACCATATTTTTTGAAATTTTAAACAAATCAGCAAAGTAGTAACTCAACAGATTGATTAAAATCATGAAATGATCGAAGAAACGTTAAAACCAGATAAACACCTTCTAAGAACAGAAAATGAAGGCAACATAAGGAAATGTTTTGCTGTTTTTTTATTTATTAGTATGGGAGAATGTTTCATTGTATGGAACTCAATGGAGGACAATTTGAACATTTGATTTAAACACGCAGATTTAATTCTTTTCATTGTAAGCATGACAACACAATTCAATTTTTTTACGAATGAGATTTTTTGAAGATTGTTTAAGTTTGTAAAAAAGGCTTTAAAAATGAGCTTGTACATTGTACAAATAACCAAAATATTCGAGGTGGCGCATTCGAGCAACAAAATTAATTTTTGGCGAAAACGGTTCATCAAACTTACGTTTTTCATACACCGTTGTAAAGAGGCTTCCAAGTGATGACCTATCACTCAACCCCTCTCCCCTATTCGATTTTTAAGGGTTGAAGTGCCCCCTATTAGGGGGTTGCTCGTTCAAGCCTCAAATATACGTCGAAAGATGTACCCGAAACAAAATCATTCGACGTGTTTCGCGAGATTTTTCCACTCACTATGGGATAAGAAATTTACGGGGTGGCTCGTCTGAAATGGAACACCTTGTATATTAGGTATTATGTATACTGCCGCAAGCGCAACTACTTGGGTGTCAGGCAATCTCTTTATACGCTTACACACGTGTGCATATCTGAGTCGGATACTCGACGTTATTCATTTACTCAGTCCTCGGTCCTCGTGCTGTTTAACATTACTTCCATTCAAATCAATGTAAATATCAATAAATAATATGTTTTGAAAATAAAATAACGTGTATTTATTATAATGACTATCGGGTTACATTCATACTCTTTACAGGGATTGTACCGCCCATTATACGTTCATTAGTAAATATAAAAATGTATATAATTGTTGATTGAAATCAGTTGTGAAAACTAAAGAAAAACTAATTATATTAATGTTCATTTAAAAATAATAAAATTGAAATTTCGGATGCTACAACGAGTACAACAACTCCATACTAAACTCCGTAGTCAAAAGTATCTGTGGCATCGGATGTCTTTGTTGGTTGTCATAATGCTGAGCAATAAAATTTCGTCAAGCAGAAGTTGCATAAAATGAGAACCGATGATACGGGTGGATTACCATACGAGTTAATTTTAGTTCTTAATCGACCATACATGATAACTTGATAACTAATAACATAAATGTTGGGCATGGATTGTCCAATGGCACTGTCGGAAAATTGTGTCATGCAGAAAGAGATGATACTGGTGAAATCATACGAATTTGAAATGAAGTTCCCAAAATAAATTGATTACTTCATAATGTCAGTTTTCACTTCTGTCAGCAGTGCTCGGTGACACCCCGTATTTTTTTTATTCACCCCAAAAAGTGCACTCAGAAAAATGCATTTCTTGGCTGTAGAAATGCATTCATTTTTTTCCGCAAAAAACAAACCAGGCACAAGATTTCTAAATCATTTTCTGAATCGAATGCAGAAGACCGCATCTCAATCCATCTAACTGTGCCGACTTTGGAATGCTTTATTTCCTCGATTATACAGGGTGTCCCAGATTTTAGTAGCACAACTTCCACAGTCGATAGAAAATTTGATTTTGAGAAAAAAATTCCCGATAACATATTTGCACAGACGCTTAGTTTTTGAGATACAGGGTGGGTGGACGTTTATCGAACAGAAAGCAGCTTTCGTAAACATTTTCTACTCATAGTAAGCTATGTTCTGTGTGATGAAAATTTTTTTTTTAGTCATAATTGGTGAAGATTTTGAAGGGGTTGTGGGTGTTTTTCTCTCCAACTTCTACGTCACTGAAAAAGTATGGTTTTGAGACAATCATTTGAACCGCCAATGTTTTCTACACAAAAAAGGTACTCCTGGTCATAAGCTCTAAAGTTTACCGTTTTCGGGAAAAATCAACTTTTATGTTGAAAAACATGGTCAATTCTTACTAATTAAACTAAACTTATTCAAACGTTAGAACTAGTAACAAAACCATATGTTATATTTTTCAACATAAAAGTTGATTTTTCTCGAAAACGGTCAACTTTAGAGCTTTTCTGTGTAGAAAACATTGGCGGTTCAAATAGTTGTCTCAAAACCGTACTTTTTCCAGTGGCGTAGAAGTTGTAGAGAAAAACACCCACTACACCTTCAAAATCTTCACCAATCATGACTAAAAAAATTTTTATCGCACAGAACATAGCTTACTATGATTAGAAAATGCTCGCAAAAGCTGTTCCCTGTACGATAAACGGTTCCGGAGATATTTGCAAAAAAACTCAATTTTTTTTTCAATTTCAACACCCTGTATCTCAAAAACCAAGCATCTGTGCATATACGTTAATAGAAATTTTCTATCGAATGTTGAAATTCCGCTACTAAAACCCTGTATACAAACATCGAAATGTGCTCACCCTTTACGTGTAAATCTATTTTGTACGGGACTGTCCATCCTGTAGAGCATACATGATTAGCTGAAACTGCTCAGATAATATCAAAGTAGAATGAATTCAGCGTTTATATCAAGGCCACGTAATGAGCGTAAAAGTTGGAAACTGAAATCCTTTTAATAAAATTAAATGTACATGTTGGCTTTGCTCATTCATCTGATAATTTAGCATGAATAGACTTTATTTGCATTATGTACAGTTATTATCGAGGTGAATGGAATCGATATGAATAAATTGATAAAGAAAATTTCAGGAAACTGTTGAAAAGTCTTTTCAACGTAACCTCGCTAGGGAGAACATGAAGCCAACGTTTCAGTTTAATGACTTCAAATATAGAAGAAAACGCACGGTTATAGCTTGGGGCGGTTTTCAGAATATAATATGAATATACATTAATTCTAGATGAATTCCATTATTGTTTGTGAAAACATGTTTATGAGTAGGTAATGTTCTTTACATATTCATCAAATATACTCCAACATGGAACCATACTTCATCATACAACGTTATTCGTCATATTATGACAAAGTAACTAGGTTTATGAAAAAAATCGACTTTCCGGTTACTTACTCACTTGTTGACTTGATCAATGACGTGCATAATCTAGCAGTTATTTCTGAAGTTGAAGTTGGAACTACACTCAAATTTACACAAAACTTATAACATTCAATTTAGACATACATAGAATAACTATTGAAAATTCGATTTCTCTGTAATATTTGTTTGAAGAAGCTACTGTGTTAACGGAACTATAGTCACATTTATTTATCAAACTAGTAAAAATCAAACTTTGAATAGTTATTTTATTCAGGTTTAAAATGGATTTTCATGAAAATGAAGCTATGCTGCTACTGTTGACCGTTTTGAACGTTCTTGGTGTCAAAGTGTTCGGAAAAGCACCACGAACCAGAAGACCCCATTTTGAACCAGCGCTTTTGTTATCCCTATTTGTTAATTAACAATTAAGCCTCTAATTGATTGTTGGTTTGGACCAATAATTACCTAATGTATTTGACAAAAAAATATGGAAACAAATCATTACTCGTGGGTTTTCGAGATCACTGATCACGATTCGGTTGTCCAAATCGGAAAATTCGGGAAAACTTGCCATTTTCATGGGGAATTACAACCAAAATATGTAATCGGTGCATCACTAGCGTAAAAAAGATCACTCAGGGGTTTTCGAGGTAGCCGATCACGAATCCGTCAGAATCGAGAAATTCTACTTTATTGACCGGAAAACTTGACATTTTCATGGAAAATCACATTCAGATGCGTTCTAGAGCATATCTATCTATACGATCTCTGTGATATGCCCCGTTAAAAAAATTGATTCGTTACGGTTACGGGATTTTTTTTTCTTCACACTAGTTTCTTTCATTGGAATGAATAAGAGGCGCCCGCCCTTCTAGTACTTATTTTATACTAGCATGGCGCGATTTTTATTATATAAGTAACATTAATAGATTGATTGAGTGATGAAAATATTCTACTTCAAAAATAATTTTGAAATGAATTATGGAATAAGAGATAAATTTAAATGATACGTTTTCATTTTAATTTACCATTAAAATGTAAACTTGTACTGTCGGAAAAGCCGAATTTCTGACTACAGAATCGTGATCAGCAACCTCGAAAACGTATTTTTTCACGCTAGTAATACAACATTTGCAACTTTTGGTCCAGTTTTTTGGTCAATGAAACAAAGTTTGGAGATTTTGGTTGTAATTTTCCATGAAAATGTCGAGTTTTCCCGAATTTCCCGATTCTGACAACGGATTCGTGATCAGCGACTTCGAAAACCTCCGAGTGAACTTTTTTACGCTAGTGATGCAACATTTGCAGATTTTCGTAGAAATTTTACATGAAAATGGAGAGTTTTGCAGTTATGGAATTTTTCGATTCTGATGACAGAATCGTTATCAGCAACCTCGAAAAACCCCGTATAATTATTTTTACGCTAGTGATGCACCGTTTGTAGATTTTGGTTGTAGTTTTCTAAGAAAATGTCGAGTTTTCCCGAATTTTCCAATTTTGACAACAGATTCACGATCAGCGACCTCGAAAACCTTCGAGTGAGTTTTTTTACGCTCGTGATGCAACCTTTGCAGATTTTTGTAGCAATTTTACATGAAAATGACGAGTTTTCCAGCCAAATACGTAGATTTTTACGATTCTGACAACAGAATCGTGATCAGCGACCTCTGAAACCCCCGAGTAATCATTTTTACGCTGGTGATGCATCGCTGGCAGATTTTGGTTGTTGTTTTCCATGAAAATTTCGAGTTCTCCGAATTTTCCAATTCTGACAACGGATTCGTGATCAGCGAAAACGAGAACTCCCGAATGATTTCTGTTACGCTCGTGATGCAACAGTTGCAGATTTTTCTAGAAATTTTAAATGAAAATTATGAGTTTTGAGTCAAATCTGTAGAATTTTCCAATTCTGACTACCGAATCGTGATCAGCGACCTCGAAAATCCTCGAGTAATTATTTTTACGCTTATGATGCATCGTTTGCAGATTTTGTTTGTAGTTTCCCATGGAATTGTCGAGTTCACCCGAATTGTCCGATTCTGGAGAATCGGAAAATTCTCCAGCTCAATTAACTTTTTAAGTTGGAAAAATACAGAAAATATATACTGCGGTTGTCCATAGCCGAACTGGTAATTGATAATACTTCAGCAGAAATTATTCAAAAGGTAGAACCTATTTATGAAATAAATGCAAAAAAGTTTAAACAGTTATCCAAGTATGAATAAGCATGAATTATAAATTACGATGATGTTAATACTGGCTTTAACAGCATCATAGGGAAACTAGTAACCGTTGTTAAGGATAGTTGGTAGGAGGTTAAACCCTCCAATAAAACCAATAAAATTAAACCATAAATGTTACAAGGATTCTTAGTAAGTATGAAACTGAGGGAGAAAGCTTATCGTCAACTGATGG
The DNA here is from genome assembly GCA_958510875.1 of Endomychus coccineus. NCBI lineage: Eukaryota > Metazoa > Arthropoda > Insecta > Coleoptera > Endomychidae > Endomychus > Endomychus coccineus. Next base: position 158,935,478 of record OY294068.1, read on the forward strand.
AACATCCTCTTGATAGGAATTTGAAACTCAAATATACGCAATACCGAAATACGGTAAATACCTCGATTAAAATAACCAGAGATTCTTATTATAGGAATGAACTTAACATGAACAAGTTTAATCTAAAAAACTGTGAAAAATCACGAAAAAAAAAACACTATAAAAATTATTCTTGACTCAAATAACATTCGTATCACAGACAGAAAATGAAGTAGTTACTTTCTTGATAATATAATAAGAAAAAAATACTGTCAAAATGATTCTTGACTCAAATAACATTCCTGTTACAGACAGAAAATAAAGTAGTTACTTCGTTAATAATGTAATAAGATTTTCAAATCATAAATTGTAAGAACTAACGAAATTACATTCTGAGCATATCGTCTCAAATTATATTCCATATTAGAAACACCAGAGAAGATATATGCATGTTTTAGTTATATTGGCGAATTATCAAATAGAATGAGTAACCATTTTTAACAAAATTTAAAATAACAACTTCTTTTTCTAGCGACTTGAATCTGAGCAAATCACTATTTAATGCCAAAAAAAAAAACAGACAAATAAAAAAAATCCGGTATCTACAGAATTGAATGACGTGAATGCCCAATGGACTATGTTAGGCAGACGGGTCGCATTTCGAATCACGTTTCAAAGAACATATTTCCTCTGATAGTGAATCAGCAATCTTCGAACATATTAATATTGTAAATCATAAAATAACAATAGCTAATCTTAAAATCCTCCATACTTGCAATAAAGGGAAGTCAATGAATAGAAAATTAAAAATTAGATTTCATAAAGTTTGGAGATTAACAAACTGTGTAAAAACCTCGAATTCAATACACTTAATAGCCAATTGGACCTTAATCCATTACTGAATCTGTGGACTTTATGTATGAATAAACCTACCTGTTGTTCCTATATTCACTTGATAATGTAAAAGTCGAAACCGATCGTGTTTATTGAAAAATAATAAATAATCTTGTGGAAATTGAACAAAAAATTGTTTCGTTTTATTTTATTACTTGTTTTATAATTTACCATTAATTTTTATTTGTAAGTTGGTTTATATTTAATCTGATGATTTTTAATATTTTGCTTCTTCTATTGTTATTTTCATTGTAATTTAGCATTTATTTTTCTTTTGTAAATTGGTTTATATTCAATTTCCATATTTTTCTCTTCCTTACCTCCTAATTTTTTACTTTTATTATAATTATCTAGTATGAAAGTAACAAAATTAAAATTATTTATATCACTATGATACTCATAATCCACGCACAGGAACTAATTCTTGTGAAATTTTTGTTGCCATTAGTGATGTAAAAGGCGGAATATATGCACGTCAATTCAGTTAAAATATGCGCATATATATGCATAGTTTTTCTTTGAAATATGCAACAATATGCATTTATTTGTCAAAATATGCAATTATATGCCTTGAATATAACATGGAAAAATGGAAATAAAGAAACACCGACTCTTACAAAAATTATTTATTTTAAGTAAAATTAAAAGAAAAATATAATAGGTAAAATTTTTGACCTGAAATAGTATAAAATGCATTTATAACGATATATTTTTCAAAATTTTCCAATAAAAGTGTTTGCCTTCTGTCTTTAAAAATATGTTTGTACAAAGAAAAAGATCTTTCAACATCTACCGATGTGATCTGACAATATTTTAATTTGGGTAGTAAGTAATAAGGCCAAGGTATTACTTCGTTGGATGGTTTAGTATCAAAAATATTTTTGACTTCCATTAAATACTTAAAGCCTTCATTCTTTCCCACAATAACTTCGAGTTTACTTCTTACTTGATTTCTTACATCACCGGGAACTTTTTTTGCATTTGTCGGAAAAAGTTTCAACAATATTAATTGATTCTCTTGAACTCATATTCCCACTTTCTAACGAAGTTATTATATCTGGTAAAAAACTAAAATTAACCTTAATAAAACCAAGTTCTTTAGCTAAATTTACATTTTTGAATACTGCTTGACTTTGCACTACACACTGTGAATTGTCTTCTAAATCTAAAACTATGTCTTTAATGGCTTCTAAATGGTCTGCGTAGAATATCGCGGCCTTAATCCATGTTCCCCATCGAGTAATTACGGGCTCTGGAAGTAAACTAACTCCTGGCAATTTCCCTCTATAGATCTGCACTCTTAGAGGTGCTTTCAAAAACACTTTCTTTACATTTGAAATTTAATTGTTCACCAAGGGATATGCTGTTCTGATAGTTTCTGCAACTCTGTTTATCCCGTGTGAAAGGCAAGTGACATGTACCATATTGGGATAAAATATTTTTAAGTTTTGGCCTACTTTAACCATATACGGCGCTGCGTCAGACAAAAGCACTAAAAACTTCTCTACTGGAACTGGATTTGGTAAAAAAAAAATTTGATAGAGACTGTTGAATGAATCGAGTTACAGTCACATTATTTGTTTTGTCTAACTGTTTAGAAGATATTAAATATGGCTTCCCTGGCTCATTTTCTTTGAAGCCCTGCAATAATAAGATGTGCGATATATCGACCACATGAGTCTGTGCTTTCATCAACAATGATATAAAAATGTTCATCGTCCAGTGAAACTTCGATTTCTTTCAATACGGTTTCGTATACTGTTTGCACATACTTCTTTCCAAGTGTGGATTCGTCAGGGATGTTTTGATTACAATATTTTTGAAAAAAATCTCTGAAATGTGTATGTTGCAGTTTCTTCAAAGGTATATCTGCTGCGACTAAAGCTTTGCATAAGTCTTGATGAAACACCTCCTTTTCACTCTTCGGTTTTTGACATTTTGAAATGCGGTTCGCACACACTGCTGAACGGGCACAGATTTATTTTTCTGCAACTTAGCTTTATGCATAGCTGTTTTCAAGTGTTGATCAATTTGGAACTTCTTTTCACAAACAATAATTTTGGCACAAACTTTGCAAAACACTTTATCCCCACTAAACTCCAATTCAGGAAAATTTTCAATTCACGAAGCGGCTTTCGGCATTTTAGGCGTTTGAAATAAATATTTTCGAAATCACTCTTTTCACACTGGAATCTATCGTCAAACTAAACTATACAATATAAATACAAAAGAAGAGAACACATTTGCTCTCCAATTAGGCACCGAAAAGGAACAAGACAAGAAGGTTCACTTGGCGTCGGTACTTTGAAGTCCGAACTATAAAAGCAAGCCGCCGCATTCCAACTAGACCCCGAAAAAATAAAGTTTTGTTATGAATTCATTCGCGCACCGAACAGAAGTTTCTGTTCGGTGACAATACTTACTACCACCGAACACGACTTGGCACCACCAGCTTCAAGTGAACCTTTTTGTCTTGTTTCTGTTCGGTGAATTAGGCAAGCTGATTACTTGGAAATTCCTAAACATATAAAAAAAATATATGCCCTTTGCAAATATTCCGCCCTTTAAGTGATGACTCAATTTGTGTTAAATATGTAGGAATATGAAGGAATAATAGGCGAAAACAAATCAGTTCATCTGTGTGCTCGCCTAAAAATAAAGATAAAAAGAAAAAAAAATGTAAATCAAATGAAAAATTACCTATATAGTTATTAAATCCAATATTCGTTGATAACATTAAAAATTTGTTTTCAGCCCGATAATGAGTTAAATCGCCATTACAATAATTACGAATAATATTAGGAGAACAAGGTAAGACAGAGGTTTGCTTTAGATCAAAATTACAGATTTAAAATGAATATACCTGAGTGAGTGTTCCATAGTCTCGAACATCTTTAGAATAAATGATTGAATTAAAATTCAAGTTCAACTAGCACATGAAGAGGACAATATACAATAGAAAAATTACAATACTATTTCAATCATCTTTTCTGGTTTGGAATGGTGCACAACCATTTCCAAATCAATTTTTTTGTTTCTAAATTTTTGTCAGCTTTTAGCAATTTCAAATCCTCCGGGAGGTTGTTAGAAGCTTTATAACTGAAATACCGTGTTTTTCGAAAACCACACCAGCTTATAACTTTTTTCCTATGGAATATTTAGATTTGAAATTCCAATAAGGCATTTGTGATCATTTACGCTATTTTTTGCATTAGTCAAAGCTACTCTCATTTCCGGAAGTAACCGGAAGTATCATCAAATTTGATTTCCAAATGAAACTCCCTGTATATTGTTTGACACTCGGATACAGATTTTTTCTTCAAGCAACGGTGATTTTTAAAACTCTCTATGATGACAAATGACCAATATAATACCAAAGATGGCCGAGACCAGTGGTGAAAATCTGATATTTGAGGTAGGTTTACGTGAAAAAAGGGCTAGTACTATTTTTTTTTTGTATGAAGAAGACAGCATAGGTGATAATACTATAAGTATATTCTTTATCAGGTAACCGTCAGTAGAACGTCTAATATAGAATTATAGAACTAAAAGAATCAATATAGTTTTTTCTTATAATTTCATAAATATGGCTCAAATTGCGCACCGTTTTGTTCAATGCAGGCTAGGCTGCACATCTTTTGATTAACATATTGGTCACTTTGAGAATTTTCTCTTGGAATGTAAGGGTTTTCGTTTTGGATTCGGTCCTTCAAGTCTTCCTAGTTGTCTGGAGGGGTAATAAAGACTTCATCTTTTGAATAGGCTCATGAAAAATCGCAGGGTTTCATATCCAGCGATCTGGCAGGATATGTAATTAGTTCGTAAGTACCCATCCATTATTCAAAACAAACGTTCAAATAATAGCTAATGATTCGAGCATTGTGAGGTGGCGCACCCTCTTGGTGAAATGTAACATTTGCATACTCATTACCTGCAGATCTTCTTAGAAAAGTTCAAGATCTTCTCGTAGTAGTCAAATATATGAGTGAGCGATCGAATTTTCGTCCAAGAAGTCAGGTTCAATAATTCGGTTCTTCAAAACTTCTGACAGTTATTTGACCCTACACTTATAATATGTGAATTATTTATTGACCTATGGTAATGCAGGTTTCTATTGAATAGGCCAATATATACATACATCTGAATATTTTGTTTTTGAATTCGGGGTATTTAGTATGCCTGCCTTTCCAAAAAGATATGACAACAGTTCAGTCGTCAGTCAGAATCATTATCATGTAAATGCTGAACTAAGTTGGTGTTTTGTAGGGTTTAATTTTATGTTTTGTCATTGTTTTGCAAACTATAGTAGCGGATAAGTTCATCTATTTATCACACAGAGATTGACCAGTCCCACACTTAGAAGAGCATTAAATTCAGATTCCAAATTGAATTGACATTCCTTCTACCATGCTTAATAGCTGATCCTATCCTTTCAAACCTCTTAAGAATCCTTATAAACTTCCATCTTGATAGGGTTTCCCTGTTGGTATAGCTTGCGACGTGCTTCAGCACTATTTCTGTTACTTTTTAAATACAGATCAAATAGTCAGGCAAAGAACCAGAAAATAAAAAAAAAATATGGTAAGCTGGAATTTCAAAATTTTTTTGCATTTTGTTACTGATACCCCATAGATCATTCATGACTATCAAGACCGCGGGGGTCGACCTTTCTACCCCCTCAAAACGGGGTTCCGACCCCCCAGAGGAGCATTCTTATAAAGACAATCCAAAATTATTGCATTAAGAGCCGAAAATTACCTCTAGTATGTTGTTTGGGTCGCTGATCACGATTCCGCAGTTAGTTTTCTCGGAAAACTCCCTCCAGATTGAAAATTTGTATAATTTTGTTGCAAAAATGACCTCTAGTAGATTTTTTTTCATGTCGCTGATCACGATTTACCTGCTATTTTTCGCAAGCAACTCTCTTGAGATGGAAAATTCCGGAAATTCGAGATTTTCCTGAGACGGGTATGAATGATAAAATATAATTTAGTTGGAAAAATGACCCCTTGTCGTTTTTGCAACAAAATTATACTTTATTATTCATAACCGTCTCAGGAAAATCTCAAACTTTCCGAATTTTCCATCTGGAGAGAGTTTTTCGGGGAAAATAGCAGCGGAATCGTGATCAGCGACCCAGAAAACCTACTAGAGGTCATTTTTGCAACAAAAATTATACTTTATTATTCATAACCTTCTCAGGAAAATCTCAAATTTCCCGAATTTTCATCTGGAGAGACTTTTTGGGAAAAATAACAGTGGAATCGTTATCAGCGACCCAAAAAACCTATTAGAGGTCATTTTTGCAACAAAATTATGAATTACATATTATATATAAATTCTCAAAATTTCCAATCTGGAAGGAGTTTTCCGAGAAAACTAACTGCGGAATCGTGATTGGCGACCCAAAAACATACTAGGGGTCATTTTCGGCTCTTAATTCAATAATTTTGGATTGTTTTTATAAGAATTCTCGTCTGGGGGGGTTGAAGTTTTGGGGGGGTAGAAAGGTCGACTCCCGTGGTCTTGATAGTCATGAATGATCTATGGGGTATTAGGAACAAAATGCAAGAAAAATTTCGAAATTTTAGCGTACTATATATATTTTTTTTATTGTGGCCTTTTTCCCAGCTTATTGTTGATGCAACTATTGTTAATGATATCAACCGGCTACGTTATTTCACGTCTATAAACTTCAAACGTTAGATTTGAATTTGCAGTCGCAGCCACCTTTGGCAACAATAATTTTATTACCCCAACTTGGTGATCCAATCAGTTCAATCCGCCATAAAATCGCCATTTTCATCATAGAAAGTTTTGGAAAACACCGTTGCTTAAGGGATGTCAAAAAATATACAGGAGTGTTTTATTTGAAAATCAAAAGTCTATGTCACTTCCGGTTACTCCCGGAAGTGAAAGCAGCTTCATGACTGATGCAAAAAACAGCATAAGTGGTCATAAATGCCTTTTTAAAATTTCAAATCTATACATAACATAGGAAAAAAGTTATAGGCTGGTGCGGTTTTCGAAAAACACACGGTATATGTACGTTCTTCATCCAATTTCTTTATAAACTTCAGGCAGACTCAAACTCAAAATTCATTTACATTGCTGTAGTTTTCTGTCGTTTTTCGTTTTTAATGTTGAGTAATTTGTAATTACTGACTTCACCATAAAATATTTTCTGATGTTCAAAATGGTTGTTCTATAATAAATTAATGATTATTTAAAAGTGGTAAGAACAAAGTAATTGTTATTCCATTCAATTATATTCTCTTGAGGTATCGCAACGAATAAAGTGTGGCTGGTAAGTCTATAATCTTTAGTGGTTGAGGGTGTCAAAATGAACGAGTGCTAAATGAATACAGTAATAGAGAAGTTAGTTCGGAGAACTCATATCATATTAGACGAACTGTGGATATATTTTTCGGTCAAGATGATTTATGATATCAACGTTCCTCGTGATAATTGTGAGGCTGTCTTGGCAATCCGACTATGGTCAGCCAACCTCATACATTCATGTAATCCCGCCGCTGCGACCACGTCATGAATCGAAAGTGCTACCCTTTACACCACTATCATTTCATTATATTGCTACAGGCTATTTAATATTCACTACCACTCTACACTTGGACACTAACTAACTTCACTTCTAGTCACAATTGAAATTTGTCGGTGCTCTATACGTTATATGATAAACCACTAATTCACATTCAAATTCTATTGCATTTGTTCGTAATGAGGGTTAGAAATTGCATACGAATGACTGCACTTTGAATTATTTAATTAATAGTGACAGACCTTCATTATATCTTCTACTATTCATGATGGTGAACTGGTTTTGAACATAGGGTTCATTTGCAATGCCATGAAATAACAATATGTTTGATATTTGATTTCATTAAAATCATATTATGTATATGTCGATATCAAATTTTTGAAGTGAAAACTTCTTTAGGCGCGTTGAGCTATTACAGATAGGGGGTAAGACCATGAGTCCGTCACGTGTCGTCAAGCTGTAGCTATTATGTATACTGCCGCCTGCGCAACTACTTTGGTCAAGCGTCAGGCAGTCTCTCTATACGCTTACACACCTGTGCATATCTGAGTCGAATACTCGACGTTATACATTTACTCAATCCTCGGTCCTCGTGCAGACGAAAGTTACATTTTTATCGAATTTATCAATTGTACATTGTGTACTTAGTATTGTATCTACGTTCAAGGTTTTAAATATTGTGAATATAATTTTTGTCATAAGAATATAACATCAGTGATGTGTATAAGTGAGAACTTTTCCATGTGTACCACACATTGATGACGTTGTGTTATATCTAGTTTATTATTTACATTGTTCGAATGTTGAATCACAGCATCAAATATAATAGTGAGTCTCGCTTTGATGTTTTTTAAATACTACTAATACATCTACGGATGGTGGTAAAAAAAACATCTTCAATTCGGACCAATGCTGTTTAACATTACTTCCATTTACATCGATGTATAAATATCAATATGAATAATATGTTTTGAAAATAAAATAATGTGTATTTATTATAATGACTATTGGGTTATATTCATACTCTTTACAGGGATTGTACCGCCCATTGAACGTTCTTTATTATTAAATATAAAAATGTACATAATTGTTGATTGAAATGCTGACAGTTGTAAAAACTAAAGAAAAACAAATTATACTAATTTTCATTTAAAAATAATAAAATTGTAATTTCGGATGCTACAATGAATACAACAACTTCATATTAAACTGTAGACAATAGTATCTGTGGCATCGAATGTCTTCGTTGGTTGTCATAATGCTGAGCAACAAAATTTCGTCAGGCAGAAGTTGCATAAAATGAGAACCGTTGATACGGGTGGATTACCATACGAGTTAATTTTAGTTCTTAACCGACCATACATGATAACTAATAACATAAATGTTGGTGATGGATTGTTCAATGTCACTGTCGTAAAATTGTGTCATGTAGAAAGAGATGATACTGGTGAAATCATACGATATGAATGAAATTCCCAAAATAAATTGGTTACTTCATAATGTCAGTTTTCACTTCTGTCAACAGTGCTCGGTGACTGCCCGTGTTGTTTTTTTCATCATAAAACCTGCCATTATGAGTAATTATGTGCATGATTTTGTCGGAACTTTAGGAACAATACGAAATATATATGAAGAGGTAATTGTCATACATTGTGAGTAAAATCAATAACTGATTAATATTTGTATTGAAATTGTTCGGTATTAGAGAAACACAAAACCACAATTGCATCAATTATACTCAATAACGGTCCACTTGGCTGTTCTCCATTTATAATTATGGGGGTTTCCCGAGAATTTAGGGTATTCGTAATTTCCATCGTACTGAGCACGTTTATAAAAATATCACCATTCACATATCCAACTGATTTTCAGAGTGTTGTAGCTTACAATATTCAAATTCGTTCAAATAGAAAATAAAATGTTAATTATTGTTAAAGGCCGTCAAAGCAAGAGTGGCCATACTTTTTCACGGAAATAATGAAATTTCATTAATCATCTGTCCTACGATTAATAGTAAAGTTGATGTATAATATGAAATTGGGGTATTGAGAGAAATGGGGCAGCAGACTCTCTGGCCAGGAAAGGTCCTGTTTGTAGCTTCAAAATGTATGGGGCCAGAACCAGTGCTGGGCATATATGAACGCGTAAGCTAAAATAGCTATATCTTCCTGGCAAACCTCATCAGGTTAAGGTCACTTTAAAGTAGGAGTTCCCAACCAGGGGGGCGTAGAGATATATCAAGGAGGGCGGAATAGGTTCGCATTTTCGAGAGCAAAATTGGAAAAAACATCACAATATCACATTCATTAATTCAGTCGATCACTGTTTCGAAACGCGACGTCGTCAGTCACTGTTTGAACGTGCTTCGTCAAGTTGCCTTCGAAGGCATTTGAGGCAGCAAGATCCGACTCTGATTTTGAATCCTAAAGAAATTTTTTCTCCCAAAGCAGAATCGATGATATTGCAGTAGACATAAAGTCACATATAATTAACAAAGTAATATTATCGACATTTTTTGCCATTAGTTGCAATAAATCCACCGATATCGTTAATGGTGCACAGTTAATAGTTTATGTTCGCTACGTCCGAGGAGATCACATTGAAGAAGAGATTTTGTACTCCCAATCTTTGACCATTCTTTCAAAAATCTGAAGATATATGTAATTCAATATGGCGCATTCCAAGTCATATTCGCACTTCGTCTCAGGTGAGGTCTTTGGATTGCACTGAAATTTCGCAGGTGGTTTTTGCCTCAGGAAATATTAGGTTTCCCAGAATTCCAAGCCATATACTTCAATAATACGCCGGCTGGAATATTTTTATTTTTTTCTGAATTTTATTGATCGAAAATGAAAAAACGGCATTTCTTCTGTAGAAACGCATTACTGAGGTGAAAAATATTCCAAACCATTGATTTGATGGGAAAATTTCCAAGGAATCTAACATCGCCTTCAGAATAGGTCTATAGAAAAAATTAAAATGATTTTTTTCTTCAAAAATTCATATCTATGGTGTTGCTACTCCGATCGGGCTGAAATTTTGTGTGCAGGCAGCTAAAAGTAAAAACTTCAAAGTAGTGTATGAATGGTCATGCATAAATTATGAAACAATGCCGCTAGAATCAATTATCTGTACGCGAGCAGGTTTCTTCCAATATTCAAATTTATTTCAAAGCGCAGTGTACATTTCATTTCTTGAGAAAAATTTAATTCCTTCTTTAAAAAAATAATAATTTTTATTATTATAACTCATTTTATTCAATTACTATTATATTATAATAATTTTTAATATATCATTTCACTTAATTATTATATTTTTTTAGAAACAATATTTTTCTTTAAAAAATAATAAATTTTAGTATTAAAACTTATTTTGTTCGATTATTATTTTTTTTAAAGAAGAAATTAAATCTTATCAAGAAATGTACACTGCGCTTTGGAACAAATTCGAATATTGGAAAAACAAGCTCGCGGCACGCTTTAAAGCGCCCCTGCTTGCTGTACTATTTATTTCTTCGCAAAAACCGACAGATGGCGAAACTTGGCTCAGCACCCCGGATATTCTCAGGTAACGACAGTGTAAAATTAGACATGATTTCTCTTCTTTGTGAGAAAGTAAATTTGATTGGATGTCGCGGTTAAGCCAGTGAGTGCGCTAAATTCAAAACCTTTTCGTGATAAATAATATTATTGCTTTCTTCCAGTTCGTGATGAATACAAAACGAGATTATGAAGTGAAAATCAAATGATAAGTAGAGCACGCGTATTGCTCTTGAATCGTTCTGATCCAGTGAATAAAAGTTCTATATTTAAAAAATTGATTGCAATTTTCCACTTCTGTAATTCCATTTATTTGTAAGCTATACTAGATACCTATACTATAATTGGATTAATTTGGTCGTAGGAAAAATAAAAAGCATCGATCATTTCGTTCAGCTATAACTTTTGTTCGAAATTTGCTTTTCATGCTAATATACAGGGTGTCCTCAAACTGCGTGGCTAAAATAAAACCGGAGATTCTTTGATTCGAAAAAAATTTGATGAGTCTTTTTACTTTTGCCTCAAGTGTCTTGTTTAGCCGGTAGAGGGCTTCAAAGTTGCAAAAATAATTTTGTTTTTTCGGTATAACTTGAGAACGTGATGGAGGACTTTTACAATATTTGGCAGGTGAGTTACTGTCAATAATAGCCGTTTTTGAGAGTGGAGCATAGAGCCTTAGAGACCATAGAAATGGCTCAAACTTGAGGATGTAACGGGAAAAGTGTCCAGAACGTTTTTGTGGTCGATGTAATTCTCTCTAAATTTTTTGAGCAGATAGCTTATCTAATTTGAAAACTTTTCTTACTCTTAGAAAATTTTGATAATATCAACGGATTAGCTTGAAAAAAATAATTTTCGAGTCTCTGCAATTTTGGCTTACTAATTTTACTTGATTAAAATACCTTAGTTGCCTTTGCTTTTCTAATGTCATTTTGGCATTTGGAAAATTTATTCTCAAAACTGTCAGATTTTACTTTCCGTAAAAATATTATAAAATTATGGCTCAAAATTTCACTAACACTGAAATGGTTAATATCTCGGTAAAACACGAATAATAAAAACAATAGAAATGGGGAAACGATGTGATTTTTTTAGGAAAAACAAATGCTAAATTAAAAGAAACAACAAAACTTTTTGGGAAATCGCTAAGGCATCAATTGTTCGAAATGTTGCCCATTTTCCTGAATACACAAATTAATTCGTTTCAAGAAATTGGATTGAACTCTGGCTAGTAATTCAGGATCATTCTTCAATAAATCCGCTTCATGATTAATTCGTTGCAACAATTCCTCTCGTGTGTTTACTGGAGCTGCATAAACCTTCGACTTCAAAGCGCCCCATAGAAAGAAGTTGCAGGGCGTCAAATCAGGGGAGCGGGCCGGCCAGTTCACTGGTGCATCGTGTCCTCTACCTATCCAGCGATCTGGATATTCCGCATTCAAATGTCGCCTCACAGCTAATGTGAAATGAGGAAGTGCACCATCATGGATAAACCAGGCCACGACGAATGTGTAAGGGCAAGTCTTCCAACAGTTCAAGTAGCCTTTGTTCCGAAAAGTTCAAGTAGTTCTCCCCGTTCAATCGATCGGGTATAACGGTAGGGCCAATGATAAAGTTATCCACAATTCCAACCCAAACATTGATTTTAGTTTGATTCTGAAAATATGTAACTTCCGTTTCATGAGCATTTTCATCAGCATAGAAATGTTCATTATGGAGGTTAAAAAGACCACATCTCGTGAAAGTATCTTCGACCGTGAACAGAATTCTTCTATAAAAATTGGGGTTTGCGTTTTGTCTTTGGACAATAAGCCGACAGAAATCTAGCCGATGACCTGGATCCATGGGCAATAAGTCTTGAACTGTTTTAATATGATAGGGATACAACAGTTCTTCTTTCAGTACATTATGAACTAATGATTTTGAGGCTCCAATACGAAGTCCCAAACGTAGTGTGCTTAACCCAGGTTCAGTTTCAACCGCTTCCAGTATCGCTTCTTCGAGCTCTAACGTCCTTCTTGTCCGTCTGGGTCCAGTTTCTCTGCGATTTGCTTCAAATTTGCCAGTTTCGCGAAGGTTTGCCGATTTGGAATTCTGCGATGCGGATATCTTTCCCTTCTCCGGCCATTGCAACGACAAAGTCCATAAATCAATAACATATCAACCATTTCAGTGTTAGTGAAATTTTGAGCCATAATTTTATGAAATTTTTAAGGAAAGCAAAGTAAAAACTGACAGTTTTGAGAATAAATTCTTCAAATGCCAAAATGACATTAGAAAAGCAAAGGCAACTAACGTATTTTAATCAAGTAAAATTAGTAAGCCAAAATTGCAGAGACTCGAAAATTAATTTTTTCAAGCCAATCCGTTGATTTTATCAAAATTTTCTAAGAGTAAGAAAAGTTTCCAAATTAGATGAGCTATCTACATAAAAAATATCGAGTGAATTACATTGACCACAAAAAAAGTTCTGGACACTTTTCCCGTTTAATCCTCAAGTTTGAGCCATTTCTATGGTCTCTAAGGATCTGTGCTCCACTCTCAAAAATGGCCATTATTGACAGTAACTCACTTGCTAAATATTGTAAAAGTTCTTCATCACGTTCTCAAGTTATACCGAAAAAACAAAATTATTCTTGCAATTTTGAAGCCCTCTACCGGGTAAACAAGACACTTGAGGCAAAAGTAAAAAGGCTCATCAACTTTTTTTCGAATCAAAGAATCTTCGGTTTTATTTTGGCCACGTAGTTCGAGGACACCCTGTATTTATAATTTGTTCATTATATTAGGCTAACATTTTATAAGTCAATAGGGAAAATCTGTTTATACCTTAATTGATGCTCTCTGTTCGAGCTGTTATTGACAATAGCTACTCCTTGACAGACATATGGAGTCTTCCTACTAACAGTACGAAGGGGCTGACATTCACCAAACTTTCTGAGGGACAATTAGTAATTGATTGATATTTGTATGGAAAACGCACGGGATTAATAGGATGTTCCAAGAGAAGCGAAACACACTGCCGGTAAAGCAATTATTCAAAACGATTCACGTGGTACAATATAGTATCGCATCATATATCGGAACCCCTGGGGAATCAGGGACATATAATGAATTCCTTCTTGGCGTTGACAAATCACTACAGTGGGACAAATACTGTTACGGCACACCCGAAGTTCTCGACTGCGATAACTACCAATTGCAATACAAAACCATGTCATCGTGTGTTCCTATGTTTGATTGATTGTCGTTATGCGTGATGTATTTGTACACGACTACATAATACACCTTGCCTTATGCTACCCACTTGTTTAATCGATAACTAGATATAACTTCAATTGCTTCAGGATAATATCTTTGGGAACTATTCGAACTACCTCCGAACACTAATATTTATCCCGATAAGCATACTTAATACACAATCTCTTATAACAAGTGTACCTTATTTTAATAACAGTAGGATTACATTTGGTGTGCATGATTTATGAAAACCATTATTATTATCTTGATCTTGAACCCATGTACATTCACGTATGACCATTGGTATACTTTCAAATGTGTTAACAGGAATAATGATATCGATCACAAAGGTCTCTGAGTGCGCAAGCAATTCGATCATAGCAAATTCCTCTACAAAGAAATTTAGTCAACAATTATTACTGAGTTATCTCTACTCAATCTTTCTTGATTATTGACCATAATTTAAAATACTTTTTGTCATTGAAAAATCATTCAGACCTAATACAAAACATACATAATTTCTACAAACGAAATACTGGAACTCATATACCTAACAGTAAGAAATGAAAAATCAGAATCCCTCGCAACCTAACTGAGAACTTTTCCAGTCATAATACCCACCATAAAATATTTCTAGAATACGAGAACAAAAAGGAGGAACAGATCATTGATACAGGCGATAATGATGATCTGCCTATAAACGCAATGGTTACCATTTTGGAATTCGAAGATGCCCTAATACAGTCCATGACCTGACAAAATATCCTTCATTAATTCAGTCAAAATTTCCCCAATAACGCAAGGAAATACTCACATACTGATTTAGAGTGGGAAAATGGGAAGAAACACTTGTGATAATCATGAAGAAACCAAACAAGTCCCCCGAAAAAGTAAGTTCGCATCGTCCAATTACTTCAAGTTGCACTTGGTATGTGTAAATTGTTGGAGAAAGTGAAAAATTTGTGAAATGGATATAGGTATGCAGGTAACAATTCGGCATTTATTGTAACATCTCATAGGACCCAGAATGAAGACTAATGACTCTATTTTAGATGAAAGAAACTCAAAAAATGGTACCCGCAAGGATCTATTTTAAGTGTGACACTGTTCGCCTTAGCCAATGATATAATAAATGATCTGGGATTATTCGTAGAATTCATATTGTTTGCAGATGATTTAGTTAACTTCCTTGAAGGCAAGCGTTTGGAATTATTTCACTAAGTACTGCAGTCGCAATCAACATCATAAATCGGCTCTCAATTGGCACCCAGAAAGATTAAATCTGTTCTCTTCTCATAAGAGTTCATTAATTCATAGCCATCAGAACCTACCTGAGGAAAACAGACTACTATGTGGTAGTGAAATTAAATATCTATGTCATTTTTGGTGAATCTTCGAACTGGAAAAACTGGGAAAAAGCTTGTACCAATTTTATTACATATAATAGAATCTCTGCCCAATTATATTCAGGGTGCTGGTAATAAAACTATGATTTACCTGTATCAGAGTTTGTTTCGGTTGATTGACTATGATGTCATAGCCTACTGAACAGTTGAGAAGACTTGGTTAGAGAATAATGTAAGTGGAGAGTCTATATTGCCTTGGCGGGGACTACCCACCCGCACGATTGAGAAGAGAAGTAAGTGTTTAATTCTAGAAGGCTGAAATAAATTATCACAGCACGTTCTTTTTAACCTTTTCGGAATTATAGTAATCGAAATCCTCACATTTTCCTCCCTTCTATGATTGAGGTAATCGAACAACATGACAAAAAATTGATTTTCATTGTTCAAAATTTGAACCTTTGGAATAGTACGATAGGTGCGTCATCTTGGCGAATTCAAAATTCGAAAGCTAACATGAACCTATTCCAACTTAACAATCATGGAACTCTTTATCAGACCATGATTCAATCTGTCTTCAAATTTGCCATAGCGAGATCCTCGCAGAGTGAAGTGAATAATCGAATGTTCAAAGCACTGCTCTTGATGTAGTTTACGAACTTTATAGCTGAGTCTAAAGTCGGCGTAATTCCTATGGCAATGTTTTGGAAGCCAAAGCTTGTCGATGAAAAACACAATGGATACTGACTATCACAGGATTATTTTCCTTGAATTTTTGAGCTAAGGCCGATCGTGCACCTATCATTGAAGAGTAGCCATCTGTGCAATATCCAATTAGTTTATTCCAATCCAAATCATTTTTTTCAATTGAATCAGATATTGAATTGGATATCTTCAAATTTTTAGAAGAATTGTCAAATATTGGTAGTACAAACTCTTCTAAAATGAGAAATCGACCTCATTCTTTGCATTGATTCTTCTCCCAAAATTATCTGTGTGGCTTCAAGAACACATGGTTTGATCAATTCCTCAACGATAGTATGAGGTTTCTTTTGCTTAGCCTTTTTGATGGCTATTTCAAATGAAGCTTTTGGAATGATACATCTTCGTGATAACTTCAGGACTTATCCAATCTCTTTCGACTTTGGATGTTGATGGCTCAAATGCGACTTGTCGAAACTTGTTTAAACAGCCACTGACAATGTCGTGTTTTGAAACAGTGACCGACTGAATCAATGAATGTGATATTATGATGTTCAAATTTACGCGTTTAATAAATTTTTCTTTCGAAAATGCAAACGTATAACGTCCCCTCGACATCTTCCCACGTCTCACTAGGGAGGCGAATCTCCCTGGTTGTGAACTCCTCGTCTAGATGGATGCAGAAGGGCTGAAAATGACTATTACCGCGAAAATCCGGATAAACCTTTACTTCCTTTATACTATGTAGCGTGAGAGAAACAAAAAAATGTTTCATACTGGGCTCTTGACCTACTAAGAGTTGTTTGTGTTCGTGCAATCGCGAGTTAACTAATAGTTCAAGGAATCAAAAGCTCATAGTCCAAATAGTCACCTAACTCTAAACTCCGGTATGGTGGCAATACTGATTCTAGTGAATATATGAAGGTTAAGTTTGAATTATCAGGTTCTGTCTGAAATCATGAAATTGCCGCGATTTATAACCTTACAACGTTCGTGAACGAAAATTGTAACCTATCTTTAGTCAGAGTGAATTAATAATTTATTTACAATTCTTATTCCTAATACAATATCTTGAAATATGATGTAAATATATGGATGGGTATTATATCGAGCTGAAGGTGGTGTTTAAATATTAGGTACTATTCTTTCGGTAGATTTATATGAGGTGTTGAATAGAAAATAGTTTATGGACATATACTCGTAGAAGATATGGATTTGGGTGGAGATAGTACTGTAAAACGATCTTTATATTCTTTTACGGACGAGGATTCTACATTGATGTCATTGGTAAAGTGAGAAAGAGAGTTTGTATAATGTAAAAACATGATGTGAACACGAATAAAGAGGGACGGTTGTGAAAAGTAGATACGACAATCAGAAGAAGAGAACAAAAAGAAAGTTTGCAGATGGAAGATGTTATGCTTTTGAAATTGGAGAAAGTCCCCCAAAACCCATTAATTTCACCACTTCGGATAATGACATAAAAGAATTAATAGTCTGCCAAATGACTGGGCTCGGTGCACAATTTGATTGTGACGGAATTTATAATATATGATGATTATATAAGTTCCATAATTTTTATATAATCAGGAGATGTAACAATACTTGAATGTTGAAGATAAAACGAAAGATTCCCCAGGAAATCCTTGCAAAAGTGTTGTAAGAGCAGAATTAAATTTGCGCAATTTAATATCTTATGAATAAATCCCAGCTAGGTAATGGGGAAGAGGAAGTAGGCCCTAACGTGGAAAATCAAGCGAATACAAAAGATTGGTCGCAGTATACACCTGTTATGCTTCTGATCCCAGTTTCTGAACCTATCGAAGTGAAATTAATAGTAAGATACTTCAAATTTCCTTTTCAACTGATGAAATTGAAATGTGTTACAGTGAAGGCAATACGAAAAAGTAGTTAAAAAGAATTTGGGAAAATGGCTTGCAAAATACAGCAACAACAATGTATTCTGGAGAACCATGATTTAAGAATTATGCATTAAGAACATGGAGGAATGTAATATTTGAAAAAGTAAATTTATAACTTTTAATAATAATTTGTTTTTCAATTCATTCGATTATTCAATGATGAACATGTGATTCAATCCCGAATAGTAATAGTGAGTTGAAAAGTCGCCAACGAGCATTATCTCAATCTCCACAATGAAATTCAATATTTGATATTGATAACTGTTGTTAATACAAAAAACTCCAAGAAAGCACATTCATCAATTTCAATCTTTGAAAGTAGTCATTTAGGAGATCTAAGAGATGATCTTTCGGGAACGGTTTCGTCATATTCAACGTCTCCTTTCATTTGTAACGTTCACAACTCCGCTCTGCTCAAGTTTTTGAGCAAGACGAATGACACAGGGCGACAGGCTGAGGCATTCGGTCGAGTAATTAATTTATGAACCAACACGGATCCCTGATAACACTTATAACAACTATCATTATGCCAATACGCTTGACTTATTCTTCACTAACAATTCAGTTTCCTATGAAGTAAAGTTCCATGCACCATAGGAAAACTCTGACCATTGTATAATCACTACGACCTGTCTCTATATCAGTCCACGAACCAATCCAAAATCTCCACGCCCAGTTTGGCATTACAACTCAGCCGAGTGAGACGGTCTATGCATGTTTTTGTCCGAGTTTCCTTGGAGAAGCGTATGTTAGGAGTTAGATGACCCATCGCAATGTGCCACAGGGATTTCGGATATTATCAGGCTAGGAATGGAAACTCATATGCTTATATGCCTCATACCAACAAACCACTATCATCTTATGAACGATGGTTTAATGAAATCTCTTCCACGGCCGTCGCTTCTGAACATATGTGCAATGGAACAATAAGCGTTCCGAAAAAGCATATAATGCCAAAATAAGATCAAAACTTATCAAATGCCCGAATGGCTCACGTTGGTGTTGAACTATCGCTAAGGAAATTGGTAGGAATATCACTTTCAGCTCATTCCTTCCCCCAACCAAAGAGGATGGCACACCGACTATTACACCACAAGAAAAAGTCAACCTTTTTGCTGGGATGTTGGTAGCGAATTCTACTTTGGATCCACAAGGGAAGGACCCTCCTGATATTGCTGCCATCGATAGTTATATGCCTGAAATTGTCTCTCGTCAGCACATAATAAGGCGCATTCTGCTTGATTTCCATACCAAAACCTCTATAGGGCCAGACGGAATTCCACCTGTCATGCAAACTCAGTGTCTTTCCTTCCAGCTAGAAAGACAGCAAGAGTGCAACCAATTCCGAAAAAAAGAAACAAGACCCTACCTTATAATTATAGACCAATTGCAATATTATCTGTGGTCTCTAAAGTGATGAAGAAACCAATCGACATCGAGGTCATCAAATACCTCGAGAGCTACAGAATTTGTGAACATGAGGAATCTTTAGGTGTATCACTGAATATCTCCAGAGCATTTGACCGAGCCTGGCACGAAAGCCTTCTTGGGAAACCTATGTCATATTCTTTGCCGCCTCAACTTCTTCGCTTCCTTTCGAATTTTCTCTCAGATGAATCACTACATGTGATGGTTCATGTTGTAGCCTCCAATATAATGATTATCAACGCAGGTGTACCACAGGGTACTATCTTGGCACCAACTTTTTTCTGCTCCATATCAACAATCTGCTGGGAGTGACCACCTGCTTATCCACAGCTTTGCAGATGATGGTACACTACATATCACTTACTCATCCAGATCTCCTATCCTATCTTTTAGGGCCAGAGGAAAGAGACAGAGATAGGTTGACGCAATTGATGGAGAACAGACAAAGATTTTGAAATATGGATATGATAATCTAGTACAGTTCAATGCAACCGGAACTCAAGCTTGCGTTTTCTCCAGGAAAGCGGATCCCACAATCCCCAATATTTGATGTCAGGTACAACTATTCGTAATGAAGTCTTCCATAATAGTTCTCGGGATCACCAACAACAGCACCCTCCCATGAGATGATCATGTGAGGTCCATTGCGAAGACCGCTTCAAAAAACTTTATATGGTTTATATTCCGTGCCAAGAACTACTTCACATCCTAGCAGCTTCTCATTATCTACAAAGCACAGATTCGACCTGTCCTGGAGTACTGTTCACATGTTTGAAGTTCGGGTTCTAGGCATACATTGACGCTCTTGAACTCTATGCAGAAGGGAACTATTCGTTTGATTGATGATGTCACACTTAAGAGTTCATTGACCCCTATAGAACATTATAGGGAGATCAATCCGATTCCTGAAGATATTTCCATGGTCGGTGTTTATCAGAGAGATTTCAGATAGGCGAACTAGGCGCGCTCAAAGTAGTCACCACTTTACTTTCCAACTCGAGACCTGCTGAACTTCTTCCTACCAAACCTAATTTTTGTATTGAACAGCGAAGTTGTGGAACTCTTCATACGAATGCCTATCTCTTCTACCTACATTCCACTGCTGGCTCACACGATGTTCTTCGAACATTATGGGTTTCCCTCTCGTGTAGTCAAAGTATCAAAAAAACCCGTTGTTTTATACTTTAAGAATAAAGTGACGTCATACTTGGTCACCTCATTTTACTACCGCGCTATCTTCGTCAAATCAGGTATTATTCATTTTTAAAGCTGGCAACACATTACAGAGTTGCCGATATAGATTGTACAATTCCTGATTTGACTTGATAGTTCATATATTTGTTGTAAATCTGAATTTTAACAGAATTAAACTTCGAAATAACAGAAACAATTGTTACCAGGTCTCCAATTCTACGTTCTACGTATATTTACGTGTACTCCAGGCAAATAAGACATTTTCCACAGACCTCTCTGTACGGCGGGGTTTTTTGTATAGGTTTTGACATCTAAAAACTGATGTCACTGACGCGAAGGCTGGCGCGGAGGTGCGTTGTGATATATAGATACATATATATATATATATATATATATATATATATATATATATATATATATATATATATACATATATATATATATATATATATGTATATATATGATTTATGGCCAATATCTCAAAAGCCAAACTATTTATCGAAAAAAGTTTCAAACAAAAGTTGTAGGAAATGAAAATTCCCACAAAAAATTATTCGAAACATTTTTTGATTTTTTGCGCGGTTTCCGCCTAAAATGCGTTAAAAAAAATTAGGCTTTTTCTTGAAAATTTGTTTGAATAAAAGTTGTTCCAAATTTATTTTCCTTCAAAACGAACGTTACAAGCAAAGTCAGATTTTCCACGGAAAATCGGAAAATCGTGCTTAGGCATATTTTTCGCAATTAGTCGATAATTTTGCAGACAATACGCCTTAAAGAAGAAATGTAATACCTCGTTGATGTGTCCAGAGATATAACTGAGTATAAAAATTGAAAATTATGGAAAATTCATGGAAAATCATAGAATTTTCACTTCGATAACACCTTCAAACGTGTCATTTTCTAGGTTTTTCTAGGTGTAGATTACAAATTTGACAACGTTTTCTTAAAATAAATATGCATTGGGTATAATTATACAGAGTATACTATATATTATAGTTTTTTCGCCTACATTCAATATAAATCATAGCAACGTACGTAACTGTGAGTCTCTTAGTATATGAACAGAGATGAGTATCCAGAGTTTGGGGGTTTAACCATGACAACGTAATGCCATCCACGTGTAAGATGTTGGAGGAGAAATATTCAAAACAATAACGGTTTAGATCTTGGATAGACGTACATAATGTAATAAAAAAATTGTCATAATAATAACAATAGTAATAATTAGGAATAATAATAATAATAATGATAATACTGATAATAATGAATATATTAATAATGTAATAATGATAATATATTAATGTAATAGAAATGAAAAAATTTGTCATCTGTGATAAACGTTCTGAATTCAAAAGAGAAAAAGAAAAAATTAAATAAGAAAAATATAAAATTTACAATCATTTAAAAAAAAACTGATGTAAAATTTGTGATCTACACCTACGAAAACCTACAAAATGACACGTTTGACGCTGACATAAACGAGGTACTACATTCCTTCTTTAAGGCGTACTGTCTGCCAAATTATCGACTAATTGCGAAAAATATGCCAAAATACGATTTTCCGATTTTCCGTGGAAAGTCTGACTTTCCTAATAACGTTCGTTTTAAAGGAAAATACAATTTGAATAACTGTTATTCAAAAATTTTTTCAAGTAAAAGCTTAATTTTTTAACGTATTTTACGCGGAAACCGCGCGGAAAATAAAAAAATATTATGGAAGATTTTTTTTTGGGAACTTTTATTTCCTACAACTTTTGTTTGAAACTTTTTTCACTATATAGCTGGGTTTTGAGATATTGGCTATAAATGATATATATACATATATATCTGTATATCACAACGCACCCCCGCGCCAGCCTTCGTGTCAGTGACATCGGTTTCTAGATGTCAAAACCCACACTTTTCTATCAAAAAATCCCGCCGTACAGAGAGGTCTGTAAAATGAGCTTTTTTCGTCTAATTTGCCTGGAGTAGTGCTGTGTAAATTGCAAAACGTAAACTGAAAAATGAATGTGTGTGAATACGTTTATTTGTTTATCTCCACAGAACATGGCTCTCCGAAGATGATACTATCGGTCATTTCAAGAAAACTAATATGAAAGATAGTCTTCCTAGTTGTATGGCTCGAAAAACGTGGATACTTGTTGACCTATTATCTTCATCCTACTATATTATTATTACTGGGATAATCGAAAGTAGATTTGGGAATCGCGCCATTGATTCGAATACGTTGATTGTTTATTTCCATAAATTATAATGCTACTCTAACATCACAGTATGGATTAACAAGATTGACTTGAAGCTGGAAATAAGTTTTACATATCTTCATCTGAATCTTTCAGGTGGAAGTAGAAACAGTATGTAGTTTAGGTACTCTCTTCAAACATTTGTTAAACACCAACATTTGAGATTAGAAATAATCTGTTTTATTTGATATAATAACTAAGCAATTTCTAATTTTGTTCGTACATAGCTTAACGAATCAAATCGTTAGATATATTCAAACACATTGAAAACCTGCTCAATCTGACAACAATGGCTGACTTTGATCCATGATGTGACATAATTCTTAACGTGAATAAACTATACATATATAACGGTTCTATAAGTCAATGTGTAACCAAAGTTTCATCGATTTAACTGACAGACGTGGCCTTCTATTGTTGGAACTTTTCACGGTTCGCAATGTAGTACATAATTGGAGTACCCGCCTTTGTTCGAAATAATGTAATTTAGCTGCACGATGCCTCTACACATAAAGTGGATGAGTGACCGATTGAGATGACTTAATGTCGCTGGCAATTTTAGGATTAAGAGCTTGGAACAGTTCAACATATGCTTAAGAGAAACTTCAAACATTTGTCTACATTTCCCTATGCAATTGAATGTGATCCAATACTTATAGATATTGACAACGTTAACTCATTTGAAGAGTTCATACCAGCTATCCTCAGGTGTAGAGGAAATATTATTGATTGAACCCTCACATATAGTATCATACAGCCCTCTAAGACTATGTAAACATGTTTCAATTTGATTTTATTTGTGTATATTGTGCAATTGATACTTTGAGCGATAGCTGTGATTATACACAAATTTTATCTACATAGATTTAGTTTTCTTTCATGATTGATTGAGTAATTGAAGTAGGCAGAACACTTTTTCAATTAGTCGAATACGAAACTGCAGTTACGCAATATTGATTGCAATTTACTTCTAATAGTGAGCCAACCTTTTTGCTGGAATGTTTGCCGGAAATTCCAATTTAGATCCACAAGTGAATAAGTTCCCTCTAATATTTCTGTCACCCAGGCGCATTGATCAGACGCTATTCCTTCGGTTGTTCCCAAGAAATATGCTCCAGAGTTAACAACAGTTCTTTTCAGGTTATCCACCCTTTCATACAAATTTGATGCGTTTTCTTCCAGTTGGATGACCGTTACACTCCAATCAACCTTCCCTGGTGTAATGTTCACATGTTTGGAGTTCGGTCCTGTTCGGTCCTGGAGTACTGTTCACATGTTTCTAGTTCGGCTCCTAAACATACACTGAAGCTCTTGGATCTTATCCAGAAGAGAGTATTCGTCTGATTGATGATGTCACACTGCCGAATCTCTAGACCTCTATAGAACATCATAGAAAGGTGGGCGATCTTTCCCTGTTCTATAGTTATTTCCAAGGTCGGTGTTCATCAGAAATCTAGTATATTATTCCACCACGAGAGATTCCAGGTATCTTCATTGTCGAACTTGGGACCTGTCGAAGTTCTTCCAATCAGACTTAATTTTTCTATCGGACGGTGGAGTTGTGGCACTCTTTGCCCAGTGAGGTCTTTCTTTATGCCTACAACCTCAAAACCTTCAAGAAAAATTCGAATGTCGACCTCTCTCCTCAACATTCAACCTCTAGTTCTTCGAACATTAAAGGTTTTCCTCTCGTTTAGTCGAAGTATAGAAATACCCTTCTTACCATTATAAATTTATGACACCACTATATGTTATCTCTAAGGTGATGGAGAGAGCAATCAACATCTAACTTTTAAATAGCTAGAGATCTCCGGAATTGTGAATGATCTGCAATATTGCTCTCATGAGTAGATATATGCACATATCTTGAATAGTAGATGCATGGTGGACTATTGGAAGATATGGGAAATCTCCAGCATTATACATCACCAACGCATTTGAATGAGTCTGGCCCAAAACCTTCTCGGAAAATTTGCGTATGACTTGCCGCGCCCTACTTTATCTTCAACTATTGAGTTTCCTCTCAGATAGATCACTCCATGTTGTGATTGATGGAGGCTCCTCCAATATAATGTCCGTCGAAGCTGCTCTTCCACAGGGATATGTCATGGCACTCACTTTATTCCTAGTCCATATCAACGATCTGTTGGAAGAGACCTCTTGTCCCGTTCACAGGTTTGCAGATGATGTTACACTACATACAACTTCCTCATCTGGAGCCCCTTTATAATCCAATGACGCTAGAAGAGGAAAACAGAGACAAGTCGTTGACATGATTGAACATCTGATGGTAAGAATTTCGAAAAGAGATCGATAATCCAGTGGTCTGATGTAACCGAAACGTAAGCTTGTATTTTGTCCAAGAAAGCGGTTCTTCTAATAGGATGATATCAACCATTCCTATAGAGTCCTCTATCTCCATGCTCAGCTACTCCAGCAGCTCCTCATGATCCACGAATCATAGATTCGACCTGTCTCGGAGTATTGTTCACATGTTTGGACCTTAGCAGTCAAACTTCGTCTCACGAGTCTTCATCTTTGCATTGGATCGTGAAGTTGTAAAAAGTCTTTGCATAGTTAGGTCCTTCCTGAATCTTATGATAACTACAAACTCTCAAGTCAAATTCTGATGCCTAACATTCTAACGATGGCTCACACGATGTTCCACGAACATTATAAGGTTCACTCTTATGTAGCCAAAATATAAGTGAAAAGTAGAGTGGGAAAAAATTCAACTCTAACAAATTTGATAAATAATACTTCATAGTGAATTCAATTATCTTAGTTATGGATAAAATTATGTTTTAATAAGTTAATGAATAATTTCAAATGCAAGGTCTTGAGGTCATGATCTTCTTAGCATTATTGGCATTCCTTACGAGCAAGATGATAACAATTTCCATTCTTCCATCCAATCTCAACTTTTATATTTTCATTCTGAATACACTGAATCCCGCTCTGCCACTTGTAATATTATTTTGAGGATAAACTTAGGTCATTATAGATTATCGTAAGTAGGCAGTTGTAATGGAAAGGGATTTAGTGTAACTGAATTCATGTATTGAGCAGCTTATCGCTTATCGTTCATTTCCAAAATGGTCAAGTAATACTTTGCAATTTTCACCGAATTACAGCGAATATTTTACATGTCAGCTAATTTTTTCTATCTTTAATGTGTATTTCCACCCAGGTGGAGGGCAGATAGAGTCCCACTAATTCCAAAAGAAGGAAAGAAGACTTCCTAATAATAACAGATCCAATGAACTATTATCTATGGTCTCTAAAGTGACGGAAAGGGCAATCAACATCGAGATCATCCAATACCTAGAGAGTTCCAAAATCGTGAATGACCTGCAATATGACTTTCTTCAGCAGAGATCAACAGAAGACCTGATTGCCTACGTAACACATGTATCGCAGAAATCTATTGAAAAATAAGAAAGATATCTAGCTGTATCATTGGACATCTCCAAAGCATTCGACTGAGATCGGCACCAAAGTCTTCTTGGGAAACTTCCGTCATACAGTTTGCCACCTCAACTTTGTTGCTTACTATAGAATTTTTTCAAGAATTGATCAAATCCATGTCGAGGTTGACGGAGTATCTTCCGATACAATGGTTATCAACGCTGGTGATCCACAGAAATATCTCTTGGCACCAACTTTGTTTCTGATCCATATGAATGATCTCCTGGAAGATCAGACTACCTGTCCCGCTCACAGCTTTGCAGATGATGGTACACTCCATATCGCTTTCTCATCTAGAGCCTATATACCATCTAATGGAGCCAGAGGAGCGAGACAGAGACAGGTTTTGAAACAATTCATGGAGATCTGGAAAATATTTTGAAATGAGGATCTGATAATCTGGTAGAGTTGAATCCATTCAAAACCCAAGCTTGCGGCTGGTCCAGGAAGGCTGATCGTACAATCCTTAATATGATCATGACGGGTACAACTATTTCTATGAAGTCTTCCATAACCATGATCGGAATCATCACCAACAGCACCCTCTCAGAGGACGATCATGTGTGGTCCATTGCGAAAACCGCTTCACAAAAACTTGGTTTTCTATTCCGTGCCAAGAACTAATTTACAGCACAGCAGATCCTCATAATCTACAAAGCACAGATTTGGCCTGTCCTGGAAGACTGTTCATATGTTTGAAGTTCTACTCGCAAACATACGCTGGAGCTCTCGGATTATATTTTCTCTAGAACATCGTGGAGAGGTGGGAGATCTCTTCCTTTTCCATCTATACGTCCATCAGAAATCTCGTTGTTTCACCACGAGAGATTCCAGATAGGTGAACCAGATAAGCTCAAACTAGTCACCCCTTCATTGTCGAGCTCTAGACCTGACCAGACTTAATTTTTTTCATGGAACGGCGAAGTTGTGGGTCTCTTTACCTAGTGATGTCTTCCCTATGCCGATAACCTCCAAACCTTCAAGAAAAATTCGAATGCCTATCTGCTCTCAAAATATGGAAAAACATAAATTAAACTGGGGCTTCATATCAGCTTACATCACTTAAAACCTAATTTGAAAATTTCGAACCTTTTTGCAGGTTGAATATATTCGTTTGATATATATTTATAATCAGTAAGACCTAGTTTTTATTTCGATTCAATAAAATATGAGTCAATTCGAAAAACTGAAGATGGATGTCTAAAACACCACTTGAAAAGGGACTACAGCGTCCAAGAACAATACACAGCACTACACCATACTACATAGATATCATGTCAAAAATAGTAACGATCGATGCAGAAATACTCAAAGCGGATATATTCGCGAAAATCCGGATTTTTTTATTTGGGCGATAACAATCCTTCCCTAACACTTTATACTACGTATAGTGACGGAAGTAAAAAGAGCCGAAAAAACATATTAGGCATACAGGCGATCGCATAGTTTGGCGCTGCACCAAAATCTTCGATTACAATTTGATATAATTGCCCAATATTTAATAGCATTATTTCTATTTTTTCAAGTTACGTTTTTATTGATTACCAGTTCTCGTTATTGTAGAATTACAAAAACCCAAAATTTATTCAAGAATTTCACTTAACAATTAATGGGGACCACCACTTTCTGAATGACGCTTTGTAATTGATTGCTATCTGTATTGAAAACACCGGAATACGGTTGCATTTCCAGAGAGAAGAGAGAGAAGAGAAACACACAATCGGCAAAACAATTATTCATTCCGAGCCACTCACAAACTCACGTGGCACAATACCGTATCGCATCATATATCGAAAGCCCCGAGGACGCTGGGAGTTCTAAAATATATGTAAGTTGCTGCTGTTTATAGAAAAGTTGAAGTAGCTGAAAAATTGGAAATAAATAGATTCTGCAGCCAGCAAAGAATTTCTTTTGAGAACGTTCGTTCAGTTTTTTTAATAAATGTTCTTTGTGCGGCATGAGCTCACTCAATTCGAGAAAGCAGTTAGGGTCCACCTTGTTTAAAATATATTCTAGAATAAGCTCTAAGTACCTTATATGGAATAAATTATAATTGTAATTTCAAGGTTTCTTTAAGTTATATTGAGATAATACTCTACAGAAAATGAGCATTCTCCACTTCCCACGAAACGTGGAGACACTTATTTCTTATTCAATTGACTGCTCTATATAAGGTTCAAGCGGAATAGATGAGCGAATCGTTGTGAATTCATCTCTATCATATACGTTAGTGTGATGTTATTTTCTTTTCAATATCACACTAAGAGCGGGGTCACAGCTGACTCTATACTAGCCCGGAACAATGCTAAAGCGGGCAACACTGTTAGGTGTCATCAAATGATGAAATTTTTTCAATTCAGATACGAAAAGTAATTTTTCTGACGCTGATTGTTATTGTAGAAAGTGCTTTATTCTAAGACTGAGTGCTAAAATTAGTTAATCATTGCACTATTGTTAAAATGAGCTTAGTAACATAAATACATATTGCTTTTGACTTACTTACTCGGCAGCAAATTTGCTTCTACAGCTTTTGCAACTTCTTCAACGTTCGAAGGTAGGGGCTCATTTTTAAGCGTAAAATTAAGATATAAATATGGATATTTTGACAAATATCTCTTGATATTGACGCTTTTTCATGGTAAATCTTAACTCACGATTTTCGTATTGTTAAGTCCATAGAAAGAAACAAAAATGTCTTTGATAATATCTAAATGAAAATTTAATTTTGTTCATAACAACTGGATTACAAAAAATCTTTTATGAAACACAATTCAAAACAGAGTGTTTTTTACACACGATGTGTTGGACCACTTGTTACCCTCATGGTCAAATCTTCACACCTAATGCAAGAAACACGCTTATTTTGCAATTAGTTGTATATGCTATATTGACATGGTGACATGTAATAGTCTGCTATTTCAACGGCATACGAGGGCAAGGTGAAAAGCGCCTGAAAAATTAAACAAGAGATGATTTATTTAGTCAAAAAATTTTTATTTCTCAACATAATCTCCTTGTGGTCCGATACACTTTGTCCAACGTTTTCCAAATTTTTCGATTTTTTCCAAACAATGCGATTTCGGCAATCCTTCAGAATAGGCGTTTGTTTTATTGTTGACCTTATCGTTGGAGATAAGTCTCTTTCCGCCGCGTCATTTCTTCTAATTCGTGAATAGATAAATAAACATCGCAAGAGGAGAACATAGTGGATGACAGACCGATTCGTATCGCAATTCATGCAATTTTGCCTTTGCATCTACGGACCTGTGCGCCGGTGCATTGTCCTGGTGGAAGATCACTTTTTCCTCTACCAATTGCAGCCATTTCCGCTTCAAATTGGCGTCGAATCGATCAAACAGCTCTGCATTATATACGCAGATGATCGCTTTGCTATTTTCAAGGTGATCGATATGGATGATACCGTTTGCATCCAAAAAAACTGTCGCCATGATTTTGTTGGCCCACTTTGGCCTTTTTCCGCTCTGATTCGCGAAGACAAGTCCACTGCTTCGACTGTTTCTTGGTCTCTGGTTTATTGTGATGGATCCATGTTTCAGCCACGGTTAAGAAACGGCGCGAAAAATTTTTCTTGTCACGCTTGAACATCGGCAAACACTCCTTTGAAGTTGTCACACAAACAAATAGGGCACACGTAGAGTTAAGATGTTCATAGCCACAGCAATTTCGTGCACTCTAATTTCCCGATCGTTCAATATCTTACCATGGATTTTATTGACGACTTCTGGCGATGTGACCTCAGTTGGACGACCTGAACGTTCCGCGTCCTTTGTAGTCATACTACCACAACATCCGTAAACCACTTGTGAATCGTTCCAATCGATGGTGAAGTGTCTCCATGATGCTTGACAAGCAAGGCTTTGGTTTGCGTAATGTGTTTCCCTCACAAGAAATAAAGTTTAATCAAGAAGCGAAATTCACTGTATTAATTATTCTCGCTCTACCTACAAAATAAGTTCAATTGATTTTTGAATTGGATTGAAAGGTACGTTGTGTAAAAACTGACACAAGTGGTCCTCGCGTGGCTTATGGTGTTGGAAACTGCTGATTAGTATAAAGAGGATGAAAGGCTTAGCACGGAAACCTTCGGCATTTTGTGTAACACCAAAGCCACCACTAAATTTTGCTCAGTTATACAAAACAACGAAGAGCGGTGAGTACCAATCCAGTGGCTCGGAATCAATATCAGTATGTAACCAACAATAACATCAATATTTTGTAATCCAAGTTAATATTTTAGCGTCTATGTTATTATTGTCTCTTGATCATCAGACGTTTTCTACTGATACCGACAAAGGTAACTTCGTTACCAGAGCACGTATCAAGTTTCCTGACTATAGACTTAGTAACATTGAATTTGATGATCTTAATCCTTGAATCATCAGTGAATCTATATTGCTAGCTAAACTGAACATGATTCACTGTTAGGTTTCAATTTTAAATTGTGATAGACCCCAAGTTTTCCAACTAGAATGTACCCTTTAAATAAGTACTCCAATTTCTGTTATACGGATGTCGAGTGAGGAAGCTTTTAAAATTTTATTCAGTTCCCGATATATAAAAATGGAAATGGGGATTTTACGACTGAAATTTATAAGGCTCCGATTATGAATTCACAATGTGACTAGGGACAGACAGCCTCCCTACATCGATCTCTGCATTATCCATAAATCCCGAGCATTCGTTCGGATACCGTTCGTTCACCGCTATGAAAAAATTAGAAATTAAAGATTCGATGATTTGTGTGTTTCCGCCGCACACCCATGTGGAAATGTCTATATAATTGTGGAGATATGTCAAGTCAAATCTGCTTTCCTCGTTATCACCGTTTTTCTAATGAGGGAAGTGCATAATACGTAGAGGTTGACGCATCAAATTTTAAATCCATCTCAGGTCGTCCTAGTGACTGATATTGAAAACAAAGGGAGTTGAACATGAAACTGTCATCTACAGGTGATAAAATCTGCATCAGTAATATGGCGATATACTTTCGCAGATCTTTTATGACCCTACGCAAAAATTCGATGTATGATGATCCATGAAACTTGTGCTTCAATAATATTTCCCTATACTATTTTTCGTGAATCTACAATTCTTATGTGGAGAAATAGCCGGCGATGAATTCAACGAAAATTCTTTACTTTTTCATAGTAAAACGTGAAAACCAGCCAACTTCAGAATAATGATATATTTACAACTATAACATCACAAAGTGACATCTTCAGATGAGTTTCAACTGCATGCAATTGAAGGGGTGTAAGTGACCTCAAGTTTTTTAATGGAACTTTTTGGTTTATTACGATTTCATTATCTTTATTTTTCAGAAGTCTGAAAAATAATCTTAAGATCAACCATAAAAAAAGATTTTGTACATACAGGTACCTCCTTCATTTATAAGTTTTAACTAATTAATGATCTTGATTGACTTCCGCGGATAGCTAATCTTGAAAAATGGATTCTGCGTCTCAATAGCACGACTCGATGCCGACTTTCGCCTACCGTTACAGGTGGCATCTGCCACCATCAAGTCTTGCTGTTGTGACGCGCAATCCTCCCGGAAGCCAATATTTTTCAAATAATTAATTATTTGTTTCAATTGTGGAAGCCGTTACTTTGTGATAGTTTATCATTTTAACGAAATAATAAATAAAACCACTTTGTTTTACTACCACTGATATTTAATATAGTCGTTCCTATAGTTTTAACACTAAACGTGTCATCTTCAGACGAAAAATGAATTTAACAAATATTAAATCTACTACATATAGGTTAAAGAAAGATTTCAAACAAATTTTATGGCTATAAGAAATAGTTCTAGGAAAGACCAGAGAGGGGTAAGGTGATTAGGTAATTCCGAGAGGACATTAGTGGTGCGGGTATATTTACTAACAGACTTTAAATACTAAAATCAGGTTATTAATACATTGAAGAGATTACTGTAATATAAATCTAGTTGATCGTTTAGGATCTTATTATCATACATCTTCATTCCTTTGAAAATTTCCATTGACTCTAATATATTTAGTTTTGAAGTTTTATCTTGACTATGTAAAATTTGGACATTATTCAAATTAGGAAAGGTATGGCCTGTTTCTAAAATATGATTTGCAAATGAAGAATCGGTTTTATTATTTTTAAAGGAACGAAAATGTTCTTCATATCTAACTGCTATGTTACGGCAAGATCTACCTATGTAAAAACTAGCACACTCTGAACAAGTTAGTTTATAAACTCCGGGTCTTTTAAATTTGTCAGTTTTATCTTTCGCATTCAACAGAATATGAGATAATTTGTTTGAGGGTTTGAAGCTGATGGTCAGGTTATGATGGGATAAGATGTTTGCAATTTTTTCGCTTATAGGACCAAAATAAGTTAAAGAAACATATTTTAATGAGTTATCTTTGTATTTTATAAAGGGATAAATGCTATTGTAAATTAATTTTTGTCTTTTTCTATTTATTAATTTAGAGACTACTTGAGTATCTAAATACAATTAAAGTCTTTGCTACAAATAACGGTTTCGGTCCTCGAGTTGTCTCTAAATTAATAAATAGAAAAAGACAAAAATTAATTTACAATAGCATTTATCCCTTTATAAAATACAAAGATAACTCATTAAAATATGTTTCTTTAACTTATTTTGGTCCTATAAGCGAAAAAATTGCAAACATCTTATCCCATCATAACCTGACCATCAGCTTCAAACCCTCAAACAAATTATCTCATATTCTGTTGAATGCGAAAGATAAAACTGACAAATTTAAAAGACCCGGAGTTTATAAACTAACTTGTTCAGAGTGTGATAGTTTTTACATAGGTAGATCTTGCCGTAACATAGCAGTTAGATATAAAGAACATTTTCGTTCCTTTAAAAATAATAAAACCGATTCTTCATTTTCAAATCATATTTTAGAAACAGGCCATACCTTTCCTAATTTGAATAATGTCCAAACTTTACATAGTCAAGATAAAACTTCAAAACTAAATATATTAGAGTCAATGGAAATTTTCAAAGGAATGAAGATGTATGATAATAAGATCCTAAACGATCAACTAGATTTATATTACAGTAATCTCTTCAATGTATTAATAACCTGATTTTAGTATTTAAAGTCTGTTAGTAAATATACCCGCACCACTAATGTCCTCACGGAATTACCTAATCACCTTACCCCTCTCTGGTATTTCCTAGAACTATTTCCTCTAGCCATAAAATTTGTTTGAAATCCTTCTTTAACATATATATAGTAGATTTAATATTTGTTAAATTCATTTTTCGTCTGAAGATGACACGTTTAGTGTTGAAACTATAGTAACGACTATATTGAATATCAGTGGTAGTAAAACAAAGTAGTTTTATTTATTATTTCGTTAAAATTATTTGTTTTGTAATTATAGAGGGTGTTATGTTCATGTACTCCTTTATTAAAGCAAACCTTATCACCAGCAATGGCAATATATGTATTTGTATACTTTAGCAACCAAATAATCTAATTTGGTTATTTCAATAAAAATTTGCTGGTGATAAGGCGGATAGAAGGAAAAATGCCTGACAAAATTTATTCAGCCTATTATGAACAGCTTAAAACAAGCATAATAGGTTAAAATAGCATATAATAATTGTTTGGAATAGCTTATGATAATATTGAAATATCTTATGACAATAAGTTAGAATTATAATAGCTTGTACGAAACACATTATAAGGCACCTACTATTCGAAAGTTGTCCGATTGCAATCCTGTTGGTGCTGTACCAATATTACTTATTTATATCAGCCTTCTACATACACAATACCTACATTATAAAGGAATATGTAAAAATATTCAATTGTTATATTAATTGAATTTGTATTAAGTCCATTCAATGATTGTACATCGATTCTACTATTTACCTGTTTTATGTGATTCATCCCCAGGATAGATCTCTTATAATACCTAATTGTTTTCTTCAGCTAAAGTATCAAAATTTTTATAATTGAACTGACGGTCATAATCAAAACTATGTTCAGCAAGGGCGGTGGAACTTTCTAGGTTTTTGTTTCTAGTTCTATACTTATGACAATGCATTTTCTAAATTCTTTCTTGTATCACTGCAATTGCAATATGACCAATTTATATATACCGTGTAGGTTTATTCATGCTTAGGTATTAACGCTTTGAGATTCAAAAAATTTGTACCAACAACAATTCATCATATTTTTCCAAACATTTCTCAATTTTCTCTGAGGTCTCCGGAATGCATAGTAATGTTATAAAATTATCTTTACTACTGTTTATATTATTCATAAATCATTAGTTATGAGGGGAGTACAGGATACCCAAAGGTTGACGCACCAAAATTTAAATCCATCTCAGGTCGTTTCAGTGACTGAATTTGAAAACAAAGGGAGTTGACCATACTGTCATCTGCAGGTGATAAAATCTACATCAGTAATATTGCGATATACTTTCGCAGATGTATTATAACCCTATCCAAAGTCTCGATGTATAATTATAAAAGAAACTTGTGCGTCAACCGTATTTCGCTATATCAACTTTAGTGAATCTACGATACATAAATGAACAAATTTGGTCGCGATGAATTTAACGAAAATTGCTTACTTTTTCATAGTAAAACGTGAAAACCAGTCAAGTATAATAATATATTCACAACCATAACACCACAAAGTGACATCTTCAGAATGACTTTCAACTACATACAATTGAAAGGGGTACATCTATAAAGGAGGTTTGTGACAAAAAGTGCTTTCTGAGGTATTTTACCTCAAGTTTTTTAATAGAGCATTTTTGTTTAATATTATTTTATTGTCATTAATTTTTAGAAGGGTGGAAAATGATATTGAAATCAACCATAAAAGAAAAAAAACTGATTTATCATTTGTTTCGCAATTATAGATGGTGTTATGTTCGTGTACTTACTTATTAAAGCAAAGATATAAGTGTGAAATATACGTTTCCAGTCAAATTCATGTATTTGTATACTTAGCAACCAAACAGCTTAAATTGGTTATTTTCAATAACAATTTGGTAGTGATAAGGCGGAGAAAAAGGAAAATTTATTCAGCCTGTTATGAACAGCTTACAACAAGCATAATAGATTAAAAAAGCATATAATAATTGTTTGAAATAGCTTATGATAATACTAGATTAGCTTATAACAATAAGTTAGAATAACTTGTACGAAACACATTATAAGTCACCTACTATTCGGAAGTTGTCCAATTGCACTTCTTGTTAGTGCTATACCAATATTACTTATCTATATCAGCCTTCTACTCATGAGGAAGTACGTAGAAATATGCAATTGTTGAATTAATTTGATTTGTATTAATTTGACTCAATGATTGTGCATCGATTCTACTATTTACCGATTAATTATCCTGTATTATGGGAATCATCTCCAGGGTAGATCTTTTATGATAAATAATTATGTTCTTCAGCTGAACTATCAACATTTTTATAATCTAACTCATGGTCATTATCAGAACAATGTTCAGCAAAAGCGGTGGAGAAGACATCATCCCAAAATTCAACAGAGAGGCCATGAAATGATACAGAGACAGAGGAACAGGAATAGGATTATACAGGCCTGATGAAGTATACTTTGAAAGTGCATAGTGACTTACAAACGAATTTCCTATTAGCATACAATAGACAAAATTTTGTTTCACCAGGTTGTACAGTGACAACACGTCCTATAGTCTCAGACAGCTCTTTCGCCCTTGTCAAGGAATCGTCAGTGAGACGAGGCAGACGTGCAGTCACTGGTGGTAAATCA
Source organism: Endomychus coccineus (assembly GCA_958510875.1). NCBI lineage: Eukaryota > Metazoa > Arthropoda > Insecta > Coleoptera > Endomychidae > Endomychus > Endomychus coccineus. The sequence continues at coordinate 158,971,788 of OY294068.1, forward strand.
GAACTTCGTATATTGTCTGCTAACACGAAATGTGTTTGTATTTTACTATGCATTTTTGGCGACCGTCACCTGGCGTCAAAATTTCCAACTGTTTCCCAGTCGATCCTTTGAATTGCGAGAACTTCTTTATCAATGCGTAGCATTGTGAATTGCATTCTCAGTGGGACATCTGCTTGACGGAAGATGGTGTTGTAACTCCTAGGTTCGCTAAACACTTTGAGGGGGTTTCATTAATCATTCTCGGAGATGATTGATCAGTGACTGCACGTCTGCCACGTCTCACTGACGAGCCCATGAGGAGGGCGAAACAACTATATGCGACTATGGGACGTGTTGTCACTGTTCAACCTGGCGAACCAAAACTTTGACCAATCATCATGCCAAACAGTCAAGCTGCGATCAACCCGCTGAGCTCCCATATAATCAGCTACAAGATGGTCTGAGAACGCTTACGAAAACTAAACGAACTAAGCAATGATAATGCGGTTAAACTCCGAAAGGTTCCAGGACACATCGGACTGGAGAGGAATGGAAATGCAGATGAACTCGCTAAAAAGGCTTACTGGTTTGAGGCGAACAAATACACATCTGGGAAACTGTAACCAGACAAGATCGAATACTGCATCAGTTCCTAACAGCGCACTGTCGGTTGGGAGGGCACCTGAAGCAGTTCGGAGTGGTAGAGGAAAGAGAGTACATATTCTGCGGGGCAAGAACAAAACTTCTATCTGTATTATCAACAATGCAAACAGGCTTAGCTGCAATGGCTTCTAAAGAGATGGCGTGCAGACCAAGCCCAACTATTCAGGGGGCAGCCTGAAAAGCTGCGAGTAGAACCGCAGAACAGAATCAAAGCCATATGGTTCGCGGAGCAGCATTTCAGTGTCCAGAAAATGATGAGAAAAGCACGGCACAATTTGGTATACGGATGGGTCCAGAACAAACACAAGAGTCGGAGCAGCCTTTTGCGGTCTCAGATATATTGATGGGTACTCCGTGGGAATGAGAGTTCTCAACACAGTCTTCCAAGTCGAAATACTTGCCATATTCAGATGTGCGGAGAAGCTACTCGGCTGTGGTAAAATAAATAAGATCATCTGGATCTGTTCGTACAGTCCAGCAGCACTCAACGCACTAAAAAGTCAGACTAAGTCCTCAAGGCTTGTCAGGGATACTAAGGAAATCCTCAACAGGCTAGCCGGTGGAAACAGGCTCAACCTGACCGGGACTCCGGGTCACTCTGATCGGGAATTCGAGAGTAGACAAATTCGCCATAGAGTGCCCAGTTTGAACGATCAACAAGACCTTCTTGCTGGTATCCCTCACAACGGAAAATACACATCTTGCAGAACCGTCTGAGATCAACATGCCTCAGCCTGGAGAAGCATGCACCCTCCAAAACACAAAGGCTCAATACCTGGAACTTTTCTAATAGGAAAGGAAGACTTAACTTACATGAACCGATCCATTACCCTGAGCTTCCTAAAAGCTATAAGATTGGTGAAGAAACTTCTTGGTCGTTGAGACACGTTTAACGGCTCAACAGCAAAAGGGGACACGTTAGATCTTTCGGAGCCGCAGAATGCAGAAATCAACAATGTGCAATATAACACCAACTAAGAATAAAGGGTAAAGTCAACCGAAGTGGTCGATCATTCGGTAACTAAGCTGTGCATCCAGTTGCTGAACTGTGGTTCTCGAATGATAATAATTGAGTATTCTCAATAAACTAATGCAGTCGTCATTTTGAACAATCAAATAATTTCACAAACTTAAGATTCTGATTCACTTGGAGAATATAGAGCCCACATAGTCATTCCATATTTACAATATTCAGTCCAGATCGGTATTAGATCTTTTCAATTGTTTGGAATATAATGCTTTCAAACATTCTACATTCACAACTATTATTATACTGAGACGCTTTTCATATCATCAGCTGCTGTAGCGTCTAGGGACAATGAGCAAGCATGTTCAGAGATTTCCAACATTTATAGGAGTGTTGTAATGACTTTTCGGTTATTTCTGGGGAATTAATGTCATCACAGACCTTATATGATAAACCAATTTATTTGAGTTCATCGGAAATAATGGTAATTCGGATGATTGATTAAATTAACATATTCGTCACGCAACGGTGACCATTGTCTTATCCAATTCTAGTGCATTACACAGTCTCGTGGAGTCCATAAATTCGCCACAGATTTTACGGAAACGCTAATCGTATTAGCCTGGAGATGTAGCGACTCTTGAAACCGTGAAATTGTCCGGAAATTGTTGTTGTGGATTTAGCGTTCGAGCGAAGATACGGCGAAGGATCTATTCGTAACATGGGCTGATGTAGATGACAGGTAGAGGATTTCGAGAGAATATGAACGAGTAAAAATATGTACCTGAAAACATTGAAATATGTCAAGTACAGAGATAAAATCACAATCTCTTTTTTTCTGAATTGTCATTGATAACCCTACTTCGGAATATTGTATCAAATTAGAAATATGTGTGGGATGGAAGATAAACATATTATGGTCTGTCTACCCTTTGACCCTCATTTAATTAATTATTCAATGCAACTCCATGTTTTTTCTTTCCTGTTTTCCAATCGCACTCATTCCCTGTATTTATCATTACCACTTACAGATTCGACACCAGAGTCATGGTCCAGATTATTTAGTATATTCCCTTCCCAACATTTGTAAACCCATATTTGGAAATGTCAGTTCGCAAGTACTAGAACAGCTACCAACGAAACAAAGGCAGTGTTGTAAGTTGCGTGAAATTTTCACACAATGAATACCGCTACTTAAATCTAAATAAATTGTTCCAGTTTAATCCTCAATCCTGCCCTGAAAGTGCCACCTGTAATGGTTGGCGAAAGTCGTCATCGAGTCGATTCACTGTGATGCGAAATTCATTCGGAAGCCAAGAATTTTCAAGATTTGGTCTAGGTGGAAGTATACTATTCTAGATAATTTTTTGTTTCCGTTCCAAAATTATTTAAATGAAGTATCACCTCCAACATTGATTTATTCTTAAGCACTAGACAACCCAATTCCACAAGTTTTTCTCTCATGCATTATTGTTTTAAAAACATATGCAGAAACATAATCAAACATTAAGTTCCATCCATCCCATTTTCGTTGCACCTTATAAAAAGTTCTGTTTACTCTTTGAACTGTTAGAGCTTTCAAAACAGATTAAATGACATAGAAAATTTTTAAGTCATCGGCAAAAAGCGAAAAACGACATTTCTTGGAAACATACCTTATATCGTGGTATAATCGTTATAATCGTCATATATAAATAGCATAAAAGGTAATACAGATAATTTTATAATATTACCATATATTCCGGAGACTTCAGAGGAAATTAAGAAATGTTTGAAAAGGTATGATATGAATGTCGTGCATGAACCTACTAACTGTGTTGGGAAATATTTCTCAAATCTAAAACCTGTAATAACGAAAGATAAACAAACCCACATAGTACACAAATTAAATTGTTTAGATTGCGATAGGACTTATACTGGAATCTCTAAACGATATTTACAAAAAAGAATATATGGCCATAAGTATAGCACGAGAAACTGAAACTTAGAAAATTCTACCGCCCTTGCTGAAGACTGCTTTGATAATAACCATCAATTCGATTACAAAAATGTTAATATTTTAACATTTCATTATAAAAGATCTACTATTCTGAAGATGATTCACATGAGACGTGACTCCAAATATGTAAATCATAAGACAGATATTCAGACATTAAGTCAGATTTATACTGACCTTATTAATTAAAACTCTTGCAAATTCCTACATGCGTCTTTATAATGTTAAAAGTATATTCTAGGTGGAATGTCAGAAAAATTCCCAATAAGGTCTGACGAACCTTTTTCTATTACCTCATAGACCCTAACATCTGGTTCAAAAGTAGATACTTGAACATAATGTTCTTGTTTTAGTCGTTCATGGACTTTGTTGAAATGAGTTCTTATTTATTCTTGATATTCTATACTTATAACATTGATGTGTTACAATTTCGAATATCAGTGTTTCTGTTCGTTTCGGCGACATGGGCATTTTTATTTGAAATTGATGTGATGAGGACGCTTTGGGCTAATACAGTACAATAATTAGTTTAAAGTAGTCCCGTTTTAGACATAATTAGTCTTCTGATGATGGTCATGAGACCGAAACGTACGTTAAGATGAAAATGATAAACATGTGTGTTAGTGTGACCTATTTCCCGAAAGTTTATATACAATAAATAATTATACGAAATTGAAATATTTGAGCTTTAAGATAACCTATCTACCTATTTATAATAATTGTTGTACATTATAATACGATTTGATTATGCATTCTTAGTAATTTAAGTCAATATGGCAACAGCTTGACACAAGTAAATTGATAGTACTCGTAACATGCGATTTGATACAAGGAATTATGAATTGCGCTTTCAGATCACAGTCTCTCTGTCTCCCCATATTAAATATATTTGGAGATTCTGGCATATTGCAGGAATTATATGTGCGTTTCATATAGTAGATAGGTACTTGTTCCAATTGGTAATCAAGTTATATCCCGTAGCTTGAAATTTCTTGGTATCTCAAGTAGTAACGGAATTAGTAAGTCAAATCAAGTAGTGACCTTTTAGTCAGATCAAATTAGACGTTAAAAATGTGAAAGCTCAGAAACTTTTCCATACAGACCAATCAACTTAATTTTTTCTGCAAATCGTTCCTGGACGGATACTGAATGATATTGAACTTTAAGATCTTGCCGCTCGACCATTTTTCACCTGTTAAACCGGAAATTGGCTAATTTTCATGGGAAAATTTGCAAAATTGGTAAGTATTGCCAAAATTGGCTCGAAAACTCCACTCGGGGGTTTTTGGGGTCGCTGATCACGATTACGGAGTTAGATTTACCATTTTCGACCGCAGTAAATAGAAATGGACCAACTTTAAGTCCCAAAAATGGTCAAACTTAATAATTTCGCAGTTTTTGTTGAAATTGACTAAAACATTCCACTCGAGGGTTTTCGAGGTCGCTGATCCCGAATCCGAAGTTAGATTTACCATTTTCCACCGCAATAGCTAGAAATTGGCCAATTATATGTCTGAGAAATGGATAAATTAGATAATTTCGTAATTTTTGTTTAAATTGGCACTGCTATCGAAAGTCAGGGAATTTATCCGTGACTGAAAATCATTTGTTTCATATCCAATATCAAATGACGTTTGCGTTCGAGAATCAGTAATTTCTGATATACCTGTCTCTTGCAGATTATAGTTTTGGAATGGTACCCAGAATTTTATTTAGATTATTTTTCAATTTATATACATTAGAATGTAAGTGTTAATGTAAACGTACGAAATTGTAAAATATAAATTGTAAATAATAAAATGTAAAAAAATAAATGAAATATTAAAATGTTTAATGAAAATATATTCATAAATTCTTGTTCTTATTTGAATTTGTTCATTTTGTTTCTAGACGGTTGACCAATTTCAGGCATGAAATATTTTTTTGCCATGAAATTGGTAAATTTCTATATGGTATAATAATAATAAAATGTTACTCCAGAATCACGAAACCCCCAAACGATATTTTCTAGCCATTTTCAACAAAAATTACGAAATTATTTAATTTATCCATTTTTCAGACATATAATTGGCCAATTTCTAGATACCGCGGTCGAAAATGGTAAATCTAACTTCGGAATCGTGATCAGCGACCTCGAAAACTCTCGAGTGAAATGTTTTAGTCAATTTCAACAAAAACTGCGAAATTATTAAATTTGACCATTTTTGGGACATAAAGTTGGCGAATTTCTAGCTACCGCGGTCGAAAATGGTAAATCTATCTTCGGAATCGTGATCAGCGATCCCGAAAACCCCCGAGTGGAGTTTTCCAGCCAATTTTGGCAATACTTACTAATTTTGCAAATTTTCCCATGAAAATTGGCCAATTTCTAGTTTAACAGGTGAAAAATGGTCGAGCGACTAGATCTTAAAGTTCAATATCGTTCAGTATCCGTCTAGGAATGATTTGCAAAAAAAATTAAGTTGATTGGTGTGTTTGGATAAATTTCCGAGCTTTTTCGCTAAATTGACTCGACTGTTTTGGAAAGCTTGGATTTGAAGTCAAGTCAAGAAATTTGTAAATAACATCAAACTACTTGACTTGAAGAATCCCTAGTGGTTTTCGAACCACGAATAAATTATCCCATATTTTGAATTTCTTGTGTACCACAAGATACCTATGGCATTTTTGGTGCGGAATTCAGATCTCGCCCTGGGTGCCCATGACTCCTGGCTACGACGCTGAGTGTTTTATCCATACAGTCCAGTTCAGGAATCTTACGGCAACTGTAATTCGTACTTGGGAAGTTATGACGCACTATTGGGACTTGTTGTTTAGAGGTAGTGTGGTATTGTTTACATTATATGTCTATTGTGAAAACATTTCATTTTATAATTTACACATTATACAAGTGCTCTTCTGAAGCTTCAGCATATACTGACTTATGGTTCACAAATAAATCAAATATGTTCCTCTTGAAAATGTAGTGCGTGAGTCCAAAGGTTCGTGGAAATGAAATTGCAATAGTCTGGCGGTAAACATTCACCTCATATAACTTCAGATCATTTTGGAGCTTATGGTCAGTCTCAGTATGTACAAAGTAATTCCCTTTGCTACTGTATCCTTGTAATACGTGGAGCGACATATGGTCAGTTTTGACTCTGAATTAATTACTCAGCGCATGTGAGAGCACTCCATTTCATTATTAAATCTTTCTACTAATTCCTTCATGATTGAAGTGTATTTATATGTCATCTAGACCCCAGTTCTCATATGTAACGTAGGCTATCTTCGGAGAGAACAACTGAATAAATATTTATCTAAGGGGTGATACCTACTTTGGGGGAAGGCTATTTGTGTTTCTTCATCAACTTGCGAATGATATACCTACCTACTGAGAGTGTATTATTTGGATAGTCGTAATTGTAACATGAAAATAACCCTGTGTTCTAATGGAATGACGAATAATAGAGCATCCATAATTTAAACGGAGCGTGATTATATAACATCACTTCACATTGTCGGTGGAAAGAAATGAGAATGAATTCGGGCTGAAGACATACATTTTTGATGTTCAAATTTCTAATTCACGAATACAGACTTAACAATATGAATGAGAAGTAATCACCTGTATCCACTAAAAAAAACGCCATATTTAAAGCGGTGACGGATACGAGCAATTATTTCTTATTTATAGTGCCATAGTGTCTCCATAGTGTGAACCCTTTAATATTTCATTACACACCAATTTAAATGAAAGTATATAACTTTGAATCCTCCTACCCATTATACCGAAGCCTGATCTAAAGCTCATATACCATAAAAGGTTGCACGTCATAGATAACGCTTTCAAGGACAGTGGTACCATTGGAAAAATATAAACCGGAAAACTATAGTGTATGCTTATGCATTTTGAATTACGAAAATATATTCCATAATACTATCGATCGTTAATGATGTTACCAAGGTGAAAGGTCCCTGAAAATTTTAAAAAATGGCGCCACAAATTCCATGTGACATTTATGATGTACCATCTTCAACTAGAACGCGTTAAATATTTCAAAATAATATGTCATTCAGTTCTGTTTTGACACACATCGAAAGCAAGTAACCTTGAAGATTTTTGTAAGAATGAAAAAAAGTGAATTTAGCGTCTTTTAAAGATTATTTCTTGAGTGAAAAAAACATTACGCAGACTAAAGCATCGCTTGTTGAACATTATGATGGAGACTCTTCAACATCGATTGGAACGATTCACAAGTGGTTCACTGATTTTCGTTGTGGTAGTATGACCACGTTTGAACGTTCTGATCATCTAATTGAGGTTAAAATGCCAGAAATCGTGGATTGAATCCATGGTATGATATAGGACGATGGGCGAGTTAAAGTGCATGAGATTGCTGAGGCTATGGGTACCTCATTCGATCGGGTCCGGAACATTTTGCATACATTTTCAATATGACGAACATCTGCCAGATGTATGCCGCATTTGAACTCTGTTGACCAGCAGGCGCGATCGTGTGAAAACTCCAAAGAACTGTTTGGTGATGTTCAAGCGCGATAAGAAGGACTTTTTGCAGCCGTTTCGTAACCCTGGACGGAACATGAATCTATCACAACATACCAGAGGCCAGAGAACAGTCGAAACAGTGGAATCGAAGGCGAATCGAAGCCGAAAAAGGTCAAAGTGGGCTTATCGGCCAACAAAGTCATAGCGACAGTTTCTTGGGATCAACTTTCCACCGTTCATATCGATTACCTTGGAAAGGGCAAAATTATCACCGGCGTATATCAAGCAGAGCTATTCTATCGATTCGACGTCGATTTGAAGCGAAGCCAGCCGCATATGGCAAAGAAAAAAGTGCTATTTTACCAGAACAATGCACCCGAGCGCGGCGTACAACTCCGCAATCGCAATGGCAAAATTGCATGAATTGCGCCACGAATTGGTTCATCATCCACCGTTTTCTCCAGATTTGGGCCCCTGATTTTCATCTATCATCAAACTTAAGGAAATGGCTCAACGTAGAGTGATGTGGCCCCAACGATGAGGTTATCGCCTGAACAAACACCTATTTTGAAGGCTTGCCAAAATCGTATTATTTCGAAGGAATGAAAAAATTAGAAAAACGTTGAATGGAGTGTATTGGGCCATAAGGTTGAGAAATAAAATAAGTTTTGAACACATGAATCATTCTTTGTTCAAATTTTTCAGGGACTTTTCCCTTTGCCCTCGTATAACAGGGGCGGATATTTTTAGGGAAATTCAGGAAACTTTCCATCTCCAGCTTAACGTCAACTGTGATTGACTTCACAGCATCGTTTTGTTTCGAACAATCAATCACAAAAATTGCATTATTCTTGGAAGATAGATAGTCGAGCATCATTTTTCCGGAAAATGATATTTTACAATTTTTCAATAATCAAATTCGTAATCACCGACTAGAAAAAGCCCTACAAAGACTTATCACAAGATAATTTCAATGACGTGGAAAGATTTTTTTCTAGGTTTTCTACCGTTTTCAACAAATTTTCCTAGTTTTGGTATACTTTGGATCAAAATACGCGACAGCCAACATCTTTCATGTATAAAACGATAATTGCGTGGAAAACGAGCAATTTTGTATGAAAAGGACGATTTTTTCCTGATTATCAGCTCATTTAATGAGTTTTCCGGGTGAATGACCTCGGATTCGTGTTCAGCGACCCAAAACACCCATTTCGTTATGAATTCAGAATTATTTCAAAAGAGGGGGTGAAAATATGGTCAATTTAGCGGTTAGGGGGGAATGGGAGGTCCTGTCCACTTATCTCAACCCTTACGAATGATCGACGTCGGTCACAGAACATCATGCAGAAAAAAATTTTCCAATACGACGCCCTACTTTTTTTTCATAAAGTCGGCGAAATTCCCCAGCTTATTGACTGGACAATCACTATTTTACTATCGTAAAATAGTGATAATGAAATTATCGAAAGCTGATTTGAAAATCAGACATTAATTTGAAAATTTTTATAATCGGGTATTTGAAGTGTTTATTTCCATAAGTAATGATGCTCACTTCAGAATCACAATATGTAATAATAACATTGACTCAAGTTGAAAGTCAAGCTTCCATACCTTCATCTAAATCGTTCAGGTGTAGGATCAATTTTACTTTAATAATCGACAAACTCAACTCTTAACAGGCATTTTGTAACCTCCTAGAACCTTCTAAAAAATACATATTTTTGCCATTCCCCGTCTTCCCGTCATTTGATACCAAAATATAATATTTTATCTATTTCGAGTTTTGATTCGATGCGAACAGAACCAGTAAGTCGATACTTTATTTTTATTCTTACATCTGGTAAACACTACAATAGTTTGTGTATTACATTTAAATCACAAACAATTTGTATCATTTGATATAATAAATAAAGAACTCCCAAACCATATGGGTAGTTATATCCAAAAATCATGAGAACCTGCTCAATCTGACAACATTGCATGACCTTGATCCACGACGTCAGATCATTCGTTCAGCCAACCAGCCATATCTCGAAAAATATACCGTGAGAGTAAGATTCTGGTGTCTGGGCAAACGCTAGGGATATCTGCTACTGAATTAATAGAATAGAATAATTAGAATAGAATAGAATAGAATAGAATAATTTATTGATCCATTTGCTATTCACAGAGAATAGATAGGACAAGTCAATACAAGGCATTTAATTTTAATACTATTCAATAAAATTCATGTCTAACATGTAGAAAGCCACTTTGTCTATATAAGAGAAACACTTCACTAAAACATGACAGTACACATTAAAAATTTAAAATTAAAATATTTACATTTACATATATTTACACAATACATAAATTACATATTAAAACTAACACAATGAATTAAAATTGTCATTCATTCCATAATGTGGTTTTCAATAAAATATAGCATGTTATGTTGTAAATCACTAAAAATGTTTAAAATCATAATGCAAAAATTCAAGGTGAGAATAAAAACATTTATTCAAAAGAAATCTTTTTATTTTTATCTTAAAAATGCTAAAAGTTATTTTTTCATCTTTTATGTAATCTGGCAGTTTATTGTAAAATTTCAGAGACAAATAAGACATGTGAATTTAATGTTTTGGACAATCTGTATCTAGGCAATATCAGCTGACTACCACACCTTGTATCATAGGAATGGACATCTTTCCTTTTCTCATTGCCACGCCGTCTCACATACTTCTGCCAAACAAATTATGTCAATATTATTTTCAGAAATATAATTTTCTAGTTCATTGATTTTTTTAAATATCAATATTTAAATCTGTATATTTATGTAGAAAATATTTATTTGTTTAATAATATTAGGAGGTGTTTGTTTATATTTAAGTACATTACTTTTAGAATGACTGAACCCTATTGATTCTTTTGGATCGAAAAAATGTGTACCTTTTGATTAAGGTATCATTTGGCCAGAAGGAGGGAACATACAATTTATCAGCTAGTTTGAGATCAGCACCAACCCTAAAAGCAGCATTTTCACCTTTAGTATCTAGCTTGGTCACTTCGAATTTGTATCCCGGTGCACGTTGTTCCAGGTAGGATTGTACACCTTCTGAAGTCACCGTTGATCGACATCGGCCTACGTATATCCACAGTACTATAAGTGGATGAGTTAAACGTTGAATATTCTTACACATTCTCATTATCCATAGAAACGGTATTCAATATTTCAACGGCATGCGATCTCTAGAACCCGATATTGGTGATGAGAAGAAGTAAGGTAAACCACATATTCCTGAGAATTTTACATAATCAAGTACGGATCCATATTCATTTCCCTCCGAAGTTAAACTTTGAGTCAGGTAATACAAATTCGATCAAAAATTAAGACAAAGGTAACTTCGTTACTGATTTAGTTCATCGAAGTTATAAACAGTTTACATATGAAGTTACAAGTTGCGAACTCATCAATTATGAGCCGGGCAAGCAAACATAGTTATGGCGCTATTCGCTATTATTGGCAATAACACTAGGCCAACCAGTCGACGATCGCAAGAAGTAGGGTCAAACTAGCCCAATATCCCTCAAACTACAATCACTATCGGGTTATCTTTACAACTTGAATGCAATAGTATTACTGGATTATTCGATGAACATTTTCAACAATGGGCTACTGGAGTTGTCTCAGAATAGTTTTCACATTTAATTAACAACAATGAATCTCCAATGACACGGACATTTCGTAGATGGCTTTTCCTACTGAATACATTAACATAACTTACGACTCTCAGTTTCTTTGAAGTTTTATGATCCGAGTCGCGGGAACTGTTTATTAGACTCATTGAATATATTTTTCTGCTGTGTAACGAAAACGATGACTTACATAATTCACATGCCAACATTTATAATTCGAATTCCCTATAGAATTATTTGAGACACTGTAATCTACTGACAGCTTCGCCAGAATTTGTGAATAGAAGAATATTCAATTTTCAAGGAACAAAATAGTCAGACTCAACCTATGAAATTTACAAATTCCTAAAAGTGGAGAAACGGACGAGAACTAGAAGCGTTATGGATTTTTTGGTTTCCTGAATTAGTCTAGGAGCTAGAACGATATTGATGGTCTGAACAATAACCCGATGGCACTATGGTTTATCGTTAGAGGACGTTTCAATGACCAATTCATCTCACAGACCGAATTTTCCATGGCTGATAGATCTCGAGATAGGGCAAACGCATTTTTTTTTTTACTGGAGGTTGACCCTTTCCAAGTTGCGGTTACTTGGACAGCATGCTATTCTTATAACCTTCCACCATATGCCATCATTTTTTATCGGGTCCGTTTATCAGGCCGACCAGTTAAATTTTAACCAAAAATGGACTGCAAGTTAATCCCTCCAAACCAGGTGGAAAATGTTCATTGGTGTTGGCAATTGTTAACATACCCTATGCCATCAAAAGTTATCGAACCATTTCCGAGTAATTGGCCATTGTTTAGACCAAAAATGTTTCCTTTTTTCATTTTGTGGATAAGACTTGCGGGTTACAAGGTAACATGATGGCACCTTGTTGAATAACTTTATTGGAGGTCAAATAAAGATTTAAAATCATTGCCATCACTCCTTGCCTATTTCAACCCCCCAAAACTCCCTAAAATGATCCAGCAGAATAAAAAAATAAAATAAAAAGGAGCCGTTCCGATTTTAAACCCAGCCAGAGTCTCAAAAATTGACTAATTTATCATAAAATTGGTCATATTATCATATGATTCATATTTTTGGGGGGTCGTTTTAGGGGGTTTCGGGGTTTGAAATAGACAAGGAGTGATGACAATCATTTTGAATCTTTATTTGACCTCCAATAAAGTTATTTAACATGCTGCCATCATATTGCCTTGTGACCCGCAAGTTTTATCCACAAAATGAAAAAAAGAACCATTTTTGGTCCAAATAATGGCCAATTACTCGAAAATGAATCGATAACTTTTGATGGCATAGGGTATGTTAACAATTGCCAACACCAATGAACATTCTCCACCAGGATTGGAAGGGTTAACTTGCAGTTAATTTTCGGTCCAATTTTAACTGGTCGGCCTGATAAACGAACACGATAAAAAATTATGACACATGATGAAAGTGTATAGAAATGGCATCCTTTTCAAGTAGGCGCAACTTGGAAAGGATTTACCTCCAGTAAAAAAAAAAAAATGCGGATGCCGCATCTCGAGATCTAGCAGCCGGGGAAAATTCGGTCTGTGACATGAATTGGTCATTGAACCGTCCTCTAACGATAAACCATAGTGCCATCGGGTTAATGTTCAGACCATCAATATCGGTCTAGCTCCTAGACTAAATACGCATTGAGTAAAAAGGTTATAGGTCAATTGTTTGCTGAAATTTAGTCTATTCAAAAGTGTGAAAAACATCTAAAATTTTATAGACCGTAAGAAAATGAAAAAATTTGTTCGCATCGTTTTCAGGAAAGATTGGATCAGCAGTCAGAATGAATAAAAGAGGGCTTTTGATAATTACTATCAACCATGAAAAACCATTTTCATGGTAAATGGAATATCTCGGGCTCTTCTAACACAAAGCTTCTGAAATTTGGTATCAGGGGGTTTGTCAGCCCTCTGAACCCGAGTCTGAAGTCGGAAAATGGAAAATCTGGCACGTTTGCTGAAAAACATGGGACAATTTTACGAAATCTTAGCTACAAACAAAATTTCTTCTCGGATTGTCGTATTGAAATGAGAAGATGAAGTGATGTGTCTCGGTACAATTTTCACTAGAAGAGGGAAAATCGTGGAAAATTGCGTCGTTTTCCTTCATATTCCTGTCACGGTCCTCGTCAAATGTGTCAAATTATAGGTTTTTGTGGTCGCTGAGTATTATATCATGGTCATAAAATCAAAAGCAACTACAGTTCTCCGGAAAACTCCGAAAAATGAAAATTAGATAAAACTTTATTATCATTTTTTTTTCAGAAAATTGTAGGTAGTGAAAAATCTATATAATAATGATGGTATTACTGGGATATATATATATATATATATATATCGAATAGTCTCTTCATTCGTATTATCAAAATGAACTTTTTTTGAAAAAAAATATTATATTATTATTAGGCGAGCTGTTCGTTTTGTTGTGATTTAGGTTTTTAGGTTACTCAGCTCATAATTTTTCCTGTCAGCATGCCAATTCCTTTCCCTCCACAATCAAAAACAGCTGCTGTGTTCTTTGTACGCGCCTACGTATCCACGTCATGGAGATCGAGTGTATAGGATCGGTATGCGTACGCCGCATCATCATTGATGCTTCAAAAACATCTGCTCTTTTTTTACCTGCTTTGAAAGAGGTACAGTACATATCTGTCTGAATTTTTCGAAAAATAAAATAAAAATTAAAGATTGTAGTGTTTATATGTCAAATTTTAATTTTTTTTAGTTTTGCAGAAAACTATAAATGCTTTTAATTTCATAAGCATAAAATAATACCACAAAAAAGCAGTTTGACACGTTGGACGAAGACCGAGACAGGAATATGGAGGAAAACGACGCAATATGCCATCAATTTTCCAGAATGTTCCTCCTTTTAGTGAAATTTCTACTGAGAACCAACACTGCACCTTATTAATCAACTAACACTGAATAAAATGTTTCAAAAAATGAAATTATTAAAGTTTGTCGTGTAGAAATGAGTTATCCTGAAACCATCGTCGGTTTCACTTATGATCATGAAATAATATTCAACGACCACGAAAACACATAATTAGACACGTTGGATGAGGATAAAGATAGGAATATGGAGGAAAAACGACGCAATTTCCCAGAATTGTCCTTTTTCCAGTAAAAATTGTACCGGCACATCACGGCGTCTAATTATTTCAATATCACAGTCCGAGAAAAATTTTGTTTGTTGCTAAGATTTGGTAAAATTTTTCGGGTTTTCCAGCAAACAGCAAAATAGTTACCGACTTCAGATTCGCGTTCAGCGGACCGAACAAATTCAAAAACTTTGGATTAAAAGAGCCCGATATATTCAATTTATTATAAAAGACATTCTTCCCATTTATTAATTGAAAATGGGTTTTCATTGTTTATTAATAGTAGTATTCACCCTTTTATTTTTTCTGACTAATGTTGTGTAACCCATCCTGAACATTTTGAATTTCCATGAGGTCCATAAAATTTTAGTAAAGACCCCTATTTTTTCGCACTTTTGACTGAACTAATCATGGATTTACTATATTTTAGAATAATACTGTGTTAAAAGTTCTAACTGTTCGAGGTATTTTGTGATTCTCGTGAATGTTTAATTTGTTACGACATGTTATTTAATTTGTTGTAATTCTGTGTTTCAAGCATTCTGATTATCGTATTTGTTGGTCCTTCGAGCCAGATTGAAGACACCGAGAAACCTAATCACAGACTATTCCTAATGAAAACCTCCGATGCTAAAAAGGTCACACCGCCATTTTGGTAATATTGGCCATCTATTGGTCAATGTACGAACCCACTGAGTGAGATAGACAAGGTATGCTCCCTGCAGAAGAAATTCAATCGTCTTGGTTCTTCTCTGTTCAATAGACAACTGACAATTTTTTGTGGCAGTAGTTGTATTAAAAATGAGATCATTACTGAAAAAACGATTATGAATAATACCAGATTTCAAATATTAGTTTGATGGCAAAAGATATATTTACAAAACATAGGGAAAGTCCACGCTAAAATAAAGTAAATTTTGTATATGCATATTATTGTAGGTATAGGTTTCTGTTTTATATTTTATAATGAAATAATGTAGGTCTAAAATAAAATTCTGTAAACAATTTTAAGGTATTAAAGTACCTATTTTTAATGGTTTCAGCTACTAAAATCTATATTAACTAAACTGGAACAGGGGTTGGTTCTTTTCTGCGGAATTGAAAACAAGCACCTGATGTATTAGAAATGAGAAATTGGGGTGCATTATTTGGACATTTTCAAATACCACTATAGCGCAAAGGTGAAAAAAATAAAATCCAATTGAGGACATAAAAATATCAAAGAAATGTAACAAGAAATCTGGAATCTATGAGTTAAATCGTGAATCCATTACAAACTTGTTTATAGATTAGAGGGGTATGTTATTTGCTAGTATTGTTGTTGAACATTTAAGGAGTTATGGAAATAACAAACTTGACTCCCACTATGACAAACATTTGTTAGAGACGTGCCACCAATTTAATCAAAACTTTGAAATCTAACTTGTCTTAAATAAAGGTAGACTTAGGATAACTTAGAATCATGTTTCGCTTAATAGACAGGTACATTTTTCAAATATTCAGTTCCTTCATCTCTTGCCACACAAAGAACCTATCGCCATAGATAACTCTACTACCGTAGAATGAAATGTTCCATGTTAGGTACCGAAACCGCGACAAGAGCGCTGCGTGAAGATTGGAAGCGTACTAAATGATGGTTTGGAGGGAAATTCGAAGTTACACAGCACATAAATGCAAATTTTGTTTTCTACAATTTAAGTAGGAAATGAAAGTCGATAGTTTTTACCAATAGTTTTCATTCAACAACAGAGTTAGAACAGAAATATATAAAATATACATATAAATACAATTAAATATCGAGACTAATTACTATGGGATAAAGCAAAAGTACAAAAAATATAAATATAAATACAATTAAATATCGAGACTAATAACAATGAGTTAAAAAAAATACAAAAAATATACATATAAATACAATTAAATATCGAGACTAATTACAATGGGTTAAAGCAAAAATACAGAAAATATACATTTTCTACTTCTACAGAATCTTCAACAGAAATTGAGTTGATGTTGCCTGATTCAATATGATTCCTGATTCCATTTGGCAAATCGAGTTCTGGACCTAAAAAACAATCATTACTAACCTGAATTGGCAGAAAAAGCATCGGGACTGCATCATTCTTCAAAGCATCAAAATGTCTTGAGCACACCCGGTAGTTGGTGTATATTTTTTCGGGAGTATACTTCAGAAGAACCAGATTCACAAACTTCAGCCATAATTTCAATAAGCCCATATCGAATTTGGGATTCGGAAATCTGTAGCGTTTATGGTCCTGAAGTGGCCGACAATTGCGTATAGCACAACCGTGTTTTCCCATGATAAATATTATGCAAAAATAATATTGTAGAAATAGCGTGTATGATAGCAAGCAAAATCCACAAATGAATTAAACATGGCTACTATTGAACAACAATAACAAACGCATGCGCATTATAATTTCTATTACTTTCGGACGCTTGACGCGCCCTCCCGTGTTTTGGAACCGTAAATACTTGACGGTTTTGGTCCCTTCCATAAGACATTTCATTCTACGGTAGTAGAGTTATCTATGCCTATCGCAAACTGATTCCTGTACCAATCCATAGTCAAAGTATAATAGTCTGTTGGAACCTCCCTTCTACTCTTTTTAAAATTCGAGTGCAAGCTGATTGGTCGTTTATTTAATGTTATTGACGACGACATAATATGATGTTGTTACAAGAAAGGCTGTGATTCAGTGGCGGCTCGTGAATTTTTGAGAGAGGAGGCGGGACATAAAACGTTTTTGTAAAAATATACTCTATTCACAGCCTTTTAACCTTTGCACAGCGACCGTACCAGCTACTTCAGTGACAAAATTAATTGTTACCCAGCAAGAACCAACGTGGAGGTATAGAGTTTCTCTTGCCAAAAAATTTTTTGTTCGTTTTTTGTCTTTATTTTTTTGGATTTTTAATATTTTTTCTTTTTTTTGGAATTTTTCATATTTTGTTTTTTTTAATTAATTCCATTATTTTTTTTTATATATTAACGGAATTCTACGGTCTTTAGTTTGCGAAAAATGATCAATAATATTATCAAAAAACGTATCATTTTGTTTTAAGTGTTTTACTGAATCTTTTTCAATAGATATTAAACTAACATTGTATAAACGATTTTGGCCCATTGTATTTGGCATGTAAGTTTTAATTCGTTTGAGAGTAGAAAATGATCTCTCCACCGATGCCGACGTGACAGAAATGGTGACTGTCAAACAAAGTAGTTTATAAAACTGAGGTAAAACTTGTAGCAAATCATTGTCTATCATTTATTTTATCATATCGGCGTGACTGTCATACTGGCCTAAAATATCTTTATCCGAGTATATAACGCATAATTCATTGTGCCGTGCTATTTTATCGAAAAATTTATATTTTAGAACTAAGTTATCTTAAAGTGTATTGGGGAACTCTTTTGAAAAAGAGTCGAAAAATCTTCTATTCGTCAAGTCAAAAAACTTCAATTCATGTAAATCGGAAAATCGAATCTCAATTTGACCTTTAATAGTATCTAAAATTTCATAAAAAAGTTGTTTATACTTAATGTAGTTTCTTGTGTACCAAATTATATGTTTTCCTCCTTCTCGCGGGAGGAGCCTCATCAGTTGAAAAATTTTGAAATAAAATATTAAAATGAAATTCTGTATTATGGAAACTTGACATTTTTCCAATGAGATGTTTCAAACGATCTCTTGAATTTATGTTGTAAAATTTGAAAAATAAGATCAGTTTGTTCAAATCTTAATTTAAAATTATCAAGAAAAACAAAAATTCTTCATTTTCTAAATAAGATTTTAAACCAACAGCAGCATTTAATGAAACCTGATCTGTTGAATACTCATCACTGTTTAATACAAAATTAAATGTTTCAATTAATTTGTCTTTATTTTTATGGATGGTAAATAGTGCACGTGATGTAAAATTCCATCGAGTTGGAGCATTACAGGGAAATTAATGATTTTTTTAAAACTTCGTCTTGTCAATATTACTATTAGTATTAACAATGATCGATTTTGATAGTTACCTGACATTACTAATCCTTTCAAATCCGGTAAAGGCCGTTTATTTAAAAGAAACACTTTTATCATATGTTAATTCACTAAATGGATTTTTTAAAAGGCAGCAACTAACTCACTAACACTCATTTTAAATTTACAACAGACAACAATCTAACCTTACTTGGCGTGACAACACATAAACAAACATGCACTGACTGACCTACTCAGCAGTCGGCAGAACGCACGTCTCGTATGTCATGGATTGCTAGCCTCCAGAGGGTGTTGCCCTTTTCGCTGATTTACCCAGTTGGCGTTCGGACTGGTCGGAAAAACGGCAATTGCGTTGAACAACACATGCTCAGCGTTTGAGATATATAGAGAGTCTAGCCTCAGGGCACTGTTGCCAGATTAAAAATAACTACTGAGAACGGGGAATTAATTGTAAAATTTTAAAAATTATCAGAGAAACAGGAGATAAAATGGAGAATGATCATTAAGATAAATTGGTGAGGAGGCTGAGCCTCCTTAGCCTCCTTCGAGGAGCCGCCACTGCTGTGATTGGAGGAGACAGGTGACGTCACCCAGCGCGAGAAACGATGGTAGGGAGGCTCCAACAGCCCTTTATACTTTGACTATGGTAGCAACCTATATTCTTATAATCATTACGTTAGCTAACTGAATAATCTAAGTTCCTAATCATGAAGTCAGCCCCCTTGATCATCATCAGTTTGTATACATATAACTATAATACTCCTGTAAGTTTATGAACGATTTGTTCACTCGGAGAAGCCATCGTGTGGCGAAGCATATGGTGTTCTATTTATCTTCTATAATAAAAGTTTATTTGAAAATGTCTGGACAGTGTAGTGTTTATTTGTAATAATTTTATTATATTGATTGTTGTTATTGTTTCATTATTTTTTAAGAAGGAATTTAATTTTTTGTTGAATTTCATAAATAATTTGCAATAAAAAATTCATATTTATTCATACCTATATCTATTTATATAGTTCATGTTATTTTGTTTTGCCCCACCTCACAAAAAATTCTGCGGGCGCCCAGGCAGACATCAGTGATGATATACCAATATTAATAGCTTGAATTGCAATGTGAATCATACCGCTGGTTATTATTTCCAAAAAGAAATTCACTTCAAATGATAAGGTTATGTCAAGAAGCTATTCAATCCATATAATTCTTAGAACTACATTGCTAGAACATCGTCCTCATAATGTCACCATACATTCGAAGTACATTTATTTTACTTCTTTTATATTTTCTCTCCTAGTGTCTATTCATTATGAACTTGATCAAAATAACTCTATAATGAATTTCAAGTTCCCAATACTTTTTCTATTAGGACTATGAAGTTGACAACTATACATAAATATCGATTGTTCCTGAATTGAGTTAGTGAACTAACTAAACCTACAAGCCCAGGATAAATCCAGCCCTGCACGAAATATCGGTCGGCTGCTCATATTGTTGAAGGGAAGGCCACTCTAGTTTATGTGGTTTAATCGAGCATATAATAGCCAAACCTTGCTGACCAACCGCCACTTTCACGAACACCCCAGTAGTATGAAGGGTTTACTGCCTATTAATACACGTAACATGACGTAGTCTAGTCTTGGTCTTCATTAAATATCCATTTTCAACAGCGATCACATGCACAAGAGAGGTCTATGAATTAATTTCCCGGGACCACTTAATGAGAAAAGTTCACTGAACAAGGTTAGTTTAATACTGACCCGATTCTCTCATAATTTTCTGAAGCGGAGTCATATTTTTCCATCATCCAGTTCGTTCTAGAGTAGGAGAAAATGGCATTTCGTAATAATCCATAGATAAGAGGGGAGTACCAAACTTTCCTGACCTGGTATAAATCCAAGTATCGTAGCGAGTCAAAATGTTGATAACACCCAAGTTAAAGTCTAATTAGCCTTGGAAAAAACAAGAATTGATTCTCAGTCAATTAGTTTCTCACTAATGTCACGATGTTACAAGTTCCGAAAATTGACTACTCGAGGAGGTCTCCCCCATTAAAGCAATAAAGATCGGCAAAATAGGATATGTGAAGGAAAATTCACCGTTTAATTGAGTGTTAGAATATTGAAGGACGGCGACAAAATCCTTTGTTGAGAATCTCGTATTGTGCGACCGACGCTTGAAGATGGGAGAAATAGAACAAATGTCGCGGTTTTTAGATACAACCGTTCACCGAATTATCTTCCAAAAATTTGAGCATGGATAAAGTTGATGCACATGGGTTCTCAAACAACTCCCAGCATTTGAGAGCCAGCCACGTGTTGAATGTGTCAGTCTCTTTTGGTGCTCTGTGGAGAAAACCCTATGAACGCCTGTCTTTCGTCCAAAGGGAGTTGATGGAATGGAGGAGGAAAGAAGAGGAACCACCAAGGAAGCTTAGGATCTGTCGGTACACCAAAAAGGTGATGCATATGATCTTTTCGGATTGAGAGGGTGTTCATCTCATAGACTCTTCAGAATTGATGCCTCAATTAATAGGGCATATTATGCAACACTCCTGCTCAAACAGCAACAACTATTCGAATCAAAAGACGTGGAAAACTGATCGGAAGCGTATTCGAAGTGATACCAAAAAGTGTGTAGCTGAGCTGGAAGGTATGTGCAGTAGACTATAGATAAAGATAGGATATTGAACATGGGGGTGTTGATGAAGACTCAACCTTACACGAAAGTGATGACCTTGACACCTGCTTCTTTCACTCAAGGAAGGAACTGATGCGTATGATATAGTATCAGGCTACCCATCGAGTGGAGAATTACAATGTAGCAGTTGAGGCTTTGAAGAATCGTTATGGGAATGAGTACTTATTACTCCAAGTCTACATAAGGCAGATTTTGGATTCAGTGATCGCTAACACCAACTCAACCTACACCTGAAGTTGTAGTCTTATTTGAAACCTCTAAAGAATCTGAAATGGGAGCATGGTGGTCCAGCGACATGGCTATATCCATTAATTGAGTCAAGTGTTTCAAGAGAGATGCACCTGATGTGGCAAAGATACCCTTTGAACAAGCATGATGGTGCAAAGGATGAGCCACCCACAAATCGGTTGGATTGTTGATGGAATTTTAAAGCAATCATTCACCAAAGATTGGATCTGGCTGATAGTGGGTTTGGTTTGGAGAAAAAATTAAATGAAGATAATTCTCTTAAGAAGTCGAAATCTCAACCTACTCCAACTTTAGCTACTTGTCATAGTGGTGATGTTCCTGGCTACTTATTTTGCGACAAGAATCATGAAGCGATGGAGTATAATACTGCTCGAAGCTGGTCTTTACAAACAAAGGAGAGATATCTGAGAGAGAAAAGGGTTTGTTATATTGTTTTTGTCTAAATCACAACGCGTGGAAATGTGAAGCTCGTATCTAGTACTCTGTATGTGGGAGCAAACATTACTCAGTCATGTGTCCGAACCATGAATGCAGTAACGGTTCCACAGAGAGAGTTTCTGCAATGAAAACAACGAATTCATCGGCAGTGAAAGAGACCTTGACGGGATGTACATATCATACATGCTCGAGTACCGTGAAATTGCGGTCATTGCTTGTCACTGTTTGTAATAGGGATAAAAAGAAACTAGTGTGAGCATTTATAGACAACAGATCACGAGGATCGTACATCCGAAAGTCAACCGCTGAAGAATGAGGAGTACAATCCAGAGGTCAGGAAACTGTAACACACTCACTTTATCGTGGAGAAGAAGTTATCTTACACCACCAGAAGAACAATTTAGTCCTCCATAGTAATGATGTGGTGAGTATACATGCTCAATTGCAGTGCGGGACGAAGTGAAGATCTGCAATCCGATTCCGCGAGCTTCTCAATCATTAAATCAATTGATGGCTGAATCAAAAAAGGAAGGAATTCAGCTTGCAAATGTGGGGTTTGGGTGCCCGCCTATTGAAGTATTAATGGGAGGTACATATATGGTTGACTATACAGTGTGGAACGGTCTTATCTTCCATGTGGACTGACATTACAAAAAACCAAGTTAGGATGAACTATATCCGGTATTATGAATGGACTTGGAAAATGGACTCTATCGGTGACGTTACAAGATTTCTTCATCAATCAATTATGAGACCTTGATGTGATTGGCATTCGTGATAAGACGGATGTTAAGACTGCAAGGAGCTGAAAGAAGAAGAGGAACAGAAGTTCTTCCAAGGACTTAATCAGAATGATGATGATAGGTATATAGTTTCTCTTCCATGGAAGGAAGATCACCCACATTCACCCAGGAATTGAGATGTATCATCAATAGAATATAGTCAGCTACAAGAACATTGTGAAAAATGTCAATGTTATGTTAACGGTTCTGTGATAAGTAAATGAAATAATAATGGAAAAGTCAAGAATCTGTCATCATTTTTGAGTTGAATTGGATTTGTGTGAATATTTTACGATAAGAAACATTTTAAACGGTTAGTTTGATTTTATTCCGAACAGATATCATAGTAGAGATATTCGGATATTGAATAACAAGAGAAGTAAATGTCAAAAGGTGTTCCAGTGATGCATTTAATAGTTTCATTATATTGACATTTATTGATGAAGGTTTATAAGGCCAAATTAGAGAAGTCATTCGTTAATTTATAATCCAAATTGTTCGTCCCTTGTGTTAAAATTAGGAAAACGTTCCGATACGCCTCATTTGACTTGGCGAAAGTCTTTGGAGAACAATCTCGGACTTGAACAGTTGATTGGAATCGAGCCACTAGCAGAAGTGTAATAAACGGTACTCCGGGTAATGAACGTTAATCGACCGTAATTTCACATGAGAAACATGCACTCTGTAGGAACTCAATTAAGCGAAATATCCATCGAGAATGTAACACGGAAAACCAGATTAATTTATTTGAAGTCTTTAGAGTTGCCGCGGAAAAGCGAAAATGTCTTTATAACACGACACAAGGCCATAAACATCTGCTGACCACTTAATTTAATCTCGGATCTGAAACAGCACACACCATCACTACGTTATTATGAACCACATCAATTTCGGGGAACATTCCCACTCGATAATCATGCCCTTATTGCAGATAAGATCCGCTATATTTCGCTCCTTATAACATTCTTGAGCAACATTTACTCCCCTAAACGCACCTTAAACTTCACGTGAGTCGATTGCCCATAAGAGAAATTCCAACGAGAGTTATTTTGCTCACGATTCATCTTGCATCTTTCATTCAGTGAAAGTTTAGCGGAGATGAATGAATTAAAAGTTTCTGGATAACGAAATCTATTTAATTTTGTTTTAATAAGTTAGCTATGGCTTCATTGTTTTGAATTAGACGAAATAATGGAGCAGTTGTGATCAATATCTATAAAATTAGCCAAATTTGAAAATTATTCTTCGTTCAGAAATTGGTCAAAATAATGAAAATATCCAACAACCATTCCAACCAAAAACTTTGGCTTCCGTTCCTCATATCAATTCAACAGTCAGATATAGTCATCGACATATAAATATGGACTGCGCCTGGCAATGATAAGCGCGGCTAGTTCAGGCGAGAGAGAGGGAAAACGAAAGAGGCCGGCTCTATCGCTTTTCTATTGGCCGCTGCGTACTGTAGCTAGTATGTTTACGTCCCGAGCCGGCCTTTTCATTTTCCCTCTCTCTCGCCTGCACTAGCCGCGCTTATCATTGCCACGCGCAGTCCATATGTATATGTCGATGGATATAGTTGATAATAAAGGAGGCATTTTTCGGCCAGCCGTGTTCAATAATTATCTGAGTCATTTATGAATGAGGTTTTGTTGTCAGCCGTCTTATGCAATCTGACAAAGTAGCGTTACGGCACGATATAATATAATGGTAATGCGTCTCGTATATTAAAAGCGTAGCCTAAGTCTGTGAACTCACAACTCTTGCCGCAGGGTCGCTACGGTCGGATGTAAGAGGAGCTATACGGCGCACAGTGGGTAAATTCACGAATTGAGTTGGATAATAGTCGAGTCAAAAATTTTAAATTTCTGAGAGTTAGATGTTATTATTATTTGGAAAGTTGCATAATATTAATATTAACTATTTACTGTGTTTACAAATACATGGTAAAATGAGTGAAAGACTCCTGTTTACACAACTGCCTAATTCCTTACAGTTAGAATATCGTGAATCGCTGTCTGATTATTATGTACAAGTTGTTTCTGCCGTATACAAGTATAGGTTTTCCTCAACAATGAATATTACTGAGATAGATAAGACCATATATTTCCATATTATGATCTACATTGTAATCTATATGTAGTTAATTCAGCAATTTGTAAATTTATGCCCATATTCAATATAGAAAAACTCTATAACCCCCAAGAGCTCCCAGAGACTTTTTTTTTTATTTGTTTCACCAATCCTTCTAATTTTTTAATGTTGCACAGATTATTTGCGATTTTTTGCGTTTTGGATGATATAGAATTTTTTTTCAAACACTGCCTGGTGATTCATTTATTAGTTTCTTTTTCAAAAGCAAAAAAAAGCACATATCGTTAATAAAGATCGGAAATTTTTATTGGAAATCTTCACAATTTTTAAATCTTTTACAATTTGATGTGAAAATGATATCATTCATATAGCCACTACCACTCTGTCTACAGGTCTGTATCCGAAAGTCGAAATTTTCGATGACTTTTCCCAATAAAAATGAATTCACTTCTTCAATTTCTAAACACATGTTGATTTTCAGGTATTGAATCCCATTTTTCTATAGATGAAATTCGAAAATTTTGCGAATCCTGGACCTTCGATTAAGTTTTCGTAGTAAGTTTGGGTGATTTGAATGAGTTCTTTTGTTGTTAATAGCGCTATCCATGCATACAATTGTTTTACTTTAACTTGACATTTGTCAAAAAATCATCAAAAGTGTGTTTTATTCGATAATTTAATAATCTAAAAGCAAAGAAAATAAACCCAACATATGGCCCACTCTTTATTTCGAATTACAAGAAGGCAATTTTTTCAAGAGTGGTTGAAATTTCCGAAAAAAAATCGCAATGAAAAATTATTAAATTACATTCTTGCATCTCAAGTCAAATCTGACATCGCAACTAATACACATTCTATGATTCATTGTAGAAATATAGAGATAGACGATAACTTTCATGATTTTCGAGAGTTCAATCCTGGTCAGAACTCAGGTACATAATGATTTTGTTTACATAAAAAATTAGAAAAATAGCTTATCATCGTTTTCGCCGTTTACCTCCTCTTACAGCCGACCGTGGCGACCCTGCGGCAAGAGCTGTAAGTTCACAGACTTGGGCTACGCTTTCGTCATGTATATCAGTATACGAGACGCATTACCATTATATTATATCGTGCGTTACGGTCACGGATACAAGACAGACTGGATAGGAAACTCATGAGAGCCGCTAGAACAGGTATGACACTCCCATCCATGTAGCTCATATAGTGCTCCTAGCGAATTTAATGTGCTACCTACATCGGCGGTTATGGCTTAGTTGGTTGAGCTCCGGATATATATGGTGAACCACAAAAAACCCAGATTATAGGACCAAACAAGGCAAATAATACGCGCTAACATAAATCTGCATGACAACTCTATCTAGGGAACG
This sequence comes from Endomychus coccineus, assembly GCA_958510875.1. NCBI lineage: Eukaryota > Metazoa > Arthropoda > Insecta > Coleoptera > Endomychidae > Endomychus > Endomychus coccineus. The sequence goes on from OY294068.1 coordinate 158,998,329, forward strand.
AAAATAGAATCAATAAAACAGGACCATAACTCTCTGTAGAAAATAGTCAAACAGCTTAAACCAAATAGGACCCCACTCCAACACTGGAAAAACATGTCAACAAACTGCCAAAACGAATAAACAAAAAGTCGAACTCATTGGAGACTATTTTCAATGAGTACATCAAATCGAGCTAAATATTAACATGCCTGAACAAGCAAAGATCTGAAGTTTCTTAAAACAGATGTACAAAACGACAACTGGCAAGAACACAAAATCACTCGTGAAGAAATTGCAGATTTATTAAAAAGTTTCAAAATCAGGAATCATCGGGAACGGATAATTACAAAACAAGGTTTTAAGGAATTTGTTGCAAAAAGCATTCACACAAATAACACATAATCAAACACTCCCACTGGCCCGAGCAATGGAAAATATTCTGAGTAATGCCAAGAAATATAGTCCAGACAACGAACCAGAAAAAAAATATATAGTAAGCTAGAATTTCAATTTTTTTTTGCCTCTTGTTCATAATACCCCATAGATCATTCATGACTATCAAGACCGCGGGAGTCGACCTTTCTACCCCTCAAACCGGGGTTTCAACCCCTCAGAGGAGCATTCTTATAAAATATGTCAAAAATCAATTAACTAAGAGCCGAAAATGACACCTAGTATGTTTTTTGGGTCGCTGATCACGATTCCGCAGCTAGTTTTCTCGGAAAACTCCCTAGAGATGAGAAATTCGGAAAATTTATATACAAGATGTAATTTATAATTTTGTTGCAAAAATGACGTCTAGTGAGTTTTTTGGGTCGCTGATCACGATTCCCCTGTTATTTTTCTCAAAAACCTCTCTCCAGATGGGAAATTCGGGAAATTTGAGAATTTCCTGAGACGGTTGTGAATAATAAAGTATAATTTTGTTTGCAAAAATGACGTATTGTAGGTTCTTTGGGTCGCTGATTATGATTCCGCTGTAATTTTTTCCAAAAAAGTCTCTCCAGATGGAAAATTCGGGAAATTTGAGATTTTTCTGAGACGGTTATGAATAATAAAGTATAGTTTTGTTGCAAAAATGACCTCTAGTATTTGTTTGGGTCGCTGATCACGATTCCGCTGTAATTTTTGCTAAAAAGTATCTTCAGATGGAAAATTCGAGGAATTTGAGATTTTCGTGAGACGTTTGTGGATAATAAAGTATAATTTTGTTGCAAAAATTACCTGTAGTAGATTTTGTGAGTCGTTGATCACGATTCCGCTGTAATTTTTCCCAAAAAAGTCCCTCCAGATGGAAAATTCGAGAAATTTGAGATTTTTCTGAGACGGTTATGATATGAATAATGAAGTATAATTTTGTTGCAAGGATCACCTGTTGTCATGACCTCCAGTCACTGCATTCGATGAATAAAATCAGTTATTGAGTCTTGGACGAAACGTGTAAGTTAAATTATTTGTTTCGTCGAGTTGCTTTGAAGCTAGTAAAGAAGTTAAGAATAAATGAAATATACGCTATAATATGCAATTTCCGTTAAAATATGCAAAAAAAATTACAACTCTGCCAATTTATGCAAAGTTTGCATATATACACATGATGCAGAAAATCCATGCTTCAGTTATAAGTAATTTATATAATTTAGAAAAGTTGATTACTCGGATTACTCTCTGCAGCCGCTCAGTCGATTCATCATGAAATAATATCATGATAGATACTATTAATAGAGATTGTTGAAAATTGCCAAACCTCTTCTGATTGCATTTCAACAGAATTAATTTCAGAATAATGTGATATTATAAAATCCAAATACCAAATTTTATAAAACACGTTTACAAACTAACTAATTGACCCACAGACATATATAAACATATGGCTTTATGGTTTTCTTATGTTAATTTCAATACAGAGGGTCTGCATTCTGAAGAATTATCAAAATTAGTTTCTAGCAGTTGTAGTATAAATTGTAATTTATAATACAGATACAGTAACCGTATTGACAGGTAATTTGTCATTACATACTCTATTGAACGCGTTTGGAGATCGGCATTCAATTCAAGAATGATTTCATCGTCACACCGAAGAACAATAATATCAGCGCTGAAACATACCTACCTCATCAATATACTAGCGGGCGCGATTCGGCACGAGCTTCAGAGGTATTTACCAGGTGGTTAAGTAAAGGCAGCTGTCAGCTAATTCGAAAGCAGTTGTATCACGCACCGCCCGGGTCATTTCAAGGGTGTCGCCCCCGCAAGAGCGTGACTCACTCAACGTTATATCGTCCTATCTCTCTCTAGCATACACACAGAATTTCATCTTACATAAAGGACTCACATAGTCACATATGCTTCCTTATCGTCCATACCAGCGGCTCTCAATTGGTGCACCATGAAACATCGTATCGACAACTATAAATGTCCCAGTTGAAGAGATAAACATAACGTCTGTTTCTATAAATGAGCAGAAATATAAACTCCGACCTTAAATGTAAAAAGTCAAGGCAAGTATAATTTCGACTTTTCTGACATATCGATCTAGGATGCAGCATTTTACCTTATACTAAGACACCTTGAGGAAGAAATCACTATAATAAAGGTGACCAAGATAACTGGAATGTACTTCGAATCATTTTCATCAGAAATTCATTCTTCATAAAACTCTTTGGTAACCGAATCAGGAAATATGAGGTGAAATTCTTGAACTATGCTACTCCACTACAATTATTTACTATTATGCGTTTGATAATTCAGGTATTCAATATATATTATTCGAGTACCATGGCCAAACTTCACTCAATCTTGTATTATGTAAATGATATAGAATAATTATTAGTTGATTTCAAAATCAAGAAATTGGATAAGGAAACAGCACATTGAAAATATTACAAATACCACCAGCTCTCTCATTCAACTCAAGAGCTTTACTGAAAGATTCAAGATTACGACAACTTTCTTACAAGATTCTTTAGACAAATCGAAAAATTGGAATTAAAATTTGAAGTTGTGATAATCATTGGAATCTTTCTAGCCCGACGTTGATCAAATCCTATCTCCTAAAAATATTGAAATTCACTAGTATTAATGGCATCAAATCGGTTTGTTTTCATAATACTTCAGGAGTTCTCAAGGTTCTCATTTGGGACCTCTCTTCTTCATAATTTACATCAATAATTTGGGCATTTGTTTCCCACATTCAGAGTTTGAGTTGAAAGCGGACAGCTTGGAAGTGTACAAAAGAATTCGTAGCATTGATGATTGTCTTGACTTACAAGCCGACTTCGATAGACTGTTGTGAAAATAATAGTTTGCTTGTGAATTAAGCAAAATATAAATATATAACATTCAGCAGAAACCTCAATTTAATTAAACATAATTCTTAATAATTATCATTATTAAAAATCGGTAATGAGCCGAAGTAGAATACCTATTTTAGGCTCAATTACTAAAAATACAGTGTCCAAAGTTGTGAAGTAATACATATAGGAACAATTATTTGTATATAAATCGGATCACAATAAAGATTAACAATTATTTTTTGTATAACAGAACAACTAGCCACTGGAGAGGAAAATACAAGCTTTACGTTGATATTTTTAATTTGTCATAACGATTTTTGAAGGCGTTAACTGACGTAGCACACACCACACCACAAGGGAGTTTATTCCAAACAGAAAAAATTCTGTTAGCAAGGAAGCCCTGGCGTGACTTCGATTTGAAGCGTTCCTTTTTAAGTTTCCAATCGTGACCTCTCAAACTTTGATCCTGGTTAAGACTGAGTAGGTGATTTAAATTGCACTCGAGTAAACCATTTAAAATACGATAGGTCAGGATCACACCTCCTCTAAGTCGACGTTCCATAAATGTTGGTGCGTTCAGAATGCTAAGACTTTCTTCGTAACACGGTCTGTGAACGCCAAATCGAATTCGAGTAGCATAGCGTTGTACAGACTCCAAAGTCTTTGCATCACGAAACCAGTCGATACTCCAAACCGGGCCAGCGAACTCAAGAATGGTGCATGTATATGTGGTATGAAGGTTATAGAAGTCATGAGGGGAAATTTTGTGAAATGCCTTAGTGAGTATGTAAATAGAAGTTTTTGCTTTTTTTGCTACTTTGTTTATGGGCTGTCCAAGATACTCGTGCTCGGTCACCGTCTTCAATTGAATATCATTCAATTTGTAAATGCTGTGAGGGTTATGCTTTTCAATGTGCAATACAATACACTTTTGAATATTGACAGGAATCTTCCATAATCTACACCAGATCGATATTTGGTTTAAATATTTTTGAAGAAATTTGTATTTTCTCATTTGTGGGATGTTTCGATCAAGCAATAAATATGGTTCTAGACCTGATTCATATCCTATTTCTTGATATACGATGGAACGTACATTAAAACATGATTTCATCGAGTGTTCTATGATTCAGTTGCAAAGGCAAAGCCGTTCAGTCGATGAAAGTTGTAAAAGAAATAAGGAACTAGCAGTTTCACTCAAATGAGTTCAAAGACTGCTTTGAGAGCAAGCAAGATGACATTCATAACACAAGGTAATTCTTCAATGCTTTGAAGATCTCTCAGAAGCTGCACCAATGGGGATGAAAAAGGGTTTCAATCTGTAAAGTTACACGTTTTTCACAGATCTATATTCACGTGACCTCTACATAACAGATATGTCGGATTAAGACAGCTCGAAATGCTTACATGACAGACAGGTCATAGAATGACAGATCATACATTGAAAGCCGCGATGCCGCGAAGTAATACCCCAACGGCGGACGAAGCCGGCGATCACAAACTATTGTAGGATAACCAAACTATTCGAAAAAAGACCCTTGTTAACGTTTCGCAATAAGAAGTTTATCATAGCATGGTACATTTTGTCTTTTCTATCAGTAAAATAAATGAAGTGGAAGAATATTTGATGAAATTTCATAATATCGCTGAGAAAAGATTTTTAGGATGAAATTTCACTTCCAATTATAGTTTTGTTAGAAATACTTCTTCAGGAAAGCAGATCACACAGTCCCTAGTTGGGTACAACTATCATTCCTATGAAATTTTCCCATATCTTTGGTCGGTATCACCACCAACAGCACCCTGCCATGTAACGATCATGTGAGGTTCATGGCAAGAACTGCTCAACAAAAATTCAGTTTCCTATTCGATACCAAAAGCTACTTTACATCCCAGCAGCTCCTCATAATCTACATAGCACAGATGCTACCTGTCCTGGAGTAAAATTCACATGTTGAATTTAGCATTTTTCTATTAAACTGCCAAGTTGTAGACTTCTTTTCCTAGTGAGGTATCTCCTTATGTCTATAACCTCCAAGCTTTCATGAAACTTTCGTAGAACATTAAATGTTGTACTCTCATGAAGTATAAAAAAACTTGTCAAATGAATATAATCATATTTTTAAAACTTTATTTCAAGTTAAATCGGTCTTATTATTTCTTGACAAATATTTAGCATCCAAAAAGAAATACTCTTCTCCTATGGATAGCTACATTCAGATGGAGGAGTTTGTAAAGCAAATTATAATCTAGATTACGAATCACCTAGGAGATTGAAATGGGTTATCAATTCTGCTAGGTACCTACTTAAATTCATAAATCTGTAGTTGATCGTTAAAAATCTGTTGCGACATATGTGATATCGATTCAACGCATAGATGATTCATTAATAATAAAAGAAATTTCACATAAAAAGGGTATATTTGATATTCATAGGATTAAGCATACACACTTCTCAGGATATGTTACATAATAAATATTTGTCAAGATATAATAAGATCATAATGACTTTTACACTTCAGTTATTCTCATGATGATGACAAAAGGCGAAATGTATACATTTAGGTAATAAATTGAACACTTACCTAGTGTCTAATTTGCGTATATTATTTTCAACAATTTTCTACCAGGTAGCGACAGTAAAATAGGAAGATCTACCGTATGGCATCATATATGTTGTATCGACAATAACTTTTAGCCATGTTTGCAATATGGCATCGGTTGTTAAGACACTAGCTAACAATCCGGGGAACGTAAATTGAGTCCTATTTCCATATTCCTACGTCAATTCAGTCCCACTGATAAAATCAAACTACGTAAATTGGGTTCCGGGGTTTCAATATAATTCTTAGAAAAGAGAGTGTTAAGATTAGCGCGAATACAACATTTGCATTCCATATGAACGTAGTTAGGTTACTAGGTCAAGTTAGGTTAGGTTAGGTTGGTTTGGGTTACAAACACAGGTGACACAATAAACATTCATTATTATTATGAGAGTGTTAAGATTATCGAGATTACAATATTTACATTCTATATCAACCACGAGGTAAGGTTAGGTTAAAAACAAAGGGGGTACAATGAACAATCATTATTGCTTATTGTGCAAATACTTGCGTACAGAAAGTTGGTTGATTTAGGCAGCAGGTACTACATGTTAATTGTCTGACCTGATAACCAGGTACATACATGGGGGTCAGTTTAACTTAAAAAGACCCGGGACTGAACATAGAAGCCAGACTGAATTCACGTCGCCACCTAACCATCAACTGAATTCAGTTGTTGAATTAAAGTAACGGTTGTCATGACTCTGAAAAGCACTATGGTTTTCTCGTATCATGTTATCCCTATTCTTTCTCAATAACAATTCTTTTCCTATACTAACCATGGTAGGTATATTGTTCTGTAATATAATTGTAGTTGAGTAAGTATGCCAGTATTGAATTGAAGAGAAATTAATTATAGCCAGCTGTGTTTGTGATTAGAAGGGGTTGAGAGCCGCTGGTCACTCTACACTCCCCGTCACACTGTTCTAATTTGTTTCATTTGTTTCATGTTTCGCTCAAGTTGGGAACTTGTAGCAATGCTGTCGACATTAAGCCGCTCTATTACAGAAGGCTTTTCGTTCGGCGAAATGATTAAAAGGTCACTTCTGCATCCTTACGTACCTGGAACAAAGAAAATACTATCAGTTTCATTATAGTTCTTGTAATAAATCAGCATGGAACCAAATAAAGTAGAACTGATCGTTCGTTGGTTTAACTGGCCGTCTCAATGTCAAGTTTATCACGTTTCTGAAGTACTCTTATTCAAAGAAAAATAATATATTTCCATTCAAATTTATTACTAACCACTGCGAAACAGGTGTCAAAAGGTTTTTTTTGCTCATCCTGTACATGTTAAATCACAAAAAGATGCAATATCTCAATAGTTTTCTAACATCCCATATATTTTCCGTAATTTTGGACATCTTCACTTTTAAGATTGAATGAGTTAATTGTTATTATGAAGTAAACAGAATCGTTAATATGCAATTGACTGACAAGCGGATAGACACTGCAATAGATGACTACTAGGAACAACTAGTGTTCCTCAGAGATATGTCTTGGCACCAACCATGTTTCTGCTCTTGTCATTTTTTCACACTTAGTCCTTCAATTACTCTGCTTGGAAGGCAACGGTACATTCATGTGAATCTGTTATGTTTATAGATGATTTTAGATCAACAATTGATCTTCCAAGTATTGGTCAAACATTTTCTACAAAATTTTGAAATCTGTTTAACAAAAATTAAGTCTTTTCGACTCCATCACTTGTTTATTAGGTCTTGAATGAGACATTTTCAGACGAATTACAAATGGAATCTGATCCGCTATCAAATATGCTCCAATTACATACTTACAGCACTATTTTCAATGTATATTTCAAGTGAGAGAAGGCGGTATTTCTAAAGTGATAATTTGTAAAAGAATTTAGTAGTGTTGTTTAGTGTTACTGAAAAAATCTTATATCGCAACAATATCAATATTTAATTAACTTGTACGTTATATAAGATAATGCAGTTTGTATAATGAATAATTATTAATAATGAAATGATTATTATTTTAAAATACATTTGCTTGCGCTCGTTAAAAGACGGAAGCTTTCGGTATATATTTTATTAGGCAAAATGCCTTTATCTCCATGTTCCTGCCTGTTCTGGAAAGAAATATGCGTCTTCTGCATATAAATCCGATCTTTAATAACTATATCATAAACTTGGATAGAATTCAGCTTTTACACAACATTTTAATGTTGGAAAAGAACTATTAAAAGTTCGATTTTTAGTTTAATAATTAAATGTGTCTATAGTTTCGCTAACACAGTAGCTTCTCCAAACAAATATTACAAAGTACTAACTTACTTCAAAAGAACTACCTAATATATAATTTTAATGATAATCTTAAGATAGATGGTTATTCGAATTTTACCTATTTGGTTTAACCCATTGAGGGATTGAAAGATAAATTGGTAGGAAACGGAAAATCTAATTATCTAAATTTAACAAGGGAGAATTATAAATCATTTATTGAACGTTTAATAGAATATCGAACTTCTTATATTTATTAATCTCTATGAATTCTATCTAATTTAATTTATTATACTCCGCAAAAGTTGAATCGATTTATTATTATTGAAACTAGGTCTACCTTCAATGATCCATTTTTGGAAGTTCTTCCTGTGTCTGACCATAGCCATTTAAGGAATTTTTCTGTCCGAATTTATGCGAGGATCAACTTTGATCTATTCTCATGCATTTTGACACCCTGAACACGATGATGTAGATTAAATTTAGATTAACCCTGTGCCCGAAAAACTGTCCATTTTTTGGACCCGAATATGACCATTTTTCGATTTTTTGCGTTTTGAGACAAAACTGTGGGTTTTATGGAAAAATGTTTCGAACAAAAGTTATTGGAAAAAATGATACGCAATTGTTGGGTCCGGTCTTAAGTCGATTCAAGGTTGTGTCATTTAGTGAGTTTTTTGGCACATTGAAAAATTGAGTATATGTCGAAGAGTTTTCGTTTTTTCATATTCTGTTTTGGTGGAAAGATAGTATTTTCATTCCTCTTATATTTCGCTTTTGGTATTTTGACCTAACTCTTTTGTAGGCGTCACAATCGGCCATTTTGAAAAATCCGTGTTTTGCCAGTTTCAGACGGAATACAAATGTTATCAACTTAAAACCAAAATTATACAAAAGATCTCATCATTCTGCATATAATATCCAAAATTGAAGCATTTTGCTTCGAAGACGTAACTTCAGAGCCTTTTTGAAAATTTTGAACCAACGAAAAAGCCAAATTTTTTGAGGTTAGAAATGTTTCACGGAACCCAAATTCTAGGTTCTATCAGAGGTTCTGATATCGAGTATTTCAGTCTAAGCAGATTGATTTGAGTTGAGTAGAAATGGAGCTATCCTAATATATGTGTTTGAGCCTGTAGAGGGCCCTATTTTGGGCCTATCGACAAAAATCTTGGAGCAAACTACAAAGATATACATCTGCTATTTAAGTTTGGAACAGCGTACGGAGATTCGTTCATAATTCCAAGTTATAATGAATTTCATCATAACAAACTAGCACTGAATTTCATTTATCTGCAATAAGCGAGGGTCCGTACAATAGATTTCGCGTGCGAAATAATGATTTTTCAAATATTTTAAAATGCACCTGAAGGCATAATCGTTTTTTAGGAATGTGTGAGTGTATGTAGACGTGTGAACGAGTATATGTGACCGTGACTTGATGTTTTTATACAAATTTCATTATTTAAACAATAAAATAAAATTAAAAAATTATTTCGTTTCTTTTCACATTCTTTTTTTTTTGTTTTTTACATTTCATATTTATTAAAAAAATATCTATATGTCTGATTATTCACAAATACCCTAAGTTTTCGTTATCACTGTCAGCGCTAATTGCTAATTATGTAATATGATCATCATTGATATACGGATCGTCGTGATACGCTTCATCATATGAGTTTGATAAAATTTGATCGTCGCAATTGTCATTGATCATCGGTATCGTCATCATCTTCGTCATCGTGTTCATTTTCATCCATACACTTATCAAAATCATAATCATCTAATATACTGATTTCTGGCTCGGGACAATTAGAACAGCCTTCACCTTTACTATGCTTACATAATGAGCTACAAGGTAATCCTAATTTTTTTCACGAATATTCATCAGTACAACTTTTTTCAACCCCGACAAGAGATGATTTTGATCAACTCATCAGGACGTGCATTTTTTACTGTATGTACCCATAGGAGTAAGTCCATTCGGACTATTTCTCCAACCCAACTTCGTTGGATTACTGGTTTCATTACCGATCCAAACCTAAACTTAGTAATACACCCTAAAAATATGTTGCTTTGCAGCATTATCGTATTTTCATATGGTTACCTTGTAATGACTTGGTATAATGTAGATGTCCACTGGCAAGAAAAATTTAGAGCATTTTGTTTAACACATTTATTAGCAAATTCCAATTGCCCGATCTTTCATACTCTATATAAGAATTCAATGATGATGATGAAGTTTATGGATGAAAATGAACACAATGATGAAGATTATGACGATGATGATACCGATGATCAATGACAATTGCGACGATCAAATTTTTGTCGAATTCAGATGATGAAGCGAATCATAATTCTCCATATACATATATCAATGATGATCATATTACATCATCAACAATATATGCTGACAGTGATAGCGAAAACTTGGGTTACTTGTGAATAATTAGACATCTAGATAATTTTTTAATAAATATGGAATGTAGAAAACAAAAAAATATGAAACATTTTTCCATAAAACCGACAGTTTTGTCTGAAAACTCAAAAAATCGACAAATGGCCATTTTCAGGTCCAAAAAATGGACATAATTTTTCGAGCACAGGGTCAAACCAAATTTGAACTACACCATCGTGTTCAGCGTATCAAAATACATAGGAATAGACCAAAATTAGACCTCGCGGAATTTCGGACAAAAATCATTGATTTTCCTCCTTAAATGCCTGGACTACCAATGTATATCATAGGGCTTGTATACCCCACATTTGTCTTCATCGGATAATTACTCATTATTATTTTTGGAAACTTGGGATTTTGATGTATCAACTATCTATCACAATATAATTTTGATAGTACACCGAAGAAGCTTATCAGATGGTTGTATATTCTTGAATTCAATAAACATCATAACAACATTACAAACTTGGCCGGAATTCTCCTTTCACACGATATTTCAATATATCGACCGTGTATTGTAATAAATTAGTCAAAATTGATTGTGACACTACAGCAAATATTCCTCAAAATTTGAATGTCAATATTGCTCATTAGATGGATTGATGTTATATCTAATGAAAAAAAGAGCATATGTATGTAATACGATAAACTTGAACGTGAAACACATTATAGACTATATTCTAATATGAATAAATTGCGTTTCTGAAGTCAGTTATTAGTTAAGTCTTCTCGTCGTTAACATCTACTTCTCATAATAAAACCATGAAAGTACAGTTATCGAAGATATATCCTGTTACTGAAGGCAAAATGATCATATCAAGGAACATTTCGCGGGCATATTATGATAAAAGTTTCCGAAAGCTCCACCCTCAGAACCGAATAAAATGTAACGATAATTAGAATAATAAGCGGCTTCTCAGGATGTGAAGCTGAGATCTGTATTTTAATAAAGAGTTTATGTTTGAAGTCTGTAAGTCTTAACATAAGAAGCCGGAAAAAGTAAACTTCGCTAGTAGTTGGCATAAGTTTCGTTTCCACAGTATGTGTACCGGAAATATGCAAATGATCCGCCAGCTTTAAGAAAAAATTCAAAAAAGAAAGATCAGGTTACGTTGGTGCCTTTGTAGTTGTTTAAAAATATATCTATTGCTTTCATAAACAACCGCCAACAAAGCGTTTGAGCATCTTTCTGATTTTTATTAACGACTATGTGCAATACGGATTTCATTACAAATCTAGCTAGTCTTGATGACTATCGATTACAAGTAAATTTGATTGAAACTAAGAACACTTTGGTTTATATACCGAGAAGGAGAGGAACAACTATCGAATTTTCTGTTTCTCCTTCTTGATCCACTTTTAAGTTTCAAAATGGAATCATCATTTCACAAAGCTAAGAATCACCAAAAGGCGATTGGTTCTGAAACAATATCTAGAGAAAATTGGAAAACTATAAAACGTACCCAGAACAATTTATTTCTAATTTTATTTTATTTATGATTACAGAGTTTAAAATTTGATCTGGTAGCCCTCCCATTGACCCGGTCGAACTTTTTAAGTTGAGTTGTACAAGGTAAACTATATATGGTGGATTGTTCCATTTGGTAGTTTGCTCCTGCACGTCCAACAATACTCCCACTGTACAATAGACGTTATAAGCATTGTACTCTAAATGCCGGCAAATAAACCATCGTTTCTTACCCCTCTGCGATGCCCTTATTATGTAAGTTCGTAGCAAGGCGACAGTGACCTCAAGGATCAGTGTCATCTCCCTAAGATCTCCTGTTAAGAGGAAAGAGTTTCTCTGAGAGCCTAGGTGGAGGCTCTTTGATGAAAAGCTTGGCGTCCCTCTGGCCTGGTGAGTTCCGCCACAAGTCGTACTACTGTTTGTATTGTGGATTCGAAGGGCGACACCTTAAACGCAGCTTGTCAAACAAATAAGACCATTGGCTCTGGCCCGACATAAGCTCCTGAAGACCTTCGCCTGGCCAGGGCGTCGGATTTTTCATTACCACCAACTCCACTATGTCCTGGGATTCAGATGAGTTAGACTCTGTAAGCCCTGACCAATTCAGGCAGACTTACTTGAACACTTTGACCAGCCTTGATGTAGCTCTAGAGAATTTCAGAGATTCGAGAGCCTTAGTCGTTTTGCTGATGAGCTTCAGAGAGGAAAACAGCTGTCCGAAACTACTAGTTATGATGTTACGATCTGGAGAAACCTCACCATTACTATGTATCTGGCGGGAGCTTACAAGAAGTATCTGTTCATTCCGCAGTAGTTATTAATGAAATTGAATTTTGGGATACTCATAAAACAAAGTATCCACATTTGTCGGAAATAGCTTATCGGTTTCTATTAATAATAGTAGGTACATACTTCGGTCCCACCGAAAAAATTACATGTTGACCCACTTGTAATACCTCCATTTTCATTACATTGCACATTACATGATTTGGAAAGTGGTGACTTTGGTATTTGGGTCTGGATCGATGTCTAAGACAGATGTTATTACTAAAGATCAAATCGCACGCCCTTTTTCCTACCCGGTACATGTCACGAGTACTATAATTAAATCAGTTAGTTATATAACATATTGAAATCTGAAAATATATTTACACCTCTGAATATTGATGTATATTCATCTGAGTTAGTAGACCACACTCATAGTCCGTAATATTTGAGGAAGCACTTCCACTAATGTACTATCTAGTGTGTTCCTTATTCTGCTCATTAGTACATGTAGGTATTTCACAAAATTAATCATCGGAAGGGAATTAAAAAATGCAAATTTCAAAAGGTAATGTGCAAATTTAAAATGCGAAACAATATTATATTATCAGGAATAGTGCAGTTGAGTGATATCAACTAAATCACATTTGTGATATGTAGAGTATCATTATCAGTCATCCAGAGGAAATGAGGAAATGCAAGAAACAGAAAATTTGCGATAGTGGATGGTAAAAAATATTAAAAACGAGAAATAATATATTATCAGGAATACAAAGTGAGAGGAGGGAGAAACTGCCCCTCACATCCTTCAGGAATGCCTAGTTCTGGCATTTCAGGCATCATTACATTGGCGATAGGAATCTGCTTCCAGAGGAACTTATGGAAGCCAGGGGAAGCAATATTTTTGGTTTCTGGCTTTCTGACAGGCCACAAATTTGCCAGATTAGAATAGGCTACTGATCGTAGGGCACACAATGGGCCTAAACTGGCAACCTACGTTATTGTAAGAGTAAAACCCTGCCTCTCATTGATGATAATATATTGTTCAAACCAAATTGTCATGTTTTGCTTTTTTCCTCTGTTTCAACAAAGTTACACTAGTTATATATAGCATCATTATTATCCATCGAAGGGTATGAGGGAGTAAGGAAATACAAGGAACACTTCTGTTAGATCTTTTCTGGTGAGAACTTACTTTTGTCTACTTTTCTGAGTATCCAACGGTAATGATTGTGTAAAACTTATGTTTCAATACCGAATTATGAAATTTCACTTTTGTTGGAATCATGAAAATCACTCGTCATTTTGGATGGTAACAGTAGATATGCGGATGTTGGATGATTGATGTTTCTGTAAAGGGATTATAACAACCATTTATACACGCTATGAATTTGGTACCACAAACGGTAAAAGGAACTTGGGGATTAATAGTTAGTTGTGTTATCTCAGTTTTCTAATTTCCAGATGAATTGTTCACTTTACTTCAGAGATAAAATTATTGTTTATCTTCTCAAGTAGTATCTGCCAGGATATAGGTCCTTCTTCATTTTGTCCTGTCAATTGTTGTGTCATTTCCATGAGTACAATACTGTATATTCAGAGAGACTTTTGGCTGGTACAGGGTTTTTTCTACCAGTATTTCCTACGAGTGAGTGTAAGTCTGCGTGTCAATTTCCGTGAGGTCTGCTGGATAATTGATGCAAGGGTATGCTTTTTTAATCGAGTAATGATTATGGGCTAGATCTAGGCAGAGTACGAGAACCCTTGATCAGATAGGAAGTGTGAATTCCACAATTCAAGGTACAGCTATTCGATAGAGTTGATATCACTATAACACACAAATTCTACGTACAGCACGAAGGTCTGTTTTTTTTTTCAGAGGCGGATCTAGGGGGGGACACGGGGGTCATGACCCCCCCCCCCAATGATGAACAAAAAATTTTTTTAGGAGAATAAACTGATATGGTAAACGACAAAAAATTGTAAAGTCAGCACTACATCTGTAACTACATCTGTGAGCCAATTTATTTTGATTATAACAAGGATTTAAATTTAAGCAATATCGTATGTGATTAAGACAAGCTTTTGTCAATTTTAACGTATGCATGTCTGAGAGTGACCCCCCCCCCCCAAACAAAAGTCTGGATCCGCGCCTGGGTCTGTAGAAGAATGGATCATGGAAAACCACAAAGAATACTGGGAAAAAATCCCAGGAAACGAACATGAGAAGAAATACATCAAAGCCCCGTGTAACAAAAGAACGAAAGACCTATTAGCACTAAATGGGGAAAATATAAAAGTCGTAACAGGGCTCATGACTGGCCATGCGCCAGTAAAAGGGCACCTAAACAAAATGGGACTGTACAATGGCAACCTGACATGCAGATTTTGCGGTAAGGATACGGAAACAGTGACACACTTACTGTGTAAATGCGAGGCCAGGCGCTGGATCGCAAACGACAGTCAATTTTTGGAAAGCCTAACGGCGAACCAGAATTATACAGTTCCCACCCTGTAAAGGACTTGTACAAGCTCGTACAAGGTACAAAAATACTTGTGTGGATATCGTAAAGAAACGAAACATAAGCGAGATACAATGGGGCAGCAGGCCTAAGTGTCACCGGAGCCAATAGCCAGACAAGCCTACAACGGGAATGAAGTCTTTAGTGAGTATGTCTGGGATGGTGACTCGCACAGTAGACCTTGAGATTCAAAGGCTCATAGCCTCCTCATAAAGGGTTTTCTTCACCTCCGCAACAAAAAAAAAATAATAAACACACAAATTCACCAACTATTGCATTGTGTATTGTTATACAGGTTCTCTGATAACTCACGAATACTTATTAATTTCCATAGTGCAAATGTATAGAATTTGACAAACAATAAACTTTAATTATACCTGGTACGAGTTTATTCATTTTCCTATATTCCAGGGAAGGCTAACTTGGGAGTTCGGGTGTTAGAATTCCGAGTCAAGACCAGAATATTGTTTGGTAAGATATAGCCTGGCCCTCAAAATCAATATCTCATGACCATCTTCAATGTAACTGTCCGCAATCAAGCATTAAAATAGAATATAAGTTATTCTCAACTGAGGGAAATTTGAATTTCGTAAATTAACGCTCCAACGTGTGAGAACACCTTACAAGTTAACGCTGTATTTGTACATTATTGTCAACAAACAATTCGGGTTATATTCAGTTTTTCTTGTAACTTTTATTAATATGTTCAGCTTATATGAATCGAAGTTTACTGAATCTTCAACATCTTGTGACTCTTTGATTAGGAAGAATCCGATTCATAGCATTTTTGCCTTAGTAAAGCATCACCTTTCATCTGCCAGTGTTTTTCATAGAACTATTAAATCTCCTTGTATGAAGAACTATTTAATCAGTTCCTTTCCAAACATAGCGCATCTGAAGTTTTCCCTATAGAACTAGTAAGTATAAAATTCCTAGCGAAATGTTGAAGTAATTATGAACTGACTGTGGCAGTGGCAACAGTAAAGTGGAAGAGAATTACTCGAGGCGGAGAAAGATTTTATACGACAGCAGGTAATATATTATTCTTAAAGTTGGTGAAATTGCAGACGACAATTCTTCCTTCTCCCCTATTTTAAATTATTTACCAGTCTCGCCGAGGTACACGTAAAAACTGCACAGCTCAGCCAACCCAAACAGTCTGTTTTGCACTAGTTCATCTGAGGTAATCAAAACCAGTTCTGATCTCTGTAGAACTGAATGTTGCTTGCAGGAAATCTAAAATCTCACCAGTGTCTGTCTGTCTCTTAGGTACGTTCACTTCTCCTACACGTATTACGTCCGTTCGCTTAAATTGTTAAGAAGTTCACAGCTTTTACGAGTTTCCTATCTGCATCTGCATACCACACTTTATTAGATCAATCTCAATTTATCTCTGTATCTGTGGCTTGCACAGTTGCATCTTTTCATTTTCAATTCAAATAGTTTGTTGACGGAAAAACGTTCAGGTTCAGACATTATCAATCTGAGAACAATCTGAACATGAATATATTGGTGTTGTTTTTGCTTATTATCGTGTTCGGAATATTAAATGTTTCTGAAAATTATGGTGGGACAATAATCAGCTTGCATGGATCAGAAATATGATTTAAAAAGATCTTTTTCATTTATTCACAAAATGAATGATCAACTATTATTTTCACTTTATTCTCACATACTACGTAATGCTAATGTCTATTATAGAAATATATAGAATTGAGTTGTCCGTCACTTTGGTCGTCTACGTCTACAGTGCAGGCTATAAAACATAATCCATTTCTCTATAATATAGCACGCGGACCCGATGGTCGTCCAGCTCGAAGAGTACATATTGTAGTATGGGAATCTTCCATCCCTATACGAGATTACCTAAAATCCCCAAATCTTAGAATGTGACCTTATTTCTATTAGTGATGTTATTAAGCATATATTAATAACTCATAACTGACCCACTAACGATATGTTTACTTACATATTGTTTAGCGCAAGATAACCTTGACATACAGAACAGGGTATCTCGAGGTAGTTATTGATGAATCGATGTATATGCTGAGACTAGATTAACTAGGACATAATAACAATAACATGACATTAGATTATCATTTATATCATAAGTAGAACATAAGCAGATAATAGATTGTAATCAGAAATCATTGTATTCATTTAACTCATCATGTACATTAGTATTTGTACTATTATTATTTCGTAGAGCAAGACATTAAGCCGCAATGACGTCGAGCTCTACATTAAGTAAAGTATGGCTTTATAAGTGTGTGTTTCAATTCCTATGCCTCCACCAGGACCACAGGTCAGCTTAGGGCCAACCGCCCGACTTTAAGAGCTGATCCCCACAATATTATTATAACGTAATAACTATGTCTGATATAGTAGTTCACAGAAAATTGGATTTTTCCCAGAAATCGAAGAAATATGTTCGATCCATAGATAAAAATGTAGTATGGGACATTCGAAATCGAGTGCCCCTAACGCTTCCCCCTGGTAGGTGGGGGAACATTGTTATAAATATATACATATATACATAAATGTTTTTTTGCGATACGTCGTTTCCTTTGCGGTTTTGGCGAAAGTCACACGAGGAAAAAGTGTTTAGAATCGCGATTTCAACAATACATAGCTATGGCTGTATAGCATTTTCCAAGAATTTTCTGGAAAACGGAACTGAACCGTCAAAATATGCATGGTAGGATGTACTTTTTTATAAAATGTTGAATGTGTAGCCTGCATTCGTGTTTTCACAAAAAACATACAAGAATAAGAATAAAAAAAAGTTCAGAATGCCGTTTTACATAAGACTAAACTATAATACATACAAATTTTTCCCACATTTTCGAGGAATCGCGAAAAAGGTTTCGTAATATCCATGAATAATATATGTTTTTATGAACATTAGAATTCCAGATATTTCAATGTTTCCAAAAAAAAGTATATACATAGATATTACGAGATGTTTTTTGCGATTTATGGAAAATTAGGAGAAAACTTGCATGATTTTGAAGTTTCGTCTCATGTAAAATGGCATTCTGAACATATTTTTATTCCTGTATTTTCTTAGAAAAATCTAATGCAGGCATTATATTTAACATTCTAGAAAATAAAGTACCTTACCATGCATATTTTGACGTTTTCGTTTTCCGGATGATTTTTGAGTTAATTCTATACTGCCATAGCTACGTATTGTTGAAATCGTCATTGTAAACACTTTTTGATTGTAATGCCTAAAACTTTCAGTTATATTTTCTAGCTTGAATTAGTCTCTTGAGAAACCACGTGATACTTAATTTCAATTAATTCAACTTAATAGTTTCTTCAGAGTGTTTTTTGTAAGAAGGGTTGATTTCGCTAAATCAGAGTTCTTTTAAATTTTTGATCAAAGTTGTTGTTCTCAGTTTTTATTCAAGTTAAGTCCAATAATACTTTGAAATCATTTTATTGAGTTTCGATTCCCTAGGTTCATCCTGGCTGTGTATCAATTTAATAATCTTAGTTTTATTTCTCTTTTAGTTAATTTAGATTATTTAGGTATTTTATTTGAGTATTATAGATTTTGATCTCAGTTTTTTATTATTATCAGTAATAAAGTTAATCATAATATTCTTTTATTATTCTTTATTATTCATTATCATTCATTTGTTATTTTTATTATTGAATTTTAGAGTTGTTGTTGAGTACGAGTCTATCTCATTAATATTACCGTTTACCCCTTCCACTTACCTTCCAGTGTGTTGAAATCTTAAGTGTTTTATGAAAGAAAAGGGTAAGTGTCAATGATATTTTTCACGTTTGGTCTGGGTAATCAATGATTGGGATCAAACTTCAACGTGTCATGGTTCTCTGAATTAAATGGCCACACCGTTAATAAATAAATAGATTGAGGATTAGGAATAATATAAATTCCTTGAGTAAAGTTTTATAGTGATTCATCAATAGAGTACCATGTTACACCTCTCTAGATTACCCACAAGACACAGACCAAAAAATTTTTGAAGATTGGCTTGAACATCGTCTTCTTGAGAATATACATAAAAATAGCGCAATTTTAATGGGCAATGCTAAGTAAAAACATTGCCTAGTTCTAAAAGCACCAAAGCAGACATTCTAAATTATATGATAGATATTAATATATATTTTGAAGAAACTCACAGAAGACGGGTTCTTTTAGAAGTATTGAAGGTTTTCAGAATGAATGGTATAATATGTGTGTGATAAACTTGCGACAGAAAATGGACATACAGTGTTGCGCTTCCCCTCCTACTTTTAATCCAATCGAACCACAACCAATATGGCATGAAGTCAAATCAATAATTAGAAAGAACGGTACTTCCCTCACATTAAATCTATCTGTGGTGGAATTATCAAAAAACGTAGTGAGTAAAATTTGTGTACAGTTGAAAAAACTGTGTAGAACACGTAATTAAGATGGAAAACACTTATGATTAATAATGTTCAACCCTTAATAATAAGATTAGGTTTAGATGAAGATAATAGTGTTAACGTAAAATAGAATAAAGTTGTTAGAAGTGATTATTGTAAAACTTTTCCATGTACCCCCATCAATTTTTATTGAACTTATTATATCTTTAGTAATAAGTTAAATTATAATTTTCAATGGATCATTATTTTCCTTTAGTGATCCTTTTCAAATGAGAATAAAAATAAATCAATATGTAAGTATATTTTCAGGCGGACTCTGCACCCCTCTCTTGTGGTTAGAACAATTCGTTTCCAACACATGATTCTTCTTTTGCATATCATCCGCCTTGAAATATTTCTCAGGAATTATATTCTCAATGAGCAAAGTTGAATTCCTGCACGAAATTAGCTATCAAAGTGAAAGCTCAATGCAGCTATAGAATTAAACCATTGTATAAGAGATAAATTAAATTATAAATTCCTCAAATTCTTATAAAAACGGTCAATAGTGTAAATTTCGTTTCCGTATTCCTGTATCCGTTCATCTGGGAGGTATTTCTTCAAGAAGAGTTCTAGCTTAGCTTAAAATAAGTATATTAATTAAAATCTATATTGAAAACTTCTGGAATGCAAGTTGCTTAAAGCTTTTATAAGATCAAGCTTATAATAAGATATTTATAACGCCGGAACTTACCTAGTCGTAGAAGCAATTTATGCCAAATATAATTCGCTTTACTGAAGTTAGGAATTTATTAAGGAAAAATACTGCTGAAGTTCGGCTTATGAATTTTCCTTACTGCAATGTGCTCCACTTTGTTGCAGCCTTGAAACAGGAACTGTAAAATTTCTTAGAATTCATACCCATGAAGCATTGTTTATCTTATGTGTTCCGGGGTATAATAAGGTTCAGCAGCTTACAATAGAAGTGAGCTTACCTATTAATTCTTCTATTTATTCAAATGAATGAGAATATTTCATGAAAGTTTTCAAGTTTTTTAATCTAGGCTTCCAAACTGGCAAGTCGAAGAATAACTCTGAAATTTTGGGTTCCAGTACTTAGGAATTATAACCATCTTCAGTATTTGTGATTATTCTTTTACTTCCTTTCATGTATCGTTAAATTATTCATATTATAAAATTGAACACTATTATATGTTGATATCACTTTTATTTGTAACTTCCGTCAGATTCTCGAGTTTCAGTGTTATTGCGCCATCTTCAGATAGTACTCAATATAACCAAAAACTTCAACTATAATAGGTCATTCATAAACTTAGAGGATTATTACTGTAGGATTACGTGGTGGGTTCTTGCATTCCAATAATGACGAATTGCTATTACCAGTAGGGTATAGTGGAACCTGGTCATGGACGGGCTACTGAGAACCCTGCAGGACGAAGGATACAAAACACTTGGATATGCCGACGACATAGTTGCCATAGTATGAAGAAAATAAAACTTCACGATCAGAGATTAAATGCAAAAGGCTCTGAACCTGGTAATAACCTGGACAAATCCAGAGAGACTGAATATCAGTCCTCACTAAGCCACCATAGTAGCATTCACTCGTAAACTCAAATTAGAGAGCTTGGGACCTTTGAAGATTCAAGGAGAAACTGTACAAATGAAAGGAGGAGTCAAATATCTCGGGGTGATACTAGACTCGAAACTGACTTGGAATCAACATCTGGGTATAGTAATTAAAAAAGTGGAGACCTTATTATTTATGGCCAGTAGCTCCTTCGGGAAAGAATGGGGGCTACGACTGAACATGCTCTACTGGTTGTACAACTTGGTGGTTGAGCCTGCAATGGAATACGGTTTTTTGATATGGTGGCCCAAAACAGAACAAAGAGGGACCACGACAATACTAATCTAGTTCCAGAGACTTGCATGTCTTGGGATGACAGGGGCCATGGAATCATTGCCCAGTGCAGCAATGGAGACACTACTGAGATTACTCCTCCAATTGTTAATCCAAGGAGAATATACAAAATACACTGGAGAATGTTCACATTGGGCCAGGACACATGAGCATCATGAAAATCGTGGCCAGGGACGCGTTAGGCATGAGAACAGATCACATTCCAAAGCGATACTCTTTCAACAACACATTGAGGGTATTAAAACCGAAAAGGACTGAATGGAAACATACAAACCTGGGGGACATGCTACAGGGAAAGATCTGGTATACAGACAGGTCTAAGACTGAAGAGATTCAGGTGCAGGAGTATACTCGAGAAACCCAAAGACTATTCATTAGGTGAACATACCTCTGTCCTCCAAGCAGAGGTATATCTGATCCTCCAATGCATGGCGGAAAACAATCGGAGGGGCATCTTACAATCTTATGTCACTCACAGTTACAAGTCAAAGTTGATTCCGTTTCGCTTTAATGTTCTTGTTCCTGTAATCACATTGAAGCATCTCGGAAAAATTTCACTTCCATCGCTATTAGATTAGTATTAAAGCATTTTTTTCATTATTATCTCCACTATACTCTAGGAGAACCTGTAATATTCGTAGAGTATCGTGCAAGTCAGGTATTGGATATTGTGAACGGAGGTGGCCATTGAATTTTTTTTCAAGTTTACAAGTCAAAGGGCATAGAAAGACCTCACTAGGTGAAGTTCCACAACTCCACCGTTCGATAGAAGAATTAAATCTGGTAGAGCTTTGTCGGCTGGAGCCTGACAATGAAGGGGTAATCAGCCTGAGCTCATCTAGTCTGCTTTACTGAAATCGCTCGTGATGATATAAAACACGAGGTCCCCGATGAGCACTGACCATCTATAGAAAAGGGGGTGATCGCCCACCTTTCTACAATGATTCAGGTAGGGCAATGAATTCGTAAGTGGCGCATCACAAACTAGACAGACAGTTAGTTTTCTCCTGGATAAAACCTGTTAAACTACAGACTTGTGAACAGTACTGCAGAACAGATCGAATCTGTGCTTTGTAGATTATGAGGAGCTTGAATTTGTATGCGACCTGTATTCAAATAACAAGAGCTGCTTGGGGACCGGGGAGGCGACAGACAGATATTATTGATTTATATATTGATTTATTTGTGATATATAATACAGGCGTGAGGCTAATAATATTTCGTTTCAGAATAAGGAAAAAGTACATACTGATAATAACTATGGTAAGAAAGCTTGAATAACAGAACTTAGCCTATCATCACTGACAAGTTGAGAATCCATATTCCCAAAAAGCGAGTAAAAAACTAACTAGCTACTAACCGCACTAGTCTTATTACACCAAGCAATAGACAGAAGTGCGTGCAAATATTAATACCTGGAAAAAAATATGAGCGTATAGGAAATTAAATTTAAAGCTAAGTTTTTGTTTCATGCAAATCGATCTGAGATGGCGAACATAACCTAAAAAATTGGCAAAGTTGCTAAAAAGCGGTTTTTCTGAAATAAGTAAAAAACTATAGCTTGGATCGAAAAAAGTTGAATGAGGAAGTTATAGGAATCAAATAGATCATCTATTGATTTGATTATATGCTGATTATAGATATATTTCATACTTTTCGAGTTATATTGAAAAAAGTTAAAAATCGAAGTATCGAGAAATTGTTAACTAGCACGTTTCCATACGTATAGCATATGGCAAGTTCAACAAGCACTTTTTTTTAATTTAATTTATTGATACTTTTTCGAAATATATTGATTTTTCGAAAAAAAGATGATCTCATAAATTGACTGAATCTCCTCAGCGGGTTATCCTAGACTAACGATTTTAAACTTATTTTCTTCTCGAAGAGTTGTGCTATAATGTTATTGAAGAAATATAGCGATTTTCAGGAATTTAAGGATAGAAAAATTACTTTGAATAATTGCATCTTTTTTAAACACCTTTCTTTCAGATAAGTCCAACAATTTTTATTTTAGGGAAACGTCTTTAACGTAAATCGATTCCTGACATTTTTTTACGAATTATCACGAAAAAATTTCTCATCTACGACCTTCTGGATCAGAGATAATTTTATTATTTCAAAAAAATCTGTAAGACGCAATAAACTTTGTACGTTATGGATGTTAATGTTGAATACCTACATTTCCAATAAAAAAATACTAGAATATGTTTTATTAATTAATAATATCAGAAATCAAGTGACAAAGCGAAGCGTACGCGGCTGCCGGAGCGTGCGACGGAGTGGGGAAAACTGATTTTGTTCGTTCAAAGTGACTTGTGCTTGCAAAATCTTCAATACCTCGACTTTTGGATTTCGTACAAAAATCTTTTTGTACTTTATCAGAAGAATATCGTTTTTTGCTTAGTGAATTATACCGACGTTACGCTTGTTGTGCGACACTTATGAAAACTAATATAAGACTTTCATATACCGCTACTTTCATTGTAAGGATTTTATGAATATTTTATAATAATTTTGTAGATGAATAAAATTTCAAACTTATCTTAATATGATGCATTCATTTAATTTTGTATCATGAAAAATTATTTACTGAAATGATTAAATAATTGTTAGAGAGATCCGCAAGCATAATGTCAGTATGATTCACTGAGCAAAAAGTTTGAGGTATTACAATGAAAATACTCATTTGATGATAAATAATAATTTAAATGACGTAAAACTAAAACGTATTAGAAATGTAAAAAAAATATTTCCGAGTCTATTTTGCTTCTAAGGCGAAAATAAATACGATATTCGTGTTTATCTCGATTTTTGTACGTGATCCAAAAGCCAAGATATTGAAGATTTTGCAAGCACAAGCCAATTTGAACGCTTCAAATCCGTTTCCCTCACTCCGCCGCACGCTCCGGCAGCCGCGTACGCTTCACTTTGTCACTCAATTTCTAATACTATCAATCAATTCAGTTTGAGGAATTACAAAGAAAATACTGTTTTGATGATAAATAATAATTTAAATAAAGTAAAACTAAAACATATAAGAAATGTAAAAAATATTTGCGAGTCTATTTTGCTTCTAAGGCAACAATATATACGATATTCGTGTATATCACGATTTTTGTACGTGATCCAAAAGTCCAGATATTGAAGATTTTGCAAGCACAAGCCACTTTGAAAGCATTAAATCAGTTTCCCCCACTCCGCCGCACGCTCCCGCAGCCGCGTACGCTTCACTTTGTTATTCAATTTCTAATACTATCAACAATGAATCATATTCTGGTATTTTTTTATTGAAAATGTAGGTATTTAATATTAGGATCCATAAAGCACACTTTTGTAAAATGTTTATTGCGTCTTACAGATTTTTTCAAATAAAAAAAATTATCTCTGGTCCAGAAGGTCATACATGAAAAATGTTTTTGGTAATATGTGAAAAAATGTCAGGAATCGATTTCCGTCAAAGACATTTCTCTAAAATAAAAATTGTAAAACTTATCTGAAAAAAACATGTTAAAAAATAGTTCAGTTTTTCAAAGCCATTTTTCTATCTTCAAAATTCGAAAAATCGCTTCATTTCTCTGATAACATTATAACACAACTCTTCAAGAAAAAAATAAGCCCAAAATTGTTACTCTAGAACCATCCGCTGAGAAGATCTAGCCAATTTATGAGAGCGCCTTTTTGCGGAAAAATAGATATATCTCGATAAATTATCAATATTTCAGATTGAAAAGAAAATCTCTTTTTCAACTTGCCCTGGACTATACGTACAGCAAATAACAAGTATGGAAACTCAATAGTTGACGATTTCTCGATACCCCGATTTTTAACGCTTTTTTCAATATAACTCGAAAAGTATGGAAGATATCGATAATTATCATGGAGGCAAATCGATAGATACATTTGAAACCTAACTTTTTCATTCAACTTTTTTCGATCCGAGCTATATTTTTTCACTTATTCAAGAAAAGACGCTTTTTGCAACTTTGCCAATTTTTTAGGTTATGTTCGTCATTCCGGATCGAGTTTCATGAAACAGAAACTCACCTTTAAATTTGATTTCCTATACGCTCATGTTTTTTTCAGGTATAAATTTCAGCAAATTTAACATTAGGCTGTCGACTATTGCTTGAACTACATGATCATATCTATTCCTGAAGAAGTTTGTCGATGGTGATGTAACAATTCCGTCAGGCAGCGAGTTCCATTCTGCAAAATGCAAATGGAAAACTCACAAATCACTTATCGTACTAGTCATAAGATCATATCTATTTTTTAATAGGCGATTTTTCATATTCCATGTTTGATACGTATCTACATGAGTCATATAATTGATTCACGTAAGATTTTCAGGAGGATAATAATAATAGAAAACTTTCAGACATATCAAAAACGATCCCAGGTACCGTTGTCGTATTCTACAGATGGTTGAATATGGTTTCAAATAAAATCAGTGTCTTATCTTCCTTTTTTCTCGATTCAAATAAAATCTCGTTGTATTATTGAACGATCATTCAATTGAGGAGAAGTATTTCATTGTGAATTTCTCTCTACCCAACAACTTTTATATAAGTTATATTTGCTTGGTAGTTACGAGCATTGAAAATCAAAATCTCCTTAAAAGAAGTTGTATACCTTTTGCTGTCATAAAGTGAACTTATTACCAACTTTTGCATACCTGATACCCATCAGCGTCAGTCTTCAAAGAAACACCAACTTGCGTTTTAAAATACTTATTCTTTGTCTAACTTTTCCGAGTTACGCTTTCTTTCATCGTATTCGTTTTCCAATTTACAGGATGATATATATCGTCAGCTTCCGATACAGCAAAAAATATAATGTAAAAGTAACCGTAAAAAACGCTGTCTCGTACACAGTCTGGTTTATCCCCGAATTGAAGCATGAAATATGTCAATAATCCTGAACAAAGGTGATACTGACATTCTGAAAATAGCAAATAACAATGAATTAATCACGTGAGCATTACGAGGGCACGATGAAAAATAAAACAGATGGCAACACAATCGAAAATCCCTTGTGACATTTGGGATGTACCATCTTTAACTAGAACGCATTAACATTTTCTGACTGATATGTCATTCAGTTCTGTTTTGACACCCATCGGGAGCAAGCAGCCTTGAAGATTTTTGTAAACATGGAAAAAACTGAATCTCAAATCTTGATTAAGTATTATTCCATGCATGGAAAAAACACTACGCAAACCAAAGCATCGCTTGTTGAACATTGTGAGGACTTTTCACCATCGATTGGAATGATTCACAAGTAGTTTACTGATTTTCATTGTGATTCATTTGTAACCAACTCCCGCCCAAATGACTAATTTTGGTGGAAGATTAGTTGTCCCCTAAGGTTACGGTACGGTCCTGTACCTTAGCAGACCTGCCTGGGTTTCTTACAAGTAAGAAGGTCAGAGTTCTTCTAGTTTAGTTTTGTGGTTGGTATTTGAGAGATGCTCTTCCTACAGAAGAATAATGTCTTTGCCTTGAATAAAATGATGACAAACCTTTGTAGCTATTTATTGACAGAAATAAATCATTAACTATTTACAATATTATATACAATTATCAACAATCAAAATATCTATACAGAGTTTTCACTGGAAATGACAACATTTATAAGACAGTGATATTCGGTCATCCCTATATGACGTACGCTATTCGATTATTAAATCCAAATGATTCCGCGAAAGTTTTTTATCAGGCTCACTAACAGCTGGTATCTCGATTAGGTCAATATACCCTAACACGATGTAAGAAATGAGAATATCAGATTGTACACGTCTTCCTGAATTCGACTCGGAAATCTGTTTACTTGAGAGGTGACCAAGTACCCGTGTACTACTGTGTCTCTCCTTTGGACAATTTATTACGCCTCGGTTTATCTTTTGGTTTAATAGAAATACGGAATCAGTGTTCGGAAGAACAAATTACTATTAAATTGTTCACGGGGAATCCCTAACTTGAAATGGAACTCAATCTCTTTACGGAAATTCTTAATTGTTAACTAAACTGGTATTCATCATTGCATTCATATGAAACGACTGTCAACACTGAATCGTCTCGTAGAATTTGATTGAAAATTAAAACAAAAATTGATTCTTCACGGAAAATATTATTGAATCATGAACGGAACAGCTCTTCTCAATATATTCAGGAAAAACAATCGTCAACACTTGACTGTTTTCTAGAATTATTGAAATAGACTCAGATTCAAATAGTCACGGAAAATAATAACTAATTATGAACATTACGGCGCTTCCCTATCTATTCAGGAAAACAATCGTCAACACTTGACTGTTTTCTAGAATTATTGAAATAAACTCAAATTCAAATAGTGACGGAAAATAATAATTAATTATGAACAGTACGGCGTTTCCCAATATATTCAGGAAAACAATCGTCAACACTGGACTGTTTTCTAGAATTATTGAAATAGACTCAGATTCAAATAGTGACGGGAAATAATAACTAATTATGAACAGTACGGCGTTTCCCAATATATTCAGGAAAAACAATCGTCAACACTGGACTGTTTTCTAGAATTATTGAAATGTAAATTCAGATTCAAATAGTGACGGAAAATAATAATTAATTATGCACAGTACGGCGTTTCCCAATATATTCAGGAAAAACAATCGTCAACACTGGACTGTTTTCTAGAATTATTGAAATGTAAATTCGGCAATTGAATCTTTACGGAAAAAATTATTAGTTAGCAAAGTCGAGAATATACTTACTCTCCATTTATCGGATTAAATGGAAAAACTCTACTTTCGGTATCTCGGGTTTACTGCTTCAGCTACGGTGGTCTCCTCGCAAGTCATCTTTAGATGGGAGACCGGCCTCCTTTTATACTCTGAAGTTGACACGTCATGTCATTGAGAATGTCGCCGGAACGCGGACTCGCTTATCAGGAGCTACACTCTGCTGTCGTGTTTTTATACACATAGTGTAACAAAGTTTGATTCCTTTATTTCGGTAGAGGTGACTTACTTGGGCAATAATATTAATTAGTAACGACGCTTCGTTACAGTATGACCACAAAGGAACGTTCTTGTCGTCGAATTGAGGTCACAACGCCAAAAATCGACGATCGGCGGTTGGAGTGGAGTTCATCTCTTCGAAATCGTTCCTTCAATATGGATTTGGAACTTTCAGAGAAAGTGAATACCTTTTTACATCATCGACATCTCACTTGGATATGATGGAGAATCTGGATGCAGTGGGTGCTTCTGTGAAAAGACTTGCCGAAACTTGATGGAGTGCTGGTTACCCACTGAAGCAAACATCAATATAAGGTGATCAACATCCATTATTCGAACTGCTATTCAATCTAAGCCTATCTTACGTGTCAGTGAAGAAGAGCTATCGTCCAAAATCTCATGAAAGCATAAGCAGATTTTTCAATTTCGCCTCGAGGGTCATTTCACCTCGAGTGCCAAACGTTCTTGGTCCGCCACTGGACGTGGTTATTTGCCTTTTACGAGTGATGACAAAATATTCTTATTAGCGATTCCAACTGGTGATGCGTTATGCCGAAGGCACTTTACAGCTGACATTCACTTTATTCTTCTTACTAACGGAATTGATTCAAACAATTGTCTGACTTTTATTCCTTATATTATTCCCTCGCAGAAACCCATCAAACAGTTGCAGTTGAGAAAAACATGTTTATTCCGACGGAGCTGTCGTAGGTAAAACGATATTGCCTTCGAAGCTAGTTGCAATTCCATCTGGAACAATGTCAGTAATTCGTTCGCTCCGGAAGAAAAAGTATATATTCAACACATAAAGCGTTGAAAATTGAACTACATCTTATGGTATTTTACAGTTTATATATACAGAAAAGCGAGCTTTATTTTGTGATAAGGCGGCTGTAAGATTCATCCGCAGTGGAAAGAAAACTTCAATGTCAGATTCTGCAACTGAACTCTACTTGCAAGTTCTTGAATCCTTTTTTCAATATAGGATACAGGGTTTACCTCAAAAGCAAAACAAAGAAGAAAAAATTGTTTTTCTGTCGGTGTCATGATTTTGTAATACGGTTGTACTTATGTATACGATTGTTTGTTATTTCCAACATAACAATTTCAGAGTAACAGTGATTGCATGATAGTTGAGAAGAATCAAGATTATTAGTCCAATGAAAAGCAGAAGAAGGAAGAACAAAATCTTTCTGACGGTGTCATGTTTCTTATAATACGTTTGAAGATATGTATATGATTCTCAATTCAACAATTTCAGAGTAACAGTCATTGCAAGATGATTGACATTAATCAAGATTCTTTGTTCAATGTAAAGCAAATGAAGGAAGAACAAAAATAATTTTCTGTCAGTGTCATGTTTTTTGTAATTCGTTTGAAATTATGTAAATGGTTGTTTGTTATTTTCAATCCTACAATTTCAGAGTAAGAGGCATTGCAAGATAGTTGAGAATAATCAAAATTGTTTGTCCAATGAAAAGCAGAAGAAGGAAGAACAAACAAGTGTTTCTGTCGGTGTCAAGTCTTTTGTAATACGTTTGGGCTTATGTATAGGATTGTTTGTTATTTCCAATTTAATAATTTCAGAGTAACAGTCATTGCAACATAGTTGAGATTAATCGAAAGCAGAAGAAAGAAGAACCAAAAAGGTAAGAAAAGAACCTGGCACAGTCGGTTTTCAGGTAGAATTAATGTCAAAAAATCACTCATTTCATGCCGTATCGCTTGGACTAAATATCAGAGTAACAGTCATTGCAAGATAGTTGAGATTAATCAAGATTGTTTGTCCATTGAAAAGCAGATGAAGGAAGAACAAAAATGATTTTCAGTCGGTGTCACGTTTTTCGTAATACGTTTGAACTTATGTATATGATTGTTTGTTATTTTCATTTCAACAATTTCAGACTAATGGTCATTGCAAGATAGTTGAGGTTAATCAAGATTGTTTGTTCAATGAAAAGCAGAAGAAGGAAGAACAGAAATATTTTTCTGTCGGTGTCATATTTTTTGTAATACGTTTGAACTTATCTATATAAATGTTTTTTATTTTTAATTCAACAATTTCAGAGTAATAGTCGTCGCTTCACTACTATTCAACTAATTAGTGGAAGCAAATGAGGAAATTCATATCCGAAACCTTCTGATAGATAGTAAATGTTTCGTTTGTAAGAGTAAATGTAGGAATCTTCAGCCAGTTATATGAGGATACAGCCAAGATTCAATGTATCAAAGAGATGGTTGGAACAACATGGTGAAACAGTATAATATTAATTTGGGCGTTATATAAGCTTAAGTTGGAGCTTACAAGTGTTCGCAAACAACCAGACACTCAACTCCTCAAGTGACGAGCTTCACGTTTAAGTAAGTGACCCTTTTACTCTTGTGGCAAATCTCTGTCAAGTGTGAACCAATTTATTCGTCGTGTACATAATCTATAACAATAGTGGTTGTTAGGTACTATTTTGATACCACTTAAAACGACAACGTGCATTCGTGAAGTTCGTATTGGATTTGTTAACATAAATTTGGAATATTTTCTTGGGTATATAAAGTTGATATGCAAACTCAACAGATTGTTCGAAATATTAATGGATGATGAGTTCCCAAACGTTCCTCATAATGTCTATTACTGTAAAAATCTCTGACTGATACAAGCAAATAACTCTTTTTCTGTCATTTGCCAATAATAGGTAATAGAATAACTATCATATTCAACACTATTATGATATAACTAATTATATGACAAAAGTTGAACTTTTGAAAAAAAATTTGGATAAATTAAATCAGAAAATGAACATAATCTATAATGGTGCATGCATGGTGGATACTTGCTTCTGTTTTCAAGGACTACCGAAGGACCACCCAGTAACATTTAAAATGCAATATCTACTTACTTCATTACGACATTTCCACCAATGATCAGCATTTATATGTTTTTTATATACGTAACTAAATTGTTCTTGGAACTTTTCATTTATTTCTGCCAGAAAGCAACGAGACACTGGTGGTTCTAGACTAAATATAATTTAATACATTGAATAGAAAAAGGTCGATACAACAAAGCGTAAAGCATTGGTTGAAACTTTGAAAGTATTTCTTTCGGTTCGTGTAAGCATCTGAAATATGAACAGCTATTTAGCATGCAGAACTAAATAAAGCGGGACGCCGCTTTATCTCTTTTCTTGGAAAGTATAAAGCTCATTATGGCTCATATACGTTTCAAAAGAAACATTCGAAACCTTTAATACCACACCGACACTTTTTACGTAACAAAGTGGTAACTAACTGACCAACTTTATGGCCATAAAAGTGTTCTTTACATCTACAGATATTTGACCGACAGCTGTAAAGTACCATTATCGGATAATTGAGATGTGAAATAGCTACCTATTGCTAAAGAATAATTCAGCGACTCAGCGTAAAAATCCTTTTATCTCGATAATAATGCAGTTCATATGAAATTACAACACGTTTCTGTACAAATTGTTTTTCTATGAACCATGTGTTTATTCCAAGCAACATGACAATGAGCATTATAGTTTAAAATACACGTATTCAATGATCTTATTTCATTGTTATTGTATATTTATTATACGAATATGTTTCCAACATGTAGTACATGTATTTGGAAATTTGTGAATTTCACGAGTCTAGAAGAAATAATAATAATAGGGTTTCCTTTGAGTTATACTGCGTTAGCCGGTCCCCAATGGTCACTAAAATAGCTCTCCTTACATTAAATATCTATTATTGGTTAATAAGAATTCTTGACCCAGGTATGAATTATATATAAATTCTCGGAAAATAGGTCACACTAACATATATGCTTATTATTTTCGTCTTTACGTGCGTTTCGGTCTCACGACAATCATCAGAAGACGTATCACTGTCTGAAACGGAATTTAGTGAAAATAATTGTATCAAGCACAAAGCGTCCTTATCGCATTAGATTCAATTAAAAAAAGATACGTGTGACACTCGGGGACTGCCGCGGTAAAGCTATTGCATAGCATTTTTTCTCAACTTATGCAATTACAATTATTTTTTTATTGTTAATTTATGCAGTTTTTTTTTTCAAGTTACACTTTTTGATACACTTTTTGAGCGTGGTGACCGATAAGAAAACAAATTTTTTTCTTTTATTGAATAAATGAGAAGTTAATATCGTTTAAAATATTTTATATATTTTACAATACATGTAGGTTATTCAGGAATTTGTTATCATTGAAACTATAGGTTTATGGTAACTGAAATAACAGACATAAGTTTGAGACTTGATATCCTCTAAATATCTGTAAAATACCGCGTCAATGGTGGCCCCATATTTTGTTGTGGATTCTTGTGGATCATTATTCATTTTCAAATTCAATTTTTCCGAAAGAAAAGTTGTCAACCGCTCTGATTTTTTATCAGCGGAGTTGATGTTGAAGTTGCCAGCCAAGATAAGTGGAAATTTATTACCATTTGTACCAAGTATTTTCGACCCTTCTTCAGTGTACTCCAGTAAAGTGCGATGAATAAAATGCTCTACCTCGTCCAATTTTGGATTCGGAGAAATGTAAATTGGTACCATGACTATGTGTAGGCCATTTCTAAGTTTGCATAAGAACGCACAAATATCTCCAACAAATGAGCGCCTAACATTAACATCGCTAACGTGTGCAATACTTATTTCAATATAAAGTCATAATATTAGTAACATTATTATTATTTTGGTAAATAGCTACCCCACCTTTTGGAACAGTATCTCGTTTGAATTGAACTATACAATTGAAATTAGGTATTTCAATCGGATTATCATGAGCCATGCAAGTTTCGGTGAGAAGTAACACATTTGTTTGTCTCGTAACTGAATCTTGTAAATCGTATTTGTGACTATTTAGACTTTGGCAATTGAAAGTCATTATTGAAATGCCATTTCTATTACTAATGAAATCTAAGACACTTTGAGCTGTCGTCTGACAACTATTTAAAGACAGTCTTTTGAATTCTTGCAACAAAGATGCAGTCGATGCAGCTCGCCTTCGATTATGATAAAACTTAAATGTAGAATTATTGTTTTATGTCGTGATATACAATTTTTCAATATTAGTCACCCGAGAGAGCGACGTAAATAATTATGTCACTGTCACACTGACATCATCAATGACCTACAAATTTTATACCTATTTATTTCAGTTGTAAAACAATAATGAACTACAAATTAAATATCTTGGTCAAGGGTGGTTGTGGAATGTAAAACGAAATGTTAACTTTGAACCTCTTACAAGGTCGCAATAGCCACAAGCTGGGTCGAAAACTGTTTTAAATTGGTTAATTTTCGATAAATCGAATGACATTCACGTGGGGAGCGCGTAGCTCGCGAGTTAGAAAAGTGCAAATCTTCGGAACATATAACTTCTTTGCGAGGACTTTTCGCATGCGGTTTTCACTCCATGTCGTTAGTTCATGAACGGGGCCAACTGAATAGCATAGTCTCGGGCCCCAAAATGTCGATTAAATAGGAAAATTTGATTAAAATAGACACAGGTACTCTCAGGTCTCTGCTACCCACGTCTAACGTATAAATTCTAACTGACGCATAGCGAGCCCCTCTAGGGATATGTCAAAATGATTACGTTCGTAGCTAATTACATTGGATGTCTGGCGTTCATGCAATTGTGTTTTTATTCAATTCGAACCTCCTAATTTCGATAGGCCACGTAAAAATCCCGGAGTCTTAAGCGCTAGAGTGTTATAACATTCGTATAAAATAGCGAAATTTCTCACTTTTAGAAACTTCAAATTAATTAATTTGACACAAGTTTTGGTAATTACTGCATTTGTTATAAAAAATATGAATTAGTTAAGATATGTATAAATAACCACTTATGTCCAACTTCAGATAGTTGAGCACACAACGTATAATCTGTTTTGCGGAAGTCCACAAGCTACCAACCATTGAGACTTCTTATTCGCATCCACAAGAAACGAAAAGAGTTTAACTTCACTTCCCTTGCTAAAACGATACGAACAATTTTTCACTGAACACTGTTTACTTGTCATTTTGACATAATGAATTTCAAATTCAAATTCAAGAGCGCTACTTTCCCCTCGAAATAAACGACCAATCAGCTTGCACTCGGATTTTAAAAAGAGTAGAAGGGAGGCTCCGGCAGACCTGGTAAACTTTGACTATGGGCGGAGTGGGTGGTGCCAGGTTATTTCGTTACGGAATTTCTAGTTATGGTCGCCTCGCTCAAAGCCCGCGATAAAAGCTATATGCAATAGCTTAAAATCGCCGACGTCGCCGAAACGGACAGAAACACGAGAAATCGAAATTGTGACACATTGATGTTTCAAGTATATGGATCAAGAATCCACTGCTTAGCAATTTTCTTATTTGAATTCATTTCAAAGAACCGTTTGAAATACGACACATTAATCTTTCAAGTATATGAATATGTAACAACAAGCCACTGCATAGCAATCTACTTCTAATAGTGGAAGTCATCTCATGCAATGTGTAGACAAGATTGAAACCAAATTGTGATACGCTCAAGTATTCAATTTCGAACCAGATGTTGAAGATTTATGAGGTGATAGGAACATTGTGTGAGACCTTACTAGGACTATTGTTATTCCAGCATTCTGCCTGAAATATACTTTCAACATTATAAAGACGCATGTAGGAATTTGCATTAGTCTTAATTAATTAACTTGATATAAATTTGACTTAATGATTGAATGACTGTTCTACGATTCACAGAATTAGAGTCGCATTTCATGTGAATCGTCTCCAGTGATTATACAAGCAATGATACTATCCCAAGGGGACCATGATCACTAAGGTAACGACGTCATAATGTCATATAAACATATTATATATAATAGGATATAGTTGATTCTTAGTAGAACCTGTAACCCATAATAATAATAATAAAATCTTTTATTCAAATAGGGAGCCTAATATACACAAATGCTACAGTAAAATTATTAGGAGCGTTCTGGTATATAAGGTGAGTAAACATTTCAGACACCACGGAAGCATCGGATACTGATTGTGTGTTGTAAAGAAAAGCGATTGACATAAAATTACTAAGGAACGAATAAAATAAGAGAGGTAATATAAAATCACACGGATGAAATATGGGTAAATCATTAAGGTTGACTATATATAAACAATTAATCCAAGTACAACTTTAATGATATTATAATAATATATACAATTATAAGTTTAAGGGAGAGTAGTTAGTGGTGGTTCCAATATATAAATATAGTTCAGTAGTGGTTCCAAAATAGAAAATCATTTGAATATATTTCATACATACGAACATAAAATAGACTGCATATAAGCTGAGATATAACTTAATTTCTCTGATCAAAGATTTGCCGAATTTCTTCACGGGGAATATTTGATATGAGTCCATTCATAAATTTGTTCAATAGAAAAAATTACTCAGAAGTCTAAATTAACTCTGGTAGGGAATTGAATGCAGTGGAGCCTAAAAAATGATAAGATCTCCACCCAATAATTTTAAATGTGTGTGGAATGGTGTATTTGTTTCAGTTACGCGTAGTGTAGCTGTGGCAGGGTTTGTTTAGTTTATTCTTTTCTCTATATTGATTCCGAACAAATATTTTGTAGAATAACTGGCTCAAGTCTGATTCTTTGCATAGTTCGTTGGTGTCTTAGTGGGAAGGTTTGTTTAATATCAATTTCAAAAATTTTCTTTGGATTACTTATAGTGGACGCATCCTATTATGCATTATAATAAGTGACGTTGTACTAGACTATAGTACGTTATTTTTTCCTGCTTCAGGTTCAGTCTATCTTTGAGTTGTCGCTACTTTTAAAGCATGCTCCACAGTTTCTCCACAATGAATTTTATGTGGCAGTCCCACCACGAGTGAGAATCTATGTCGACTCCTAAATATTTAATATGCATTGTTGTGGATATTTCGAAAACACGTTGTATTGTAATGGACCGAAGATGTGGCAACAAAGATTTGTAGTTGCAGAATGGTAGAAAATAGGTTTACTGAAGTTCACGGAAAGTAGTTCATGATTTAACCAATCTTTAATAAATTGCAGGTCCTTCTCAGGCTGTTCTTTGACATCGATCCATAATTCCCCTAAATAGAATACTACAGTGTCGTATGCAAAGCTGAGTCGATTCATTTCATGATATTTATGTCGAAAGTTAATACCTACTCTTAGTATTTAATAAATAGGGGATTGTTATTGAACGGTTAGAGGAATTATCTTGTAATTTATAGCCAACGAAACCGAAGAACGTCACACTATGTTGTCATATGGAAGAAACCAAGTTCGCCTTACTCTTGCCGTAGACATAGGACGCATTTTCAGTATATATTTCCAAAAATACATGAAGTTACAGACTGAAGAAAGAAGATTCAAATTGTGCTGAACACCTGTTAGGACATAGGGAATTTTGCCCATAGCCCGGACATTTTGCGACATAAATTGAATATAATAGAATCGGTACAAATTTTTTAAGATATTGAACAGCATAATAATGTAGCTCCCAGTAATTACTAATTACAAAAACTTTCAACAGGTTATGCCATATTATCAATAAAACTTTGATAAATCTGCAATTTGTGACGGAACTGCGGTTCAAAACTGATTGATCAAAATCCTATGAGAATTCATCAGCATTATATTGATCTGAACGAAGAAAATTTTCCCTTATTAACTCCTGATGACGCTTTTTTGACAAAATGTTCTGAAATGAATCAATGGAAACTGAAACGTTATGTATAAGGCGCGGATTTTATGGACCATGCATATATATGAAAACTTTGCATAAATTGGCAGAATCGTATCTTTTTTTTTGCATATTTTAACTGAACTTGTGTATTATAGCATATATTTAAATTTTTCTTGCATTTCTATAATTTCATATATATGATATACTTGTTACTTCATTTACATAAGAATATCTGACCGAGCATTTTTGATTACACCATTCACAAATTCCCAGAAAGGTCTAAGCATGGGTCGAGCTAATACCGATTTACGACTCGCATATTCTTGGGAGGGAAGATTGAGTAAATCTCAGGGTAGGTTACAATCGTGTTAACAACTTTCCATCAGTACATGCTATTGTTTGAGTGTATAGAGTGTACTGTAGTTGGGTAGTCTAGAATTGTAGTTTTGTGCACAGTTTGAGTGACTTTTAAAATGCCGAAGTGTGATTCATTATGAATCTAGGCCTACCCTGGAATAATTATGGATGGCGATCGTATATTTTGCAAGGCTTGTTCCAAAATTGTTAGTACTTTCATTTATTTAGTTAATAATTTTTTTTTAATTTGTGAAATATAAACAAATATTTTTTTTCATCTAACATGATACCTGATGGAAAAATCCAAATCTGATACATCGATACTCAGTCTGACCTTAATATGAGCAATATATTTCCATTGCAGAAAAGAAATCCGTCAACATGCCAGAGCGCCTTCGCCCGTCGCCAAAGTGCGGAACATGAAATCAGTTCCTGTACAGATGTCACTAAGGGGGTCTATTGGAAAGGGTATTGGAAAGAGCGATCAGTGTCTGTTTAATGAACATTTATGCCAATCTTTAGTTTCTGCTTATATACCACTAGAAAGATTAAATTACGTATAGTTTAAATCATTTTTGCAAAACTATTGCAATTTCAATATACCCGATGAATCAACAATCAGGAAAAGTTTAGTTAAATCAGTTTACAAAACTGTTGTTGAAAAAATTAAAAAAGAAGTTGCAGATAATTATTTTTACATTATCGTTGACGAAACTACCGATGCATGTGGCCGATATATGGCGCATTTGATTATAGGAATACTTCAGAAGAAAGCTCCAGGAAAATCATTTTTAATAGCTTCAAAGCAGCTCGACAGAATGAATAGTTTAACTGTTACACGTTCCGTCCAAGATTCATTAACTATTCTTTTTCTCGGATGCAGTACCGGTCGAAAAAATCAAAATTTTTTTATCAGATGCAGCCAGCACCTTATGTGTTGAAAGCTGGACAAAATTTAATAATTTTTTATCAAAATTTAATACATGTAACGTCTTTAGCACATGGTCTTTACAGAGTAGCGGAAACTATAAGAAATGAATTTACTTTAGTTAATGAATTGATTCCAAACATAAAGAAGTAATTATCAAGGCACCTTTGAGGCAACTCTTTGAAGATAAGTTACCAGGAATTCCTATAAGACCTCAACCAATTATCAACAGGTGGAGAACTTAGTTGAATGCTGCTATTTTTTATGCGGAATATCTTGACAATTTAAAAAAAATTGTTTCAGACATTGTTGATCTCAATGTGTTTTATGATCTCAGGAATTATTTATAAATAATGCAGTTGCTCAGCTAATAGTTTTTGTAAGTACCAATAATTATAGTTTTATTGCAAACTCAATACTAGCCCTAGAAAAAAGGTCGAGATCACTTGTCGAATCCGTAGAAATTATGAAAGACTTTCCAGAAATTAGTAAAACGTGCCATTTACTATGAGAAGTAGAGTTCTAGAAAAACTAGAGAACGTGATACAAAACATTCAGTCTATAAATATCTAACACATATATCTAAAATGCTTCTGAGGGAAATAATATCAGACGATTTTGATCAGCAATTGGAGTACAATATATT
This sequence comes from Endomychus coccineus, assembly GCA_958510875.1. Taxonomy (NCBI): domain Eukaryota; kingdom Metazoa; phylum Arthropoda; class Insecta; order Coleoptera; family Endomychidae; genus Endomychus; species Endomychus coccineus. The sequence continues at coordinate 159,037,621 of OY294068.1, forward strand.
GCACAAATTAAAATATTGTCCCTTAACATCTGTTCATGTTGAACGCAGACATTCCTCTTTAATTGAAAATTTCGAAAAACATAAAATATTCCATCACATAATGAATTCCTCCCATTATGTGATGGAATAATTTCGATTTTTTTTTATTTTATATGTTGAATTCTACGTTAAATTGGAGATGGTATTTTATTGTATGCAATTTGATGTAATATAAAGGGTTTTCCATTATGAGTTATCGGATGTTTGCATCATGGGGTACCATGATTTGATGACAGCGTCATTGTTCTGTCATTTCAAAGCTTGTACAAGTGTAAACATGGAGCAATGCACAATAGAGCAACGTGTTTACATAGTTTAAACCTATTATGCATCTTCTGTAATTGATACATTTCGCAGAATTCGTGATTACTTCGGTCCAAATAATCGCCCAACAGAAAAAACTATTCGTAATATTGTGAGCAAATTTGAGACTACAGGATCTGTTCAAGACTTGAAGGCACCACTACATACTCGGTCGAAGCTTTCGGCTGAAGATATTGCGGCATTTCCGGAAAGTATAGCTAGCTGAAATTCCAAGAATTTCAATTTCGCGCCGTTCCTAGCAATTGAGTGTCACTCAGATCACTACATGTCGAAAATTATGGAAAGATTTGGATCCTCATCATGCGTATGAGATCCAACTAACACAAGAATTGAACCCAACTGAACATAGGCAGCGTCGTAATTTTGTAAATTGAATTCTTCAAAATAAATCAATTGATATTGAAGTTTGCAAAAAATCATTTCCACTTATATGCTACGTAAGCAAGCAGAACTGCCATATTTGGGGCAGTGAAAATCCAAGAGAACTCCATGAGAAGCCGATGCATTCACAACATGTCACTGTTTGGTTTGAACTATGAGCTGAAGACATAATTGGCCTTTACTTTTTTGAGGATGAAAATGGTCAAGCACAGTAGATGGTGAGCGCTATCGACTGCATGATCGACTTTTTGAGACCAGCGTTACGCGATATAAATATTAACGATATGTGGTATCAACAAAATGGTGTCAAATAGCTAGGGAAACGATGCGCTCATTGCGTAAGTTCGAAGGGAGAATTCTATCACGAAATGGCGTTGTCAACTGGCCACCTAGATCATGCGATCTTATCCCGCTCTATCATTTTCTGTGGGGCTACGTTAAAAGCAAGGCATACGTCAACAATCCACAAACACTCGACGAACTAAAGAACGAGATCCGACGCATAATTCGTGATGTTGGACCGCAAATGTACTTGGACGTAATCGAAAATTTCTCCAAAAGATGTTGTCAGAGAAGCCAAAGTGAATATTTGGCAGATATTGCTTTTAACGAAAGATTGTAAGTCTTTGTTTTACAAATTAGAAAAAAGCTATTGAGATTTTCTCACACAATGTGTATTTTATTTATTAATAAAATCAGGTAACTCTTAATGGAAAATCCTTTAGAAACGTGTTATAAAAAATGTCGTTTTCTTGATGTTTAATAATTATAATTAGTATTCACTTTTCTGTATTGGATAATTTTTCTGGGGTGAAACTGTTTTGCATAATTCAACAAGAAAAATAGGGCGTACTTATTCTCACTTTTTTCTATTATGTTTGCATATGTTCAAAAAATATGTGTATATTTTGAGCATTTTTAAGAAAATATTCTCAATTAAGGCTAGCATGAAAAGGCGCATATATTAATATTTTTTCCTGTATATATTCCGCGCTTTAGTTATGTATTTTTCTATTATGACGTCCCCCTTGTGACTTTTTGGTAAACTGCTTACTGCGGTAAACTTCAAATACTCGGGCGCCAGATTTTTCTAAAGGTTTACTCCTTTTTGAGAACTTCTGCTAGGGTCCTCACCACAAGGCTTGTCACTATGCTATCTATAGATAGCCTTGCCCCTAAGATAGCTACAGTGAAGTAAAACCAGGGCCCATTGGACAGAAAACAGTATCAAAATTGTAGGCTTCAATTACAATTGATACCAGGTTAAAACTTAGCTCATTCAAAGATGGAGCAGAAATAACTGAATAAAACGGGAAATTCCAAATATTAAAATATATAATAACAATCAGAAGTACACTTTCAGAATAATTAATAAATGCAATTGAACGGTATATTACACAAAAATTCACCCAGGTGGAAAATGTAAAGAAGCTCAAGCGGTAAGAGAAAACTTTTACAACATATCTGTTTTTACGATATGTTCGGTATTTAATATCTATTCAACATTACGGAATCGGTTGATAGATGATTTACATTCATCGAATTACGGAAACACACAAATCAAACAGTTCCTAACGTAATAAGCGGTGATCTGTAATTATTCAGATAGCAGTATTACTTGAAATGTTCATTCCACACTACGATATATCAAACAGTTGAAATTCGGTCGGATCGGAAGATATTGGCCTGCAGTAGGTTTCACGATTGTATAATATCAGATTTTACGTTTTTTTTTCGGATAATTACTCTGATTGACTTTATTCTGTCACATCACCCAACCTTGTTTTAGCTATGAACGGAATGCCCGGTAATTGTATGACAGTGTTAGATTTCATAAGCTTTGCATATTCAGAATCTAGACATATAGGGCTTATACTTCCGGTAGATCACAGGGTGCACAAACCCTAACTATCGTATCTGCAATAACCCGTACATCCACGGCCGGGACTTCTCATACGAATAAGGGGTAATTACGATTCTCCATCACACAACCACTCCAACTTATACTTCCGGTAGATCACAGCGTGCACAAGTCGTTGGCGGTTTGGTCGTCTAGGATATACTTATACTTCCGGTAGATCACAGCGTGCACAAATATACCAAAGACGCCCCTGTTGTTCAAATATACACACTCTGTACACACCATACAATAACTTGAATATTTCAATTCAGGTGCGGATTCAAATCGTGCGCGGTCCAACCTATGACGGTATAAACTCAAATATAACAATACAAATTACTGAAAGTTACGGAACTCAGATATCATACAATAGAACATTACCAATCATAAACTACGGAAATCAATATATCGTAGTGCCAAAAAAATATAAACTATTAAGCTATCATTTACCTTATGTAAAAATTCACTGAACGGAACACTATTGTTAATTTAAATGTTAAATCTGACTTGAACTCGGATAATAATTAATTCACTCTGATTTTAATATGATAATCTCACTTTAACGGTACTGATTGATAATCAAAATCACAAAAGAGGACGATCTTTTGTCTGTCACTGCTTTTATATGTTTTCGAGGTTCTGGTCAAGTCCACACCACCAATCCCTTATTTTGTGCCGTTGGTTTTTTATTTATGTCCCGAACAATGCTCTAAAGTGACGCTACTTTTCAGATCTAAAATACGCGCGTAATATTCGTATTTACTGCCTGATCCAAAATAAATGATATTTCAAAATTTAAGCTCCGTTACACTATCCACATGACAGCAAATAATAGATTGCGAAGGCAAGGATTCAGAATACTTTCACGACAATATTAACTTAGAACTGCAGTCTTATAAACAAGATGAATCAACCATAGTTACATGTATCTGAAATGGAATATCTGTTTTAATATTTTCATCTTGGATATTAGCTCTTTTTATTAACGTATTTATGCTTAACATAATATTATAAAACTTATACAGCAAATATGAAGTTTATTTCTCTTCAGTAAGCCATATCTTTTGATGTGCTCACTATTTCCATTTATTTGATGAAGTTCTCTCAGTTTCTCCAACTGTTGATCTCTCTTATACAAGTAATTACGACATTGTTCGCTGACAAGCCAGCTATTCAGTAAGTTAAACGGCCAGGTAGATTCACGAAGATAGTTATTTCTCGTTTTCTTGAAATTAATATTGCATTCCGTTCCCAAAATGTAATAATGAAGATGAAAGTGGGCTAGAGAATTAAATTATTCCTTTCAAAGGTTATTAAAACTACTAACCTTCTTTGTCTGCTACTGTTTGCCGAATTTACTTTGAATACAAAACATTCCGTTGTGAGTATTTTTTTTTGGACAGAAATATTTCTCTTTCTGAATGGAGAGTTACAAAGTGATCGAATATTATCCGAACGCAGGTGAGATCTTGAAGATTACTATAGATTTCTGTCTAGAAGGATTCTTCCGTTTTAAAGTTGGAATAAATTTATCTCATGATGTACGGAAAAAGTACATTTCAATCTCACTAAATCTTTGGGTGAGTGTAGCTGTCAAATGAGAAACGGTATCTTATTTCATTCCAGATGGTAGGAATGATTGAGCCCAATAAATTCAATCAATAAACAATAAGTGGCAAATTGAACAATACTGTCATTGTTTTGAATGATTTTAAAATCCAAGAAGACAAACTAAATATCTTGCTTGAAAAGACGAGAAGAAAATTTTCCAATAAGGTTATTAATAAAAATAAAGACAATCCTAAACACATTCCGAATACCATAAGTGAGATAGATATGTCTCCACAAAAAACTGTAACAGACTATGAACAGATAGCAAATACATATAACCACTATTACGCAATGTTGGGAAAAACTAGCAAACAATATTAACAATTCCAATGTATATACTAATATTGATTGAGGAAACCAAAGTCAAATATTTCATTTATTTTAATTATACATGTCAACAAGAAATAAAGGATATAATACAAAAATTAAAAACTGAAGAAAAAACGGTTACTATAGAATAAAACCAGAGCTTTTCAATACTCAATACATCGATGAACTATGTAGCCTCACCACTAACTCATATAATGAACATATAGTTCTTAAAAGGAGTGTAATAAAAACATTGTTTAAGGGAGGTGATAAGGCCGAATGCACTAACTATAGACCAATATGTCTGATAAAAAATTTTAGCCAGAATATTAGAAACCGTTATTGATGAAGGAATTACCTCATTTTCAAATAAATACCGGAAGTGTAAGTCGACTCAAAATGCAAATGCCATGCTGACAAAAAATATATTACTGTTCAGATGACAGATGATTTGTCTTGGAATTTCCATAGACTTAACCAAGAGATTTGATACTGTAAGTTAGGATAAATTATAGCCTTGCCGAATCGCGATTTAGAAATGGAATTATTGAATGAGGTGGTGCATAAAACTGTCAGATGAACCACTTGGATCTACAATTATTATGAAGGGTCTTCTTCCCTCCTTTTGGAGTTGGTTGGACTCTAGTTGTCTTCCAGCTGGAAGGAAAAACACCAAGTTTCAATGGAAGTATAAACAACCTGTATAAAACTAGTGTTAATTGAGGCGCACTTGAGAATGACAGGTGGAATTCCGTCTGACTCATAATTGTTACGTAGGCAAGCAGGTCTCCTGTTAATCTATGCTGACGAAATACATATTTCCGGTCATTCACGATTTTGGAGCTCTTGGTATTGGATGAGCACGAAGTTTCTCCATCACATTAGAGATCACAGATAATAGTACAATGAGTCTATAATTATTAGGAAGGATCTTCTTTCCTTTTTTAGGAATTGGTTGGACTATAGCTGCCTTACAGCTGGAAGGAAAGATAACAAGCTCGTATGAAAAGGGTGAACAACCTTCAGAAAACTGGTGTTAATTGAGACGCACATTCTTTGAGAATGACAGGTGGAATTCCGTCTGGCCTCATAGACTTTTTGGTATGGGTATCAAGAAGAATGCGCCTAATTGTGCGCTGACGAGAGACAATTTCAGACATATGGCTTTCGATGGCAGCAATATTAGGAGGGTCCTATTGAGCTCAAGCTAATTGAACTATATAGATGTCAATGTAATAATGATAAATAACAACTGATGACCTGTCATTTTAAAGCCAACATCCTGTAACGATCTGACTTTTGAATAAATCGTTACATATCATTATCATGATAGAAACCTATAATAATTAGATTTTATATCCTTAAACTCTCTCCCAATTAAAGAACTCTATCTTAAATCATATAGTTAACTGTATTTAATTAATACGAAGCGGATTCAATGGATACTATATTGTTACCCCCCCCCCCCATCCGAGTTAATAATTCGGAAGGGAGACTCTGAATAAAACCGGTTGCGGAAGATAACTGATCATCTTTGGTGTTACTGTAAATACAAGGTAGGTCTTAATCAAAGTTATTAATTAAATTGTTTTTGAGTAGCATTCAATCTTCAATATTTCATTCACAATCAAGCTCACTCTGATGTATACAAAACTTTGATTGTTTGCTGCTCTTACAACAGGCACCAAGATCTCTTGATTACAGATATTATAATTTTATTCATATCATTTATTCGATTGACAAAATCACTTGATTCCATCATTTTCTGAATACACGTGGGATTATTATATCGTATATTCTTTGCTTTGAACTCCTCGTAATACGAACAACGTAGCGTTATCCAAATCGAAAAGGTACGAAACATATGGAGGATGGGCTAGAACTAACCACTCCATATCTATAATTCCACGAGCCTTGTTTCCAATACCTTCGATTATAGAGTTAACGTGGGACTTGTTGAACTATCCCGTAATCGTACTAAAGAGGCCTAATAATACGAAATCCACCCACGTGGTTCCAGGAATCACTGAACCATAACTCATATCTGATTTTAAAACTCAATTAATTTTTTTTAACCTTGTTTAAATTCATTTCGTTCTGATTGTAGTAAATTCTGAATAATTGTCACATATTAATCTAATTCGTAATTGTAATCATAATTTATCTTGGCTTCACCTATTAACATTTATGCAGCTTAACTCAGCTATTCTCAGCTTCAATACTGAGTCATTGCAAATATTTAATTTTACTTCTCTTGTGGACATCCTACTTGTAGATTTTCTTTCTTTCTCGATAGGAGGATATTGGATCCAATACACTACTAGAGACCTCGCGGAGCCACCATCAGGACCACAGGAGAGACACAGGGGAGTAATTTTAATATCTCTGTTGCAACTTTCATTACCATGATGAATTAGATGCTGGTCGTAATCGCTGAATCAAAGTAGATTGATTATCTTCATTTATAATTGTTTCAATTTTATATCGGTGCTCCGAAAGGGCATGCGAGTTTGTAAAACGATTTTGCTATTGTTCATCTATATTTGAATATATTTGTTATTGTTTTTATATGCTTTGTTTCTTTCCCTTTTTACTTACTACCAATTCAATGATGCTCATTTCTTTATTTATAACATAGGGCAAATATCATCATTGTTAACGAAAAGGGCCGAACAACCACAAATTTGAGCTAGTTTGGGAAATATCAGTAACTTGGATGAATTCATCTTTTTGATTAATTTAGAATCAAGGGAAGGTGGAAATTACGTAGCTAACATCTACACGATGTATATAAAACATGAAAAAATATTAAAAAAACAAAGTTCCACCTATTTTAGTGAACAAAATTATTTCATAACACTCAAATAGAGTTTCTGTTACAAAATTTTCAGTAATGTTTTGAAATTTAAAAGGGCGAAAACAATATTATTCATCTAGATATTATTCGTATATATTGTGACTGACCCAAACTGTTGTATTGTAATGTTGTATAATATAAAAAAAACACGATTCACCTATTTTATTGAAGAAAACATGATATCATACATTACAGTGGATATATTAACGTATTATGAGTAATGTTTTGCGACTAAGATGGGTTGAATGATTTCTAACATTGCATATGTATAGATATCCTGTAACTACATAAGCATCTTTTGTTATGAGATTCCAATACTAGAAAATACCAATAAGTTTCTGTCATTTTATCAACAAGCTCCATTCTTGGTCTACTAACCTTATGCCTTGTTGTATCTTAGAATGATCTTAATGTCAGGTAAAATTTACATGTATTTCTTTAATTTAGATGTTACATTTTCTTATTGAATCCACCGCTTGCCTGGATTGATAGCCATACATTTTTTTCGTACATGAATTTTTTTGAAAAATATAAAGTAATGATATATTTTTATTTGAAAAAGTGTCTATGTGACTATGTCTGGAGAGAAACGATAGAAGTTTCCACAAATATACACATGGTTTCAAAAGCTTAGTAAATTAAGTTACTAAATATCACTGTCCATTCCAACCAAGAGGAAAGGCCATGATGAATTGATCACGTGACTCCCCTCACTCTTGTAAGCAAAATAGGTTCGGACACACTACTACAGGTCAAATATAGGAGCAGAAAATATATTCACCACCATTTTTCACCATCTCACCCGTGAGATTATAAGTATTCGTCCATTTCAAAATCGTCCAGTTGAATCAGATAGAATGGATTACGGCGAAAAGATTTGTCAAGTTTATAATATATCCTGATGCATAAAAAAATCATGTATTTGTTCTTAGAATTAAAATTTTTGAGGATTTTTGTTGATCATATTCCTGACTTTATTTACTATGGTCATATCTCCCGATCCACTGATTCAAATCTCCCATCCACCAAAGAGAAGTTCTCAAGACATCAATTCCACTCCTCTATATTCATGGAAAAGAAGATATATTTAGTCTTATGAAAAGTGGTTCAATTTTCCCGGAGCTTCCCTACGATATTCAAGTTGAGTTTACAATATAATTAAGCTTCAAGGTGAAAAGTATTCCTTAAAAGCCGTAAGCTGTTGCTGAACCGAGTATGTAATGAAGCCTTCCATCACTTCATCACACTCATTCTATTTCGAACAAAAATTATGGAAGCAGATGAACAAATACTTCTTAATCAACTCTCAATGATTATGTAAGTGAGAAGTTACTAGAATGGGTCTCTATTCAATATACAGAAACGATTCGACGAACTTAAGTTATCACTTATCAGTTCATTACATCTCAATATCCTTTTCAACATGGACGTTGAGTCTAAAGGTTCACTTCCGTTCCTAAATGTATTAGTTAGTCGAAAGACTGACGGTACTTTGGGACATCCTGTATATCGAAAATCCACTCACACCAAAAGATATCTCAATGACCTTTGCCACCACCACCCTGTCCAAAAGTAGTCTATCATAAGCTCCTTGATCCACAGAGCTGTCAACTTATATCAACCACAATCCTTGAAATCAGAATTAAAGCATCTTTCATCTTTCATCTGTCTTAGTATCAAATAAATTTTCCCATTATAACATTCAAGAAGCCATAAGGAAATACACTTCGCCTCCCCTCCCCCTCCCGCTTGTTCTATCCACTGCCCATCTTCCATATATTGAAAATATAATAGATCGAATTTCCACAATCCTTAAAGACATAATATTTGTACTCGGTTTTCTACACTTCCAAAACTATCTCAGTTTTACAAACCTATCAAAGATCCCCTTCCTCCTCTTCATTTAGAAGGTGTTTACAGCATTTCCTGTTCTTGCGGTAAAGACTACATTGGTGAAATAGGTCGTATAGTAGCTACTCGTGTGAAAGGACATGAGCGCTGTACAAGGATTGGGGATACCGGTATATCTGTACTTGCGGAACACAAGTTTGACACTAATTATCAAACCATTTTCTAGAATACTAAGATCCTAGCCCAAGCCCTAAGCTTCTGAAAGCGAAAAATTCTTGAAGCGAAAGAAATACTGAGACATTCAAATAATCTAAACTGTGACTCAGAATATATGCTTTTCCACATTTGGATCCTCATCCTCAAAAATTACGCTTCTCACATGATCATCACACAACGACAGGGTGAGGTGCCAGGACGGAGTTAACCGCCATAGAAACCATAAGAATCGGTTTCAGTTCAAGCCTCAAGCCTGCGCTGAAGATATCACTTGTAATGGTTGGCGAAACGTCGGCATCAAGTCGTGCTATTGTAATGCGGAAGCCATCCGGAAGCCGAAAATTTTCAACTTATCTGAAGCTAGATAATGTGGACACTTTTATTCGACATTGTTTCAAACGCAGATCGACTACTTTATTGGCCAATACCGTAGGAGATATTCTCTATTAGGAGGATGGAAATGAAGTGCCGTAGTCAAAGGCTTGGGTAGAGAACTCTTTGAATGGACAATTAGAAATTGCTAATTTATTGTCTCAAGAAACACCTTTAACATGATGTCACTATTCAGTCAGTATTAATGAGAATGTGACATTGAATTTCTATTATAATACATATTTCAAAAAAATTAAAACCGATTGAGTTATAGTAGATGCATAATGTCATGTTAGTATTTCTTCTTGTTGTGTTATTTAAACTTAATTTTTCAGTTCTTGAAGTTATGCAATTCAATCATGAATATAATGAAGATATTTCAGCATTCGGAATATTTGTATTACAATTCAATTCATTGACATATACCGGTAGGGAAAGTTACGTTAGGTTGCAGGAAAAGTGAGATAAGTAATTGGCTGCTTTCCAGCAGTTTTGGAGGTTACAAAAACGTATATTACTAACCGATTGTGAATGAATTCATTCCAACGATATCTAGAATAGTGGAATAGAACATCAATTTTAAATTTGTTAATTTATGAGCTCAATATTTCACCAATAGTATGTAGAGATAGGCTGCAAGAGTAAAATGACAGCACAGTACGTTCAATAGAAGAAGAACAGAACTCATCATTAATAATTTCACCGTGTTTGGGATTGAGTTTCAAGAAATCTGTTCCTAACGGGAACACAGGTCGTAAGAGGAACAAATCTGCCAAGTTTCAAGTCGGTTCCCGCTTTATAATTCGGAGATTTCGTAATAAGTGCGTCAGTCAGTTAGTCAAGGACTATAAATAAGAAACAATCACCCTTATTCACTGGAAATAAGGTTATACTACTGAGGTCCTCTCGGCTACCAAGTATAGAGAGAATTGAAATAGAAGGAATAGGACGTAATGTACATGAACCATTGAGGACATCGGTGAGGGTAGATGAATAGAGAAATTACGAAAACTGTCAAAATCAGTTCTTAATTATGAGTTATGCTCTTGGTCTAATGAACGGACTGTGCTGTCATTTTACTCTTGCAGCACACCTCTACATACTCTTGGTGAAATATTAGGCTAATAAATTAACAAATAAATCACCATATTTAAATATAGTTTTCGTGTTGCGGTATCTCACTAATTCCAACGGGGATGAAAATGAACTAATTTTTACAATTTTCCTTCAACAAGGGAAGGGCAAGGTGAAAAGTCTCTGAAAAATGAAACAAGAGATTTATTTGGTCAAAACTTATTTTATTCCTCAACGTAACATCTTTTTAACCCGATATACTTCGTCCAACGTTTTTCTAGTTCTTTGATTCCTTCAAAATAATACGATTTCGGCAATCCTTCCATTTGTTTAGCGATGACCTCATCCTTGGAACCAAATCCCTTTCCGCCGAGTCATTTCTTCAAGTTTGGAAATAGATAAGAATCGCAGGTGAGCAAATCTGGAAAATACCGTTGAAGACGAACCAATTCGTAGCGTTATTCATACAATTTTGCCATTACGACTACAAATCTGTGCGTTGGTGCGTTGTCTTGGTGGAAGAGCACTTTTCTCTTTAACAATTGCGGCCGCTTTCGTTTCAAAGTGGCGTCGAAACGATTCAACAGGTCTGCATTATATACGCTGATGATCGTTTTGCTCTTTTCAAGGTAATCGATTTGGACGATACCATGTACATCCCAAAAAACAGTCGCCATGACTTTGTTGGTCGTGAACCCACTTTGGCCTTTTTCCCGTTCGATTTACCAGGAAAAGTCCACTGTTTCGACTGAACTTTGGTTTCTGGTGTGTTTTGGTTGAGCCACGTTTCGTCCACAACTACTAAACGGTGCAAAAAGTCCTCCTTATCGCGCTTCAACATCGCCAAACACTCCTTTGAAGTTGTCACATGGTCGCGCTTGTAGTCAACAGGGAGCAAATGCAGCACCCATCTGGCAGATAGCTATCTCATATCCATAAGCTTATGTCGCATGTTTCGTGACAATTCGGTTGAGATGCCCATAGCCTCCGCAATCTCGTACACTTTAACGCGCCGATCGTCCAAAATCATACCATGGATTTTATCGTCGATTTCTGGCGTTCTAACCTCAATTGGACGAACATACAGTTGGGCATCCTTTGTGGTCATACCAGTACAAAGAAAATTAGTAAATCACTTGTGAATCGTTCCAATCGATGTTGAAGAGCCCCATAATGTTTAAAAAGTTATGCTTTGGTTTTTTCCACGCAAAAATAATGTTTAATCAAAACGGGAAATTCACCTCATTTCATGCTTACAAAAATCTTCAAAGTTATTTGATGGGTGTCAAAACATTGATGGGTGTCAAAACATAGCTGAATGACATATCAGTCTGAAAATTTTAATGCGTCCTAGTTGAAGATGATTGCATCACAAATGTCATATGAGATTTTTGATTGTGGCGCCATCTGTTCCATTTTTCAGGGACTTTTCACTTTGCCGTCTTTCAAAGAATACATAATCGATATTATCGTTCCTTGAAAAACATGGTGTGAGTGGCCTTGATAGATACAAATGTCAAGTTCATCAACTGATAACTCGCTTTGATGATGTCACCGTGTGACGAAACAATTATTGTCAGAAGTAAACTTTGCAGATCATGTGAATTTAAAATTGATGTATTATTCTGCTATTCTAGATAGTACAACAGTAAAATATTAGCGAGAGTAGGACAGCAAAAAAACTACGTTGTTATCTATTCAGCGACGTTTCGACCATATATTTTTTTGTCTTCTTCTGGCTGAAAAATGGTATACAGATAGGGACTGGCACTTCACACTAAATCAGGGTATTAATCATGATATCATGTAATAACAATATTCATAAGTTTACAATTTGAATGTTTGAGAAGACATCTGAAATAACTGAAATAATCTGGAGTCACCTACGTTTCAAATACAACATCATTGCTAAAATGTTGAAACTACATATGTGGCAAACAAAAACATAAAAACGTAAAGCTGGAAAGTACTTGATGAAATTAATTAAGAATTGCAGCATCAAGTCAAACTCTGTATTCCTCTCGCCACTACCATAATGGTTATCAGTTATCACAGTCCGATTAAGGTGTTGGTTTGTTTTGGTATAATAAAAAACAAAACACGGTATTGAGTAGATAATATTCGCCAGGTTGAAGATTGATATTTCATCTTTAAGCCTAGAGAACAATATAGATACTGTTTTTATATTGTAAGCCACTAATAAAAATTCATCACTTTGAAAACGTTTTTTTAGTTTGTTTGCTAAATCAGGAATGAAAGGCTTTTTAAGAACTTTTTTCCTTGTTTGGTAATATTTTGTTCCGATGTGAGTTAGTTGGAAGATTACGGCGTTTTTGAAGAAAATTATCAAGAGACTGGTTGATAATTATTATGACGTAAGAGGGAAGATATAGTATTTATATTAATTCTATGGCTCTATGGCAAAGATTATGGATAGTATTGAGCTTGTATTGAACTGGGTTGTGAGATAAATAATTCAGTTATCTGCCTAAACCTGTTCGTTTCCTATACCAATATGTTTTTGAGGATCCATCTCATTCCCTGACTCCGATCTAAAAGGGGGATCTTATTGTCTGATTCAGTTTCGCTTGTGGATTATAGGCATTGAAATATTGTAATATGGAGTCCTGTTTTGTTTTTTGAAAGTGCTAAGATTGTGTCATCTACGATCTGGATTCGATAAAAGATATAAAAAATGGTATATTTCCCAGAACTTCAGTAATTAAATCTTCCATTACAATTAAAGCTAAAATAGGGCTTGCAGGATTGCCCATAGCAGTCCCATCAATTTGCTAATTAACTCGTTCAAAAACAATAATTGATTGAACTTATGATAGTTGTACGATGCATTTCCGTATAGGATTTTGTAAAATGCCATCTTTTTTCAATTATTTTCGTGATTTGCTCTTTAGGGATATTCGTAAATAGCGAAACTACATCTTCTAGATGTAATTACTTCATTAATTCTTCATTAATTGTGGATGGAGAACATTATTTATATTATTCAGAACGATGCGTACATACGCGAAAAGAAAGTTGGAATATCTAGACTTCATTGATGAAATCTTGCAATTTAGGATTCACACGGTAATTGAATTTGTCCGGCAGAATAATAAACCCTAATGCTGACATTACAGTTTAAATCATTATTTGCAATATAAAAGTATCTGAGAATGAAATTAACACCTCCTGACAGAAAATGGTTTATAGTAAGTTTTGTAATCAGATAATACATTTGAATAATATGTCTGAAAGATTGTAACAGAATTAAAAATGATTTACAATAATGGAGAAAAATATAGATTGGTAAAAGTTGAATTTTGTACCAATTTATTATGTAATGTATTAAATGATGTTTTAGTAAAGAAATGGAATACCCCCACGATGAGGTGTCAACTTTATTATCAACAGCTTATTGAGATCAGATTGTGGAAACAAATTTAGTTCTTCAAAATCGATTTGTTACTTAAATTACAACTTGAGAACATTGCAACCTGATTCAATGCGATTCAAAATACCAGTGTAGAACTTGGATATTCAATACACCGTATTTTATTCAACAGGTACGAGTTGAAAAAACTGTAATGTTAGTACTACTTGACCTGAATCATTATTGTTCATGAGCTCAGAAGTTTATAAACGTGTAATTATGAAAGTTTTGATAGAGAAATAGAATACGAACTGTGCTAAACTCGTGATAAGCCCTTCAAACTACTTGGAATGGAGTTATGAAATATTCAACATTCTATTCAATAACACAGCAGGTATACAGGAATTGGGAGTATGGAGCACCATGATTAATATTTCTGTAAATAACCAGATCAGCGAACAATCTCCATAAGGGTATCGTTTCCCTTGATCTGACATCCTTTCACGCCAGTCCATTTCAACTAATTGAAAAATATCTCCGGATTGTCGCCATGACAAAAAGGTGTAAAATCAGATTTCGGATTAGTGAGCACTCATAGATAGTTGATTACTTTCAACCACAAAAGACTGTTCCAAATGACTCACTACTATATCACAGTTCGTGCCTGCCATAGTTTCGTGACTTCGATTTCCGGATATCCGCTAAGACAGAAGTTGTGTTTTATATTCTACGGCGATAATATGTTACACGAAATCTCAAGATATAAAACCTTTCTCACCGCGATTATCAATCGCGGCAGGAATGTCTCAAGAATATCAATTACATATCACGTAGCTACTTAACCTATGGTTCTAACAAGTCTTCCACATATTATATCAGATAATCCTAATTTTTATCTCACTAAGATTGATACTTCCTGTGATTAGGGGAAAATGGTGGAATGGTGCGCATCGTGTAATCGTGCGCATCATCATATTTCAAACTCGGCGGATGATATTGCATTCGCTAAACAGAAACTGTCTCATATACCCCTGCAGTTCTGCAAAATGTATTAGACGCCATCGAAAATGAAGGAAGAAAAATGAGATAGGTTATAATATTCCCGAATCAACTTTAAGGAAAGAGCTGTTAGATTGTACAGGGGCAGATAACGCTAAATATGACAAATTAAAACATAATTGTTACTTTGATATTCACGTTCCCAGAACCTATGCGCACGTTTGATTGTTGACTGGGGAAGCGCAAATCTCAATTTTTCCATAATTGTACTGCTACACTTTTATTTCATTCAAATATTATTTTACATAAATTATATGATCAGCGCCTCTATTAATTAATTATTATTATCCAGATTTATGTTAGCCATCATGTAATTGCCACAAGAACGATTATAGATCAAATGCGCACAAATCCCGAACTCTTCCCTGAACTTGAAATTGAGAAAATGAGAGAAAACTATATCTTATTAATATTTATAAATCTGCTTTTCTATTGGTCACAATCTCCATAAGCCAAATGAGTTATAGTCTTTGGAAAATGCATCTGCTTCTACACTGAACTCAGTGACATTCCAACTTATAACAAGAATAAGGCTCAGCAAATTTAACTACAATGAAGCAAGACAAGAATACAGGAAATTCACATTTCTAAGAAGTTTTCTTCCTTAAATATGCGGAAACAGTAAGTGGTATTGAAAATGTGGGATGTCCAAGACGAGTAACACTATTATCTACTCCACATTCAATAACTCATCAGAAGAAAGTAGCTCAGAAGACTTCACTCCAATGGAGCAGGACGAAGGATACAGGAAATTCACATTTCCAAGAAGTTTCTTCTGAATATATGTGGAAACAGAACGTGGTATTGAAAATGTTGGATGTCCAAGACGTGTAACATTATTCTATACTCCATATTCCATAACTCTTTTGTCTCGGTTCATGATTTGTGCATAGAAAATTTTACATTTCGAAAGGCTATGCCTATGGTACATGAATTGAGTTATATAGCCATTGAAAAATGCATCTGTCTCTACACTGAACTCAGTGACATTCCGACTTATGACAAGAATGAAGCTTGGTAGACTTCATTCCAATGAAGCAAGACTAAGAATACAGGAAATTCACATTTCCAAGAAGTTAACAGAACGTGGTATCCAAAATGTGAGATGTCCAAGACGAGTAACACTATTCTATACTCCATATTCCATAACTCTTTCGTCTTGGTTCATGATTTGTGCATAGAACATTTTACATTTCGTATGGCTATGCCCATATGGTACAAAACTTGAGTTATATAGTCATTGAAAAATATATCTGTCTCTACACTGAACTCAGTGACACCCTGACTTATAACAAGAATGAAACTTAGTAGACTTCCCGTTAATGAAGCAAGACCAAGAATACAGGAAATTCACATTTCCAAGAAGTTTTCTTCCTTAAATATGTGAAACAGAACGTGGTATCCAAAATGTGAGATGTCCAAGACGAGTAACACTATTCTATACTCCATATTCCATAACTCTTTCGTCTTGGTTCATGATTTGTGCATAGAACATTTTACATTTCGTATGGCTATGCCCATATGGTACAAAACTTGAGTTATATAGTCATTGAAAAATATATCTGTCTCTACACTGAACTCAGTGACACCCTGACTTATAACAAGAATGAAACTTAGTAGACTTCCCGTTAATGAAGCAAGACCAAGAATACAGGAAATTCACATTTCCAAGAAGTTTTCTTCCTTAAATATGTGAAACAGAACGTGGTATCCAAAATGTGAGATGTCCAAGACGAGTAACACTATTCTATACTCCATATTCCATAACTCTTTCGTCTTGGTTCATGATTTGTGCATAGAACATTTTACATTTCGTATGGCTATGCCCATATGGTACAAAACTTGAGTTATATAGTCATTGAAAAATATATCTGTCTCTACACTGAACTCAGTGACACCCTGACTTATAACAAGAATGAAACTTAGTAGACTTCCCGTTAATGAAGCAAGACCAAGAATACAGGAAATTCACATTTCCAAGAAGTTTTCTTCCTTAAATATGTGAAACAGAACGTGGTATCCAAAATGTGAGATGTCCAAGACGAGTAACACTATTCTATACTCCATATTCCATAACTCTTTCGTCTTGGTTCATGATTTGTGCATAGAACATTTTACATTTCGTATGGCTATGCCCATATGGTACAAAACTTGAGTTATATAGTCATTGAAAAATATATCTGTCTCTACACTGAACTCAGTGACACCCTGACTTATAACAAGAATGAAACTTAGTAGACTTCCCGTTAATGAAGCAAGACCAAGAATACAGGAAATTCACATTTCCAAGAAGTTTTCTTCCTTAAATATGTGAAACAGATCGTGGTATCCAAAATGTGAGATGTCCAAGACGAGTAACACTATTCTATACTCCATATTCCATAACTCTTTCGTCTTGGTTCATGATTTGTGCATAGAACATTTTACATTTCGTATGGCTATGCCCATATGGTACAAAACTTGAGTTATATAGTCATTGAAAAATATATCTGTCTCTACACTGAACTCAGTGACACCCTGACTTATAACAAGAATGAAACTTAGTAGACTTCCCGTTAATGAAGCAAGACCAAGAATACAGGAAATTCACATTTCCAAGAAGTTTTCTTCCTTAAATATGTGAAACAGAACGTGGTATCCAAAATGTGAGATGTCCAAGACGAGTAACACTATTCTATACTCCATATTCCATAACTCTTTCGTCTTGGTTCATGATTTGTGCATAGAACATTTTACATTTCGTATGGCTATGCCCATATGGTACAAAACTTGAGTTATATAGTCATTGAAAAATATATCTGTCTCTACACTGAACTCAGTGACACCCTGACTTATAACAAGAATGAAACTTAGTAGACTTCCCGTTAATGAAGCAAGACCAAGAATACAGGAAATTCACATTTCCAAGAAGTTTTCTTCCTTAAATATGTGAAACAGAACGTGGTATCCAAAATGTGAGATGTCCAAGACGAGTAACACTATTCTATACTCCATATTCCATAACTCTTTCGTCTTGGTTCATGATTTGTGCATAGAACATTTTACATTTCGTATGGCTATGCCCATATGGTACAAAACTTGAGTTATATAGTCATTGAAAAATATATCTGTCTCTACACTGAACTCAGTGACACCCTGACTTATAACAAGAATGAAACTTAGTAGACTTCCCGTTAATGAAGCAAGACCAAGAATACAGGAAATTCACATTTCCAAGAAGTTTTCTTCCTTAAATATGTGAAACAGAACGTGGTATCCAAAATGTGAGATGTCCAAGACGAGTAACACTATTCTATACTCCATATTCCATAACTCTTTCGTCTTGGTTCATGATTTGTGCATAGAACATTTTACATTTCGTATGGCTATGCCCATATGGTACAAAACTTGAGTTATATAGTCATTGAAAAATATATCTGTCTCTACACTGAACTCAGTGACACCCTGACTTATAACAAGAATGAAACTTAGTAGACTTCCCGTTAATGAAGCAAGACCAAGAATACAGGAAATTCACATTTACAAGAAGTTTTCTTCCTTAAATATGTGAAACAGAACGTGGTATCCAAAATGTGAGATGTCCAAGACGAGTAACACTATTCTATACTCCATATTTCATAACTCTTTCGTCTTGGTTCATGATTTGTGCATAGAACATTTTACATTTCGTATGGCTATGCCCATATGGTACAAAACTTGAGTTATATAGTCATTGAAAAATATATCTGTCTCTACACTGAACTCAGTGACACCCTGACTTATAACAAGAATGAAACTTAGTAGACTTCCCGTTAATGAAGCAAGACCAAGAATACAGGAAATTCACATTTCCAAGAAGTTTTCTTCCTTAAATATGTGAAACAGAACGTGGTATCCAAAATGTGAGATGTCCAAGACGAGTAACACTATTCTATACTCCATATTCCATAACTCTTTCGTCTTGGTTCATGATTTGTGCATAGAACATTTTACATTTCGTATGGCTATGCCCATATGGTACAAAACTTGAGTTATATAGTCATTGAAAAATATATCTGTCTCTACACTGAACTCAGTGACACCCTGACTTATAACAAGAATGAAACTTAGTAGACTTCCCGTTAATGAAGCAAGACCAAGAATACAGGAAATTCACATTTACAAGAAGTTTTCTTCCTTAAATATGTGAAACAGAACGTGGTATCCAAAATGTGAGATGTCCAAGACGAGTAACACTATTCTATACTCCATATTCCATAACTCTTTCGTCTTGGTTCATGATTTGTGCATAGAACATTTTACATTTCGTATGGCTATGCCCATATGGTACAAAACTTGAGTTATATAGTCATTGAAAAATATATCTGTCTCTACACTGAACTCAGTGACACCCTGACTTATAACAAGAATGAAACTTAGTAGACTTCCCGTTAATGAAGCAAGACCAAGAATACAGGAAATTCACATTTACAAGAAGTTTTCTTTCTTAAATATGTGAAAACAGAAAGTGGTATTGAAAATGTGGGATGTCCAAGACGAGCAACACTATTATATACTCCACACTCCATAACTCTTCTGCCTTGGTTCATGATTTGTGCTCAGAACATTTCACATTCCGGATGGCTATGCCTATGGTACAAAAATTGAGGTATATATCCATTGGAAAATGCATCTACTTCTACACTGAACTTAGTAATATTCCGACTTATAACAAGAATAAAGCTTAGAAAACTTCACTCCAATGAAGCAATACCAAGAATACAGGTAATTCACATTTCAAAGAAGTTTGATTCCTTAAAAATGTGAAAACAGAAAGTAGTATTGAAAATTTAGGATGTCCGAGACGAGTAACACTATCCTATACTGCACATTCCATCACCCTTCAGCTCTGGTTCATGATTTGAGCGTGAACAATTCCACATTCGGAATGGCTATGCCCTATGTCTTTGATACATACATTTTTGTTTAGCATTATCGCTCGATAATGAAACAAATCGTAGCTTGTTCTTCGGTAGTTAGCGCTTAATAAAGTTTGAAGTGAATTAAGGAACTACAAAGTTTAGCATCTCGTCACAAATAGTGACTTTCCTCACTATACCCAGTATAAGAGTAGTATTATTATGGGTCTGAAACATTTTTTCCGGAACTTTAAAGACAACTGGTCTACAAATGCAGTTCCAGGAGAACCAGGAAACCAGCGTGTAGGCAGGCATCAGAGATGGATATGGATACCTATGAAAGTTTTTCAAGGAACTTTTGAACTTATCATTCTCTGACAATTGCAGTACACATCGGACAAGCAAATTCGGACAAATTGGATAATGTCCAGTATTTCTAGAGCCCATTTTCTAAGGGAAATAAGTACCTAGTCTTGTATCCGACACTTCCATAATTTATCAATGAAGGTATAATGGGCAGTCACACAATGTCATATATCATCCATTGATAAAAGGAAGTGATCTGTTGATCTCGTGTCTTCCCTCACTCTTGTTGCCAAAATAGCTTTCGGACAGTTCTGCGGGTAAAATGTAAATGATTGAAAACATAAAATATATTGGGTATGATTCAGAAACCGCTAAAGAAAGGTGTTAAATTGTACTCTATGTTACATTGATATTCTATCCAACTGGTCTGTATGAAGTATTTCACAACTATATGTTTCTTTATGACCCTCCTGTCAGGTTCACTTTTGCAACTATACACACTATAATGTAACCTTCTTTTATACTGACGCCTGCTGTCACATCAAATATTGAAGAGGAACTATCAATAGTAATGTAAGCCACATATAGCGTAAATAGAGAATGACCGAGAAATGGCAACCCATGTCCACAAGGCAGCGTCCTTGGGCCCCTTCTATTTATCGCATTCATCAATGACATTTATAACTTGTCAATTAGCACAAATACTGAATTATGCAGATGACACAAATATGCTTGTAAAAGGTTCATACTTCTCAATGAGTCGAAAACAAATTGCTCACAGTTTAGGACAGATCCAAGTTCCAGGATCTAGAGGGTTCTTCGATTTTGGAGAAATATGCCTTTCTATTTGAAAAATTCCTAGGCGTCACAATTGACGAACATCTAAAATGGTACGAACATATTCACTTACTTTTGCAAAAAGTGAATAAGGTAAGCTTTGCATTGAGGGTTCCATCCAGAACGGTGGACCCTAGTTTCCTGAGGAGTGTTTATTTTGCCAATTTTTATTCCAGCCTTAAATATGCTATTGTAATCTGGGGAGGCTCTTCAAGACTACTAGATAACTTTAAGCCGCAAAAGTCATGTAAAAGTGAATTTGCTAGTTACCAGATTTCAACAACATCAGGCCTGTATATCTTTGAATGCCTACTTTTTCTGCAAAAAGTTTGCTCATATTCTCACAGGAACTGATAGATTATGAATATAATAGGAGAGATAAAATTAGCTTTGATTATCCTTGCCATTTTAACGGAAACCAGTCCTTATTATGCATGCATTTGTTTTTATAAATCTCTACCCAAGGGTCTACATGTATTGTTCAATTCGAAAAACGATCAAGAGTGAAGTGGTTAAATATATATGTGCTTTAGAACCCTACACCGTTGGAGAATTTTCAAGTAGTAAATAGGTCACCCTTGAATTAGTTACTATGTAAATAAAAAATTTCAAACCGGATTTAGTATTAACTATGTTTTTTGCCATTGTTAGATATAATTTTAATTTCAATTTGTTCTGTTCTGGATAGTTTTTAAAATACTAATATGATTGTTTTATTCTCATTGTACCTGACTCGCATCCCACTGTTTCATTAAAATTGTTTACTGAAGCTTAATAAATTACTTTACTTTACTTTACATCGCAACATCATTATTTTCTATGGTTCCCTATCAATCAGTGCCCTAACCACCTATCTCTGTGTAAATGAACTCAATCATAGTGGAACGAAACTAAAGAAAGTAATGTAAGCCAGAGGAAACTTTGAATCAGAATACTGAAAGTAAAGTGTAACATTGAAAATGTTTGATTAACACTCTTGACGTTAGAATTCAACTCTCCTTTAGAATTACTATGTCTGGTTAACATGAAACTGAAGCTCACAAATTAACGTCACTTACAGATTAACCCAACGATTCAACAAAATGTCTTGCATCAATTTTTAACCTGTGACACTTCCGATTTATGTCCCGAAATTGATGGACGATAATGTGCATTCTGTAAAATACAGTTAGCGCCGGTTTGTAAGTTCATCAAACCTCGGAATAATAAAGTTTGTTACTCCGATATAGAAATGTGATTGATATAGAATAACTCCCAAACGACGAAATTCAAAAATTTTTGTAAACTTCGATGCCAATGAGGATCGCTTATTTGTGATAATTTAACAATGTCGGATATGACGAAGGAAACTTGTTACGGCAGGACTATCTCAAACTGGGCTCATAGTTTTCCTACAATTGATATAATCGGGCCCCTGTGAGATAATTTCCTTACATAATAACAGCTTGGTTTGCTAATTGAGAGAGAGAGTATTAAATTATCGGCTGCTTGCTAAACCCTCGTTTCCTTAGCAAACACCGAGTTTCCCATTTATGTACTGGTTTCGCGTTAAATATTGACGCTCACATTTGGCTACAAAGATTTTCATTAAATATTCCCTCTTCGGTAATGATGTTTTACTTCGGAACACTTTTTTATAACCTAGCCACGTCGAAGGATTACGAATGGTGATGAATCGTTAACAGTCAGTTAACAATTGCGGTTTCAAGATGGTATGCTATCTTAGAATAAATAGAATAAGGCGTGGTTGATTGGTTGATTCATCGAGGATTTGGATTAATTTCCCTGCGCTGAGCAATATATTTTATGAAGTATTGACTTCATTTTGTACTTCTATGTGTGACCATAATTATGAAAGATTTATTATGACTGAAACACAGAATACTTTGAAATCAACATCAGTCTGCATCACGGTCGTATACACAGGTCTGTAAACTCGAGGCTATTTCCTATGTGAGAAGTGAGTCCGCTAAGCGTCAACTGTTGCGTAGTACCAAACGACGTCACGGGTGGCTCATGAGTCGAGGGATGTTTTCTGGCAATCTTTGTATTGTGGGGCTTGAAATTTGAACAATATGGCGCCCAATCCTGACAACATACTCCTATCGATGCGCCAGCTGGTGGCTGAGCGAGGGACTACGAGTTTAGTGACATGTAAAAGACTCGTGTGAAACAATAGAGTTTCCAGACCTGTATATACGACCGTGGTCTGCATATGTATCTACATGAACAAGGGAAACAAATATTTCACTAAGCAATGAAATGCTTGTTCTATTCCATTACGCACGAATAACCGGACGAATAATTATAAGCCCATTGATGGGATATAATCAAATCACCCTTACCCACTACAGACACTATTGAAGTACTGATTACCTTTCGGCCAGCAAGTAGACATCAAGATAGTTAACTAAATAATAAATCAAAACGTGCCTGTTCAAATACTATTTGGGCATAATAATGTAAACAATGGGTTACCCTAACTTGGAGACAAATCGGAATTTAATAAATTGCTTTTCCATCCCTTCTAAATCACCTAGATATTTTTCTATATTGTGTTTTAAAAGTGATAAACTTTCTTGAGAAATCGTGTGACCTGTATTCAAAATATGTTCGGCTACCGCTGATTTTTTCACCATCGTTCTCCTTTATATGGGCAAAATGTTCTTTATAACGAGTTATATTACTATAACGAGTTATAAATTTTGAACATGACTCACAATTGACCTTTTGAATCCCGGATTTGTCGAAATCGGAAACTTCATCAAAGGTGATAGTATTGCAAATTTACAAAACAAACTATGGAATTTATCAATGACTGAAGAATGATAAGTAAAACTTTTGAATTTAATTGAAGTATGTGAAGGTAATGTCTCTAATTTATTTAGTTGGCTACTTTCTAATTTTCTTTTTGGTTTAGAAATTAATTTATTGATCACTGTTTTGTGGTTAACATTGTCCAATGCAATTTGCTGGAGTTTCTCAACTTCGTTTTTTCAATTTTGCTGACTCAAAGAGACGTTCAATAATCTATGAACTAGACTACTGAACCAAGCTATTTTATATCTAAATGGTGTAGCTGAATCCGAGGGGGTATGTCTATTTGTTTGAGTGAGTTTTCTGCATATGTCGAAATCCAAGTGATTACCATATTTTATAATGTGTTTCCGATTTGGACAAATTCGGAATTTAGAAAATCAATTGTGAGGCGTGTTCAAAGTGCTATGGGGTCAAACTAGAAAGAACATTTTCCAACTCGTAATAAGGAGCATTTTGCCCATATGAAGAAAAATAATGGGGGAAAATCGGCGGTACCCGAAAATATTCTGAATACAGGGTCACACCATTTCTCAAGATAGTTTATCACTTTCAAGACACACTACAGACAATATCTAGGTAATTTAGAAGACATGGGAATTTATTAACGAAAAAGCAATTTATTAAATTCCGATTTATTTCCAGCTGAGGGAAACTCACTGTTTACATCATTATCCCCAAATGGTATTTAAACAGGCACGTTTTAATTCATTATTTAGTTTACTCTGATGATGGGATGGTGGCCGGAAGCTCTTCAGTACTTTAATAGTATTTTTAGTGGATGAGGGTGATTATCAATAGTGTTATAATATATCCAAAGTATGAACTCCTTCATAGTTTATTAATTATAAGCCTAATCGCCCAGTTACAGGACGAAAAGCCTCACGCAAAATAAGTATGACACAAACTAAGCATATAATCAACTGGATAGAACTATTGCAAATTGGAACTTTTGTTCATATTCAAGAACGAGTGAGTATCAATGAAAACAAATTTAGCATAAAGAGTGATCAAATTCATTGGACCGAAAATTTAAATTGATTATGATTTATATTTATGACCATTGGGAATGATGTTTTGACGTTTCCATATTTTATTGACATCTTTATCAAAAATTGATTTATTCTTTTGGATTCCCATGTAATTTAGAATAAAATATACACATGGGGTTATTTAAAAAAAATCGAAATGAAAATGATGAATCGGCTGATGTTAATATCCGAATCAAAGAAAAACAATTTCATTAATGATAAAATTGAATCTAATCTTTCTACACTTCACGATAATCTAATAATTCAATGAAGATTCAAACTTAACCAAATTCAGATATTTTGAAGTATCAAGTATTGTCTAATAACTATTATAGGTTAAATCTATATTTTCTAAGCAATCTGGAAATATTGAACGAACTAGAAATTTTAGAAATGAATGTAAGATATAAAATAGATCTCATGATTCATTAACTTAATACTTGAAACAGCTCTTGGATTCTATCTAGAAAAGATTCATTAGTTTGATTGACCTCTCTAGAACATCGTAGGGAGGTGGGAGATCTCTCTCTCTTTTCTATAGATATTTCCATGATCGGTGTTCATCAGAAATCTTGTCTGTTGTTCCACCACCATATATTCCAGATAGGCGGACAAGACGAGCTCAAACTAGACACCACTTCACTGTAAAACTCGAGACCTGCCGAACTTCTTCCTACCTGACTTCATTTTTTCATTAAAGGGCGAATTTGTGGAGCTCTTTACCAGTGGCGGCTCCTCGAAGGAGGCTAAGGAGGCTCAGCCTCCTCACCAATTTATCTTAATGATCATTCTCCATTTTATTTCCTGTTTCTCTGATAATTCTTTAAATTTTACAATTAATTCCTCGTTCTCAGTAGTTATTTTCAATCCGGCAACAGTGGTCAGAGGCTAGATTCTCTATATATCTCAAATGCTGAGCATGTGTTGTTCAACACAGTTGCCGTTTTTCCGACCAGTCAATCGCCAAATAGCGTGAAACGGCGAAAACGGCAACAGGGGAGGGAGGCTAGCTTTTCGTACCCATTCGTCGGTCGAATGAAATACGATTACTTGCGCTCCCGCCTCCCGCTGCTAGAAGAATGCGGTTAGTTGTTGTTTTTATTCCACGAGGCGTAGTAAGGTTAAGTAGTTAATTTTTAGGTTATAATTTATCTAATCGGAATCGGTGAACGTTAAAATTATGAGTGACTTAGTTGCATAGTTCTTAGAAAATCCATTTAGTGGATTAACATATGATAGAAAAGTGTTCTTCAAAAACAAACGGCCTTTACCGGATTTGAAAGGATTAGTGATGGCAGGGAAGTATCAAAATCGATCGTTTAATACTGATAATTATAAAAAATATGTA
This sequence comes from Endomychus coccineus, assembly GCA_958510875.1. Lineage (NCBI taxonomy): Eukaryota > Metazoa > Arthropoda > Insecta > Coleoptera > Endomychidae > Endomychus > Endomychus coccineus. The sequence goes on from OY294068.1 coordinate 159,064,200, forward strand.
TGGTTAACGGGATCTGATGTACACAATAAATTATATTGCTGGTATTGCTTGCTATTCAAATCAGATACAACTTCATGTTGGGGGCACTTGGGTTATAATGATCTGAAAAATTTAGCTCGTGGCCTAGAAAGACATGAAAAATCGCAGGAACATATTACATCGTGTATTAAGTTTAAATTAACCGGTAAACAGAATATTGTTAATGCGATTGATTCTACACGAACACGCGAAATCGAAAATCATAATAATACAGTTAAAGAAAACCGCGAAGTTTTAAAAAAAATCATGATTTCTTATTGTATTTATCATTTCAAGATTTGGCTTTTAGAGGGCGTGATGAAACTGAAAATTCAGTTAATAAAGGTAATTTTAGGGAATTGTTAGATTTGTTTTGTAAATACGACAGTAAGCTTCGCGATTTTATGACTAACGCGTCAGTATTTGCAGGCATTTGTTTTGTTTTATGCGGGTATAATGGTTGAGTGACACCACGCGAAATAAGGTTAGATTAGAATTCGTCTGTTCGGTAAATTATTAATTGTAAAAATGGACAACTAGTGGAAAGATTTTTAGGGTTCTACGATGTTAGTTCGGGAAGAACAGCGGTCAATTTATTCAATTTTTCAATGGAAACATTTCAACGATTCGACTTTGGGAATAAATCAGACTTACGACGGCATCTGTAATGGTGGGACATTTAAACGGTCTTCAAACAAACGTAAGTTTTAAATAACATAGTAGACATCAGAATTCCCTGTAATGCTCGAACTCGATGGAATTTTACATCACATGCAATGTTTAGTTTACCATCTATAAAAATAAAGACAAATTAATTGAAATATTTGATTTTATATTAAACAGTGATGACTTTTCAACAGATCAGGTTTCATTGAATGCTGCTGTTGGTTTAAAATCTTATTTAGAAAATGAAGAATTTTTGTTATTTCTTGATACTTTTAAATTAATATTTGAACAAACTGATCTTATTTTTCGAATTTTACAACATAAATTCACATTTCCAAGAAGTTTTCTTCCTTAAATATGTGAAACAGAACGTGGTATCCAAAATGTGAGATGTCCAAGACGAGTAACACTATTCTATACTCCATATTCCATAACTCTTTCGTCTTGGTTCATGATTTGTGCATAGAACATTTTACATTTCGTATGGCTATGCCCATATGGTACAAAACTTGAGTTATATAGTCATTGAAAAATATATCTGTCTCTACACTGAACTCAGTGACACCCTGACTTATAACAAGAATGAAACTTAGTAGACTTCCCGTTAATGAAGCAAGACCAAGAATACAGGAAATTCACATTTCCAAGAAGTTTTCTTCCTTAAATATGTGAAACAGAACGTGGTATCCAAAATGTGAGATGTCCAAGACGAGTAACACTATTCTATACTCCATATTCCATAACTCTTTCGTCTTGGTTCATGATTTGTGCATAGAACATTTTACATTTCGTATGGCTATGCCCATATGGTACAAAACTTGAGTTATATAGTCATTGAAAAATATATCTGTCTCTACACTGAACTCAGTGACACCCTGACTTATAACAAGAATGAAACTTAGTAGACTTCCCGTTAATGAAGCAAGACCAAGAATACAGGAAATTCACATTTCCAAGAAGTTTTCTTCCTTAAATATGTGAAACAGAACGTGGTATCCAAAATGTGAGATGTCCAAGACGAGTAACACTATTCTATACTCCATATTCCATAACTCTTTCGTCTTGGTTCATGATTTGTGCATAGAACATTTTACATTTCGTATGGCTATGCCCATATGGTACAAAACTTGAGTTATATAGTCATTGAAAAATATATCTGTCTCTACACTGAACTCAGTGACACCCTGACTTATAACAAGAATGAAACTTAGTAGACTTCCCGTTAATGAAGCAAGACCAAGAATACAGGAAATTCACATTTCCAAGAAGTTTTCTTCCTTAAATATGTGAAACAGAACGTGGTATCCAAAATGTGAGATGTCCAAGACGAGTAACACTATTCTATACTCCATATTCCATAACTCTTTCGTCTTGGTTCATGATTTGTGCATAGAACATTTTACATTTCGTATGGCTATGCCCATATGGTACAAAACTTGAGTTATATAGTCATTGAAAAATATATCTGTCTCTACACTGAACTCAGTGACACCCTGACTTATAACAAGAATGAAACTTAGTAGACTTCCCGTTAATGAAGCAAGACCAAGAATACAGGAAATTCACATTTCCAAGAAGTTTTCTTCCTTAAATATGTGAAACAGAACGTGGTATCCAAAATGTGAGATGTCCAAGACGAGTAACACTATTCTATACTCCATATTCCATAACTCTTTCGTCTTGGTTCATGATTTGTGCATAGAACATTTTACATTTCGTATGGCTATGCCCATATGGTACAAAACTTGAGTTATATAGTCATTGAAAAATATATCTGTCTCTACACTGAACTCAGTGACACCCTGACTTATAACAAGAATGAAACTTAGTAGACTTCCCGTTAATGAAGCAAGACCAAGAATACAGGAAATTCACATTTCCAAGAAGTTTTCTTCCTTAAATATGTGAAACAGAACGTGGTATCCAAAATGTGAGATGTCCAAGACGAGTAACACTATTCTATACTCCATATTCCATAACTCTTTCGTCTTGGTTCATGATTTGTGCATAGAACATTTTACATTTCGTATGGCTATGCCCATATGGTACAAAACTTGAGTTATATAGTCATTGAAAAATATATCTGTCTCTACACTGAACTCAGTGACACCCTGACTTATAACAAGAATGAAACTTAGTAGACTTCCCGTTAATGAAGCAAGACCAAGAATACAGGAAATTCACATTTACAAGAAGTTTTCTTCCTTAAATATGTGAAACAGAACGTGGTATCCAAAATGTGAGATGTCCAAGACGAGTAACACTATTCTATACTCCATATTTCATAACTCTTTCGTCTTGGTTCATGATTTGTGCATAGAACATTTTACATTTCGTATGGCTATGCCCATATGGTACAAAACTTGAGTTATATAGTCATTGAAAAATATATCTGTCTCTACACTGAACTCAGTGACACCCTGACTTATAACAAGAATGAAACTTAGTAGACTTCCCGTTAATGAAGCAAGACCAAGAATACAGGAAATTCACATTTCCAAGAAGTTTTCTTCCTTAAATATGTGAAACAGAACGTGGTATCCAAAATGTGAGATGTCCAAGACGAGTAACACTATTCTATACTCCATATTCCATAACTCTTTCGTCTTGGTTCATGATTTGTGCATAGAACATTTTACATTTCGTATGGCTATGCCCATATGGTACAAAACTTGAGTTATATAGTCATTGAAAAATATATCTGTCTCTACACTGAACTCAGTGACACCCTGACTTATAACAAGAATGAAACTTAGTAGACTTCCCGTTAATGAAGCAAGACCAAGAATACAGGAAATTCACATTTACAAGAAGTTTTCTTCCTTAAATATGTGAAACAGAACGTGGTATCCAAAATGTGAGATGTCCAAGACGAGTAACACTATTCTATACTCCATATTCCATAACTCTTTCGTCTTGGTTCATGATTTGTGCATAGAACATTTTACATTTCGTATGGCTATGCCCATATGGTACAAAACTTGAGTTATATAGTCATTGAAAAATATATCTGTCTCTACACTGAACTCAGTGACACCCTGACTTATAACAAGAATGAAACTTAGTAGACTTCCCGTTAATGAAGCAAGACCAAGAATACAGGAAATTCACATTTACAAGAAGTTTTCTTTCTTAAATATGTGAAAACAGAAAGTGGTATTGAAAATGTGGGATGTCCAAGACGAGCAACACTATTATATACTCCACACTCCATAACTCTTCTGCCTTGGTTCATGATTTGTGCTCAGAACATTTCACATTCCGGATGGCTATGCCTATGGTACAAAAATTGAGGTATATATCCATTGGAAAATGCATCTACTTCTACACTGAACTTAGTAATATTCCGACTTATAACAAGAATAAAGCTTAGAAAACTTCACTCCAATGAAGCAATACCAAGAATACAGGTAATTCACATTTCAAAGAAGTTTGATTCCTTAAAAATGTGAAAACAGAAAGTAGTATTGAAAATTTAGGATGTCCGAGACGAGTAACACTATCCTATACTGCACATTCCATCACCCTTCAGCTCTGGTTCATGATTTGAGCGTGAACAATTCCACATTCGGAATGGCTATGCCCTATGTCTTTGATACATACATTTTTGTTTAGCATTATCGCTCGATAATGAAACAAATCGTAGCTTGTTCTTCGGTAGTTAGCGCTTAATAAAGTTTGAAGTGAATTAAGGAACTACAAAGTTTAGCATCTCGTCACAAATAGTGACTTTCCTCACTATACCCAGTATAAGAGTAGTATTATTATGGGTCTGAAACATTTTTTCCGGAACTTTAAAGACAACTGGTCTACAAATGCAGTTCCAGGAGAACCAGGAAACCAGCGTGTAGGCAGGCATCAGAGATGGATATGGATACCTATGAAAGTTTTTCAAGGAACTTTTGAACTTATCATTCTCTGACAATTGCAGTACACATCGGACAAGCAAATTCGGACAAATTGGATAATGTCCAGTATTTCTAGAGCCCATTTTCTAAGGGAAATAAGTACCTAGTCTTGTATCCGACACTTCCATAATTTATCAATGAAGGTATAATGGGCAGTCACACAATGTCATATATCATCCATTGATAAAAGGAAGTGATCTGTTGATCTCGTGTCTTCCCTCACTCTTGTTGCCAAAATAGCTTTCGGACAGTTCTGCGGGTAAAATGTAAATGATTGAAAACATAAAATATATTGGGTATGATTCAGAAACCGCTAAAGAAAGGTGTTAAATTGTACTCTATGTTACATTGATATTCTATCCAACTGGTCTGTATGAAGTATTTCACAACTATATGTTTCTTTATGACCCTCCTGTCAGGTTCACTTTTGCAACTATACACACTATAATGTAACCTTCTTTTATACTGACGCCTGCTGTCACATCAAATATTGAAGAGGAACTATCAATAGTAATGTAAGCCACATATAGCGTAAATAGAGAATGACCGAGAAATGGCAACCCATGTCCACAAGGCAGCGTCCTTGGGCCCCTTCTATTTATCGCATTCATCAATGACATTTATAACTTGTCAATTAGCACAAATACTGAATTATGCAGATGACACAAATATGCTTGTAAAAGGTTCATACTTCTCAATGAGTCGAAAACAAATTGCTCACAGTTTAGGACAGATCCAAGTTCCAGGATCTAGAGGGTTCTTCGATTTTGGAGAAATATGCCTTTCTATTTGAAAAATTCCTAGGCGTCACAATTGACGAACATCTAAAATGGTACGAACATATTCACTTACTTTTGCAAAAAGTGAATAAGGTAAGCTTTGCATTGAGGGTTCCATCCAGAACGGTGGACCCTAGTTTCCTGAGGAGTGTTTATTTTGCCAATTTTTATTCCAGCCTTAAATATGCTATTGTAATCTGGGGAGGCTCTTCAAGACTACTAGATAACTTTAAGCCGCAAAAGTCATGTAAAAGTGAATTTGCTAGTTACCAGATTTCAACAACATCAGGCCTGTATATCTTTGAATGCCTACTTTTTCTGCAAAAAGTTTGCTCATATTCTCACAGGAACTGATAGATTATGAATATAATAGGAGAGATAAAATTAGCTTTGATTATCCTTGCCATTTTAACGGAAACCAGTCCTTATTATGCATGCATTTGTTTTTATAAATCTCTACCCAAGGGTCTACATGTATTGTTCAATTCGAAAAACGATCAAGAGTGAAGTGGTTAAATATATATGTGCTTTAGAACCCTACACCGTTGGAGAATTTTCAAGTAGTAAATAGGTCACCCTTGAATTAGTTACTATGTAAATAAAAAATTTCAAACCGGATTTAGTATTAACTATGTTTTTTGCCATTGTTAGATATAATTTTAATTTCAATTTGTTCTGTTCTGGATAGTTTTTAAAATACTAATATGATTGTTTTATTCTCATTGTACCTGACTCGCATCCCACTGTTTCATTAAAATTGTTTACTGAAGCTTAATAAATTACTTTACTTTACTTTACATCGCAACATCATTATTTTCTATGGTTCCCTATCAATCAGTGCCCTAACCACCTATCTCTGTGTAAATGAACTCAATCATAGTGGAACGAAACTAAAGAAAGTAATGTAAGCCAGAGGAAACTTTGAATCAGAATACTGAAAGTAAAGTGTAACATTGAAAATGTTTGATTAACACTCTTGACGTTAGAATTCAACTCTCCTTTAGAATTACTATGTCTGGTTAACATGAAACTGAAGCTCACAAATTAACGTCACTTACAGATTAACCCAACGATTCAACAAAATGTCTTGCATCAATTTTTAACCTGTGACACTTCCGATTTATGTCCCGAAATTGATGGACGATAATGTGCATTCTGTAAAATACAGTTAGCGCCGGTTTGTAAGTTCATCAAACCTCGGAATAATAAAGTTTGTTACTCCGATATAGAAATGTGATTGATATAGAATAACTCCCAAACGACGAAATTCAAAAATTTTTGTAAACTTCGATGCCAATGAGGATCGCTTATTTGTGATAATTTAACAATGTCGGATATGACGAAGGAAACTTGTTACGGCAGGACTATCTCAAACTGGGCTCATAGTTTTCCTACAATTGATATAATCGGGCCCCTGTGAGATAATTTCCTTACATAATAACAGCTTGGTTTGCTAATTGAGAGAGAGAGTATTAAATTATCGGCTGCTTGCTAAACCCTCGTTTCCTTAGCAAACACCGAGTTTCCCATTTATGTACTGGTTTCGCGTTAAATATTGACGCTCACATTTGGCTACAAAGATTTTCATTAAATATTCCCTCTTCGGTAATGATGTTTTACTTCGGAACACTTTTTTATAACCTAGCCACGTCGAAGGATTACGAATGGTGATGAATCGTTAACAGTCAGTTAACAATTGCGGTTTCAAGATGGTATGCTATCTTAGAATAAATAGAATAAGGCGTGGTTGATTGGTTGATTCATCGAGGATTTGGATTAATTTCCCTGCGCTGAGCAATATATTTTATGAAGTATTGACTTCATTTTGTACTTCTATGTGTGACCATAATTATGAAAGATTTATTATGACTGAAACACAGAATACTTTGAAATCAACATCAGTCTGCATCACGGTCGTATACACAGGTCTGTAAACTCGAGGCTATTTCCTATGTGAGAAGTGAGTCCGCTAAGCGTCAACTGTTGCGTAGTACCAAACGACGTCACGGGTGGCTCATGAGTCGAGGGATGTTTTCTGGCAATCTTTGTATTGTGGGGCTTGAAATTTGAACAATATGGCGCCCAATCCTGACAACATACTCCTATCGATGCGCCAGCTGGTGGCTGAGCGAGGGACTACGAGTTTAGTGACATGTAAAAGACTCGTGTGAAACAATAGAGTTTCCAGACCTGTATATACGACCGTGGTCTGCATATGTATCTACATGAACAAGGGAAACAAATATTTCACTAAGCAATGAAATGCTTGTTCTATTCCATTACGCACGAATAACCGGACGAATAATTATAAGCCCATTGATGGGATATAATCAAATCACCCTTACCCACTACAGACACTATTGAAGTACTGATTACCTTTCGGCCAGCAAGTAGACATCAAGATAGTTAACTAAATAATAAATCAAAACGTGCCTGTTCAAATACTATTTGGGCATAATAATGTAAACAATGGGTTACCCTAACTTGGAGACAAATCGGAATTTAATAAATTGCTTTTCCATCCCTTCTAAATCACCTAGATATTTTTCTATATTGTGTTTTAAAAGTGATAAACTTTCTTGAGAAATCGTGTGACCTGTATTCAAAATATGTTCGGCTACCGCTGATTTTTTCACCATCGTTCTCCTTTATATGGGCAAAATGTTCTTTATAACGAGTTATATTACTATAACGAGTTATAAATTTTGAACATGACTCACAATTGACCTTTTGAATCCCGGATTTGTCGAAATCGGAAACTTCATCAAAGGTGATAGTATTGCAAATTTACAAAACAAACTATGGAATTTATCAATGACTGAAGAATGATAAGTAAAACTTTTGAATTTAATTGAAGTATGTGAAGGTAATGTCTCTAATTTATTTAGTTGGCTACTTTCTAATTTTCTTTTTGGTTTAGAAATTAATTTATTGATCACTGTTTTGTGGTTAACATTGTCCAATGCAATTTGCTGGAGTTTCTCAACTTCGTTTTTTCAATTTTGCTGACTCAAAGAGACGTTCAATAATCTATGAACTAGACTACTGAACCAAGCTATTTTATATCTAAATGGTGTAGCTGAATCCGAGGGGGTATGTCTATTTGTTTGAGTGAGTTTTCTGCATATGTCGAAATCCAAGTGATTACCATATTTTATAATGTGTTTCCGATTTGGACAAATTCGGAATTTAGAAAATCAATTGTGAGGCGTGTTCAAAGTGCTATGGGGTCAAACTAGAAAGAACATTTTCCAACTCGTAATAAGGAGCATTTTGCCCATATGAAGAAAAATAATGGGGGAAAATCGGCGGTACCCGAAAATATTCTGAATACAGGGTCACACCATTTCTCAAGATAGTTTATCACTTTCAAGACACACTACAGACAATATCTAGGTAATTTAGAAGACATGGGAATTTATTAACGAAAAAGCAATTTATTAAATTCCGATTTATTTCCAGCTGAGGGAAACTCACTGTTTACATCATTATCCCCAAATGGTATTTAAACAGGCACGTTTTAATTCATTATTTAGTTTACTCTGATGATGGGATGGTGGCCGGAAGCTCTTCAGTACTTTAATAGTATTTTTAGTGGATGAGGGTGATTATCAATAGTGTTATAATATATCCAAAGTATGAACTCCTTCATAGTTTATTAATTATAAGCCTAATCGCCCAGTTACAGGACGAAAAGCCTCACGCAAAATAAGTATGACACAAACTAAGCATATAATCAACTGGATAGAACTATTGCAAATTGGAACTTTTGTTCATATTCAAGAACGAGTGAGTATCAATGAAAACAAATTTAGCATAAAGAGTGATCAAATTCATTGGACCGAAAATTTAAATTGATTATGATTTATATTTATGACCATTGGGAATGATGTTTTGACGTTTCCATATTTTATTGACATCTTTATCAAAAATTGATTTATTCTTTTGGATTCCCATGTAATTTAGAATAAAATATACACATGGGGTTATTTAAAAAAAATCGAAATGAAAATGATGAATCGGCTGATGTTAATATCCGAATCAAAGAAAAACAATTTCATTAATGATAAAATTGAATCTAATCTTTCTACACTTCACGATAATCTAATAATTCAATGAAGATTCAAACTTAACCAAATTCAGATATTTTGAAGTATCAAGTATTGTCTAATAACTATTATAGGTTAAATCTATATTTTCTAAGCAATCTGGAAATATTGAACGAACTAGAAATTTTAGAAATGAATGTAAGATATAAAATAGATCTCATGATTCATTAACTTAATACTTGAAACAGCTCTTGGATTCTATCTAGAAAAGATTCATTAGTTTGATTGACCTCTCTAGAACATCGTAGGGAGGTGGGAGATCTCTCTCTCTTTTCTATAGATATTTCCATGATCGGTGTTCATCAGAAATCTTGTCTGTTGTTCCACCACCATATATTCCAGATAGGCGGACAAGACGAGCTCAAACTAGACACCACTTCACTGTAAAACTCGAGACCTGCCGAACTTCTTCCTACCTGACTTCATTTTTTCATTAAAGGGCGAATTTGTGGAGCTCTTTACCAGTGGCGGCTCCTCGAAGGAGGCTAAGGAGGCTCAGCCTCCTCACCAATTTATCTTAATGATCATTCTCCATTTTATTTCCTGTTTCTCTGATAATTCTTTAAATTTTACAATTAATTCCTCGTTCTCAGTAGTTATTTTCAATCCGGCAACAGTGGTCAGAGGCTAGATTCTCTATATATCTCAAATGCTGAGCATGTGTTGTTCAACACAGTTGCCGTTTTTCCGACCAGTCAATCGCCAAATAGCGTGAAACGGCGAAAACGGCAACAGGGGAGGGAGGCTAGCTTTTCGTACCCATTCGTCGGTCGAATGAAATACGATTACTTGCGCTCCCGCCTCCCGCTGCTAGAAGAATGCGGTTAGTTGTTGTTTTTATTCCACGAGGCGTAGTAAGGTTAAGTAGTTAATTTTTAGGTTATAATTTATCTAATCGGAATCGGTGAACGTTAAAATTATGAGTGACTTAGTTGCATAGTTCTTAGAAAATCCATTTAGTGGATTAACATATGATAGAAAAGTGTTCTTCAAAAACAAACGGCCTTTACCGGATTTGAAAGGATTAGTGATGGCAGGGAAGTATCAAAATCGATCGTTTAATACTGATAATTATAAAAAATATGTATGGTTAACGGGATCTGATGTACACAATAAATTATATTGCTGGTATTGCTTGCTATTCAAATCAGATACAACTTCATGTTGGGGGCACTTGGGTTATAATGATCTGAAAAATTTAGCTCGTGGCCTAGAAAGACATGAAAAATCGCAGGAACATATTACATCGTGTATTAAGTTTAAATTAACCGGTAAACAGAATATTGTTAATGCGATTGATTCTACACGAACACGCGAAATCGAAAATCATAATAATACAGTTAAAGAAAACCGCGAAGTTTTAAAAAAAATCATGATTTCTTATTGTATTTATCATTTCAAGATTTGGCTTTTAGAGGGCGTGATGAAACTGAAAATTCAGTTAATAAAGGTAATTTTAGGGAATTGTTAGATTTGTTTTGTAAATACGACAGTAAGCTTCGCGATTTTATGACTAACGCGTCAGTATTTGCAGGCATTTGTTTTGTTTTATGCGGGTATAATGGTTGAGTGACACCACGCGAAATAAGGTTAGATTAGAATTCGTCTGTTCGGTAAATTATTAATTGTAAAAATGGACAACTAGTGGAAAGATTTTTAGGGTTCTACGATGTTAGTTCGGGAAGAACAGCGGTCAATTTATTCAATTTTTCAATGGAAACATTTCAACGATTCGACTTTGGGAATAAATCAGACTTACGACGGCATCTGTAATGGTGGGACATTTAAACGGTCTTCAAACAAACGTAAGTTTTAAATAACATAGTAGACATCAGAATTCCCTGTAATGCTCGAACTCGATGGAATTTTACATCACATGCAATGTTTAGTTTACCATCTATAAAAATAAAGACAAATTAATTGAAATATTTGATTTTATATTAAACAGTGATGACTTTTCAACAGATCAGGTTTCATTGAATGCTGCTGTTGGTTTAAAATCTTATTTAGAAAATGAAGAATTTTTGTTATTTCTTGATACTTTTAAATTAATATTTGAACAAACTGATCTTATTTTTCGAATTTTACAACATAAATTCACTAATATAATTCATTAAAGAGATCGTTTAACACATCTCATTGATGAAATTCAAGTTTCCGTTATACAGAATTTCATTTTAATATTTTATTTGGAAATTATTCAACTGATGAGGCTTCTCCCGTGAAAAGGAGGAAAACATATAATTTGGTAGACAAGAAACTACATTATAAACAACTTTTTTATGAAATTTTAGATACTATTAAAGGTCAAATATTGAGATTCGATTTTCCGATTTACATGAATTGAAGTTTTTCGATTTGACGAATAGAAGAGTTTTCGAATCTTTTTCAAAAGAGTTTCTCAATACACTTTCAGATAACTTAGTTCTAAAATATAATTTTTTTGATAAAATAGCGCTGCACAATGAATTATGCGTTGTATACTGGGATAAAGATATTTTAGGCCAGTACGACAGTCACGCCGATATGATAAAATATATGATAGATAATGATTTGCAACAAGTCTTACCTCAGTTTTATAAACTACTTTGTTTGACAGTCACCATTCCTGTCACGTCGGCAACGGTGGAGAGATCATTTTCTACTCTCAAACGAATTAAAACATACATGCGAAATACAATGAGCCAAAATCGTTTATACAATGTTAGTTTAATATCTATTGAAAAAGATTTAGTAAAACACTTAAAACATAATGATACATTTTATGATAATATTATTGATCATTTTTCGTAAATTAAAGACCGTAGAATTTCGTTAATATATAGAAAAGTTGATAAAATTAATAACAAAAAACAAAATATGAAAAATTCCAAAAAAAAAAAGAAAAAAAAATAAAAATCTAAAAAAAAATAAAAAACAAAAAACGAACGAAAAAAAAATTTGTGGGCAAGAGAAACTCTATACCTCCACGTTGGTTCTTGCTGGGTAACAATCAATTTCGTCACTGAAGGTTAAATTAATTGGCTGAATAGAATATATTTTTACAAAAACGTTTTATGTCCAGCCTCCTCCCTCAAAAAGTTCACGAGCCGCCACTGCTCTTTACCTAGTGGGATCTCTCCCTATGCCTATAACCTTCAAACCTCCAAGAAAAATACGAATGCCTATCTCCTGTTCCTACATTTCACTGCTAGCTAACACGATGTTCTTCGAACTTTATAGGTTTCCCTTTAGTGTAAGCAAAGTATAAAAAAAACATTCGTTCAAATTATGCTGGTTCCACACCAAACGAACACTAGCAGACAAAACAATGAATCTCCCTTGAAGCAAAAAGACGAATAAAAGTAGAAAATGTCCGTTAAAAAAAACGAGATCTCCAAAAACAGAATATTTCTCAGTTGTATTTTTGGAAAGTTGAATATTGGATGTGAACAAAATGAAGCATACAATATGCTCTTATTGCCAGTTACTTGCGCTGTATTCTAAATAGTACTGAGAAGAGTGATTATTTTTTATGCATTTCGAAACATTTCTATCTTCATGCAATGCAAAAAACTGATTATATGAGCTAAGTTTCTACTTTCCCGAGTGATGCAAATGGTATGTTGGTCTATAAAAGGAATCTGATGCATCATGAAATTTTTTATAAAATAGTCATGGACGAACATAAAATAATTGAATCTAATAAAAATATGGCGAGATTCTTGGGTCCTCGATGCGCCATCTACCCACAACCCAGGGGTATTAGGTCTGCCCGATCGAAAACAAAACGTGAACTTTTTGATCTTTTATCTGCTTGGAAAACTATTCAGAACGGACTATGTTTCTAGTTTATTCTCTAATTGTTTCCAAAGAGTGAAAGAGCTCTCGCACAGTTTGTTAACAGTCGCCAAAGGACCAAGTTCGTGTTATGTTTGACAAAAGACGGCTAGGCATTATATACTTCGTAAAATCTTTACATTTCCTCATATTAATACATTCTATTCTAAATTAGGTACATGCAAACACTAATGAACAAATCAATTTTTGATAAAGATATCAATAAGATATCGGAACATATTTGATACAAATATTACTGAAAGTATTATGCTTTTACATCATTTAATATGATTGTTTCATGCATTTTCAGTTGAACGATTTTGTTTTGTGATACATAATACTGCTCAAAAAAGGCAAATGGCAGTAAGTGACAAAACATCGAATTTGAATAAATCGAACTTTAATGAAATGTAATAGCTCTTCCGTAATAATAGCGCAATGAAGTGAAACTGGGGTCTAAAAATAAATAAAAAAATTATCATTCTTTTCTTTGATATCCATGAAATATGTTACTCTTTAATTAAAGAAAAAAATCATATACTGCCTTCTGCTTCAGCTTTTCTGTATTAATTTGATTAAAGCAGTCGGCAGTAAGTGAAATAATGATGAAGATTTTCTTTTCAAAACATTTATTTAACGAACAATTTTTATACATCTGTAGTAATCAAATCATTGACATCGGCTTCTCTTAAATTTGTCTAAAAAAATTTACGGTTTTCTGGTATCAGAGGCCCCAATTCTGATAATATTTCTTTTTTTTTTTCAACCTGAATTCCTCTTGGTCCAGCACGCAATTTTTCTGGAATTTTCAGTTCCAATTTTTTCTTTAAGAAATTACATTCTTGGAATTTATTGTCTGTCAAACTATTTTTGTAAAACATATTACGTGAATTTCTTCTGAATTGAATGACAGATATATCGCACAGAAGAGGTCGATTAATTTTTTTTGATTTTGAATCGCCTGCTTTCCAATCTAAAACGTCTTCGTTGTCTAAGCATACAACTTTCATCTTTTTTGCATTAGAATTTGGTACAGCATTAATGAAGTCATTGAAATCATATATATTGCCCATGTACTTCATGCTTAATTCAACGCCATGATGAACAGAGTCTGCACTCATAAAAGTATGACCTGCTTCAAAATACTTCAAAGTGATATCTTTAGCTGCAATTTGGTTGGAATTAACTAAAGTCACCAGTGCGGTAAATAATATCCAATTTTTATTTTGCCCTGAGCAATTATCCACCCAATAAACAAAATGGAGGGCATCCCGTTCTTCCATTAGAGCTTTGTGATAGCAGGAAGTTATTTCTTCTGCTTTTCTACCAGCAAGTGCCTTGTGCCACAGAACTGACATATTTTTTTCTACTGTTTTTTTCTTTGGATCCCCCATCATTAAGGCGAATGTTTGATGGAAGGCGACTATTCTCTTTGTAAAACATGTCTTTTTACTTCCGGGGATTCGTGGTAACATAATTACCTTTTGTAAATCTACACTTCGAAAACTTATTCCTTCATTGGTGGATGATTTTGCTACATCTTGCCTGTATTGATCTCTTGAAATTTTAGCTTTTCTTGCATGTTCTAAAAAATTTTTGCAGATGTTACAGTTTTGATTTTTTTTTGAATTTTCACATCTAGTTTTCATGGCGCTTAGTTCGGTATTCTTATTATTGTCATCTGTCACTTCGTGCTTTTCACCATTTTCATTATTGTTTTCTGTCTCTTCCTGATTTCCGTCATCTTCATTATTATTACTGACCTCTGGTTCTTCCAGATTTTCATCATTTTCGTTCGCCAATTCAATTTCCAATGTAGGAATATCATTATTTTCCTCATCTCTTAGATGAAATTTCAAGTGTTAATCTTGTATAACACAATAGTCACATTCTTCGTTGCCCAGTTTCGTAAGGCTGATTTTCAATTCATCGGTTACCACTTTCCGGTATGTTTCGTAAGAAACCGATTGATTCGGATGATGTTCATTGTAGTCTTCCAACATGTCCTTAATTTTTACGTCACTTGGCAAATATAACCGATGCGGAGCATGCTCTCTCCTGTAATGACTCACACATGGATTATATTTCATGTCGTGTTCTTTTAAAATTTCCCTGTTGAGCTTATTAGATGGTTCATGTCTTCCGCGGGAATCAGCTTTGGGAGTAATTGATCCAAGAGGAGTATTTCTCAGAACCGTAGTTATGATTTTATCATTTTTCTCGTGATATCCGAGAGTTTTTATGAAAAAAGCTTTACATACTACTTTGGAAATTCCATTTTCATCAGGTAAAGCTTTGGTAATTTTTCTTTTTTTCTCATTTTGAATAATTTTACTGTATACCCATGCCCTTCTAGCGTTATAATTCATTTTATAATAGTCTTCCCAAATACTGTTTCTCCTTGCTTCTGTAATTTTACTAATACAGTGTCCCTTGCATCGGCTTGGACTTCGCATTATATGGGAAGATTTATCCCTCTTAAGCTTATCAAAATCCCTACGTAATCTCTTCTTTTTTGTTCTTTTAATTTCCTCGGTAGCTCCTTCCTCCAGTATTCCTTCTACAACTGCTCTCTTGTTACCCCTCTTTTATCTTTGTCCTTTGGCCGCAATTTCTGATTTATCCGTGTCAGTTTCTTCCCCGCCTTCCGATCTAAAATTTCTGGAATTTTTTGCAATTTCATAATTTGGATCAGCCAATGAATCAGTATGTTTCGACATACTCTAACCCTTCAGGAGTTACGTTTTCAATACTAATAGGCACCTAAGAAACATCAAAAGAAAAACTAGTTACTTCAAAACGAAAAAAATTTTTTTTTAGTTACCTCCAATTCAGGGCTGATTTCATCTGTTAATAATATGCTGGATGATTCATTCTGAACATTTTGAAGTGAAATGAAAATTCTTCCATCTGCAAAAGTGGTCACCAACGAATTTTCCTAAAAATTAAATAAAAACTAGATTACTTCAGGACGAAAAGTTTTATTTAAAGATACCTTTCCGTCAGGACTGACTTCATCCGTTAATAACATGCTAGATGATTCATTCTGAACATTTTGGAGTGGAACGAAAAATCTCTCATCTACGAAAGTGGTCACCAAAAAAATTTTCCTAAAAAAATATTTGGCCATTAAACAAATTTTCTGGCCATTTAGTCCAATCAATTTACATATTTCCTTCAATCTACATACTACAATTTCCAAAATCAACAATGAATTTTTGTAGAATTAAGTGATTATCTAGTAAGGGCCAATTTCATAATAGTTCTAAACTCTCCATTATCGTAATTTGACATTAGACTAGACTAAACATACGCTGTTGCAGTGAGCGTTTGTTTCATCATTCTAGTGTCCAATTAAGTTAATTTCAACTTTAGCATTATTATGAAATTGGTCCTAAGTAGATGACAATCTCGATAAAAAATTTATAATTCTATAATACCTCTGCATTAAAATCACATTTTTCTACACTTTCAAAAAAGCTTTTGATGAATTCACTGGACTTCGGTGGAACTGTTATTATTGTGGGATCTTCATTATTGCTTATCATGCAAATATTATTTTGAATGCAACCATCTTAAAATAATCATTAAATAATAAGATGATAATCAACGTATAACTATCTCTTACCTTCATCATTGTTATTGTCGTGAGTATGATCCCCAACCCCATGTGGTGAAGAACCTAACCCCAAATTATTTTCTAGTGTTGTTTTCTGATCCTTGGCTAAGGCCAAATCTAAAATTTTCTGTGTTCTGTAGCGATACATTTCTGATTGGTTGAAAATAGAAATTAAAACCTCACACTTTCACAACTAAAACTGTATTTATTTTATTATTCACAATAATAATAAGTATTATTATTGCAGAGCCGCTGCATGTAGTAATAACACGTCTGTACAGGGTGTCCCATTTTGGGTACTTTTGCGAGGTATCTCCTTTATTTTTAAAGATAGAGAGTTGCGGTTTTCGCGACACTGTGCTACTTTTTCGTGAAACTCAAGATGCCGTCAACAGAATTTTCATAGCCCTTTTAGTTTTCAAGATACAGGGCATTTCTGAAAATGTTGCATTTTGTGACCCCCCTCGTATCTCCGTTATCCTTCAACTTATCGAAAAGGTAAAATAACATATTAATAGATTTTTTTCCGTAGAATGCAGTGGTGTAGATAACTTTTGTTACATATTTACTGTTTTTTAGTTATAAAGTAAACTTATGTTTTTTTAAATGGAACACCCTGTATATTTATAGACTATAAAATTTGTCTTTTTTTTACATTTCCAAAAATATAAGATAGTATAAACTTTTTTTCAGAAACACGCAAATAATTGACAATTTTCAGGAATTAAATACATATTTTAATAGTAGGCTATGGATAACAATAATAAACAAGTGCAAGTTACATATTACTAACAAATAATTGGATACCTTGTATATAGGTATCTATTAAAAAAAATTCCCATAGATCTTTTTTCTAACAGTAAGTTTGTAACAACAGTTTTGTGGCGTGAAGTGACAATATAACAAAAACACAAAAAAATAACATTATTAAAAAAAATTAAATGTGATGTTCAAATTGACTACCATTTTCTCTAATGCAAAATTGGCACATCTTTGAGATTCTTTGAATAGCGTTCAAAAGAACCATTGTTCTCATTCGCAGATTTCGAAAAGCTAAATGAATTGCCTCTCGAAGTTCTGCAATGCCGTCATATCGAGTTTTATATACTTCATTTTTGATATAGCCCCATAAAAAAAATCTAAAATTGAGAGATCTGGTGATCGTGGAGGCCATCTAACAGGTCCGTTGGTACCTATCCATCTTTGAGAAAAGTTATTATTAAGAAAGGCCCTTAAGAGCCTAGAGTTATGACTTGGGGCACCATCTTGCTGTAGGTAAACAGCATTATACTGGGCTAATGGAATGTTTTCGAGCAGTTCTGGAATAACTTCCTCAAAAATTTCTAGGTATCTACGTGCTGTAAGACCTCCTTCAAAAATCCTATAAACTATATGTCTACCCAAAATAAAACATGAAACCCCAACTCCAAAGCGTCCTTGTTGTGCCCTTTCAAACATTAAATGCTGATTTTCACTATGCCAGTTCCTGGTATTGTGACGATTGAAAATGCCAGCACTTGAGATAAAGCATTCATCTGACCAGATAACAAGTCTGCCAAATAAATCGTTAGCATCGATTTGTTGCAAATACCACTGGCAAAACAGTGCCCGGCGCGCAGCATCGCCAGGATGCAAATGTTGTAGTATATTAAATTTGTATGGATGATACTTATATTTCTTCAAGATCCTCTGAGCGTTAGTTTTTGGCACACCAATTTCCTTCTCAATTTTTCTACATGAGGACGAAGGTGTTGCTTCTATATATCCTAAAGTATCTATCTCTTTTCTTTCCCTGTTCTCTTTGTTGTACGTTTTAGGGCGCGGGTGAACAAATGATCCGTGCTCAACTAAATTTGCTGTTGAACGGGTAAATATCCCAAAAAACGGTTGCCTTCTTTCTGGATATCTAACAAGCAAAAATTGGAATGATAATAGAGATTTTCATAGCCATAATAGCTTACTCACCTTTGGAAATATAATTCCGAAGCTTCTTCAGAATTTTCATTACTCTGTATAAAAAATACCATCATATCATATTTCTCATAATTTTCGTAAACTGCCATTATTCGAAAAAATTGATAAATATCCATTGAATAATGATACCAAAAGAACGAGAATAAACAGCTTGAATGCGATAGAGATTTGAGGTTTATTTTGGTTTCTTGTCATGAACAATATCAATGGCCTACTATTAAAATATGTATTTAATTTCTGAAAATTGTCAATTATTTGCGTGTTTCTGAAAAAAAGTTTATACTATCATATATTTTTGAAAAGGTAAAAAAAGACAAATTTTATAGTCTATAAATATACAGGGTGTTCCATTTAAAAAAACATAAGTTTGCTTTATAACTCAAAAACACTAAATATGTAACAAAAGTTATCTACACCACTGCATTCTACGGAAAAAAAACTATTAGAATGTTATTTTACCTTTTCGATAAGTTGAAGGATAACGGAGATACGAGGGGGGTCACAAAATGCAACATTTTCAGAAATGCCCTGTATCTTAAAAACTAAAAGGGCTATGAAAATTCTGTTGACGGCATCTTGAGTTTTACGAAAAAGTAGCACAGTGTCGCGAAAACTGCAACTCTCTATCTTTAAAAATAAAGGAGATAACCCGCAAAAGTACCTAAAATGGGACACCCTGTACTAAGGGAACAAATAACGGGTATTATTGATGACTAATACGTTGGCAAACGGCAGCATCTGACTACCGCTAGAACATACTGCTGTTTGGTCAAGTACAATATCTTGAAATGCGAATAGCATACTAAGGTAAATCGCAGTAAGTGCTGTTCATGCACATACTGCCGTATGCCTTTCAGTTTTTTTAAATTATGGCACATACTGCTGTTTGATATCACATTTCACTCGGTTACACGTAGGAATTTTTAAAAGGGCATTAATTCAAAAGCTGCGTCACTTACTGCTCTTTCGTAATCAATAAAAATGTAATTTTTCAACATTTGTCACTTACTGCCTTTTGCCTTTTTTGGGCAGAATAGTCTAGGAGCTAGACCGATTTTGTGTGACTGAACATTAACCCGATGGCACTATGGTTTATCGTTGGAGGACGTTTCAATGACCAATTCATCTCACAGACCGAATTTTCCCCGGCTGCTAGATCTCGAGATACGGCATCCGCATTTTTTTTCTTTTGACTGGAGGTTAACCCTTTCCAAGTTGCGGTTAATTGAAAAGCATGCCATTCCTATACACTTCCACCATGTGCCATCATTTTTCATCGTGTCCGTTTATCAGGCGGACCAGTTAAAATTTAACCAAAAATGGACCGCAAGCTAACCCCCCCAAACCTGTTGGAAAATGTTCATTGGTATTGGCAATTGTTAACATACCCTATGCCATCAGAAGTTGTCGGCCCATTTCCGAGTAATTGTCCATTATTTAGACCAAAAATGTTTCTTTTTTTCATTTTGTGGATAAAAGTTGCGGGTTACAAGGTAACATGATGGCACCATGTTAAATAACTTTATTGGAGATCAAATAAAGATTTAAAACTATTGCCAATTTCCATCACTCCTTGCTTATTTGAACCCCCCAAAACTCCCTTAAATCATCCACGAAAATGAAAATAAATTAAAAACAGCCGTTTCGATTTTAAACCCAGCCAGAGTCGCAATAATTTACTAATTTATTATAAAATAGGCCATAATATCCATATTTTTCATATTTATGGTTTATGTTACCCCCTACGACAATTTATAATACTCTCCTCACGCTGAATTAACGCCAAACATACAACTGTAATCGAGCATGTTTTTTTTTACAAAATTATTACGATACATTAATGTACCCCTACCTCCACGATTCATCAATTCACCCCCTCTCAAGTACATCATCATCCCCCTTTTAAACAACCCCTATGCAGAACAATATTATTCTGAAGCTTTTTCATTACAACATTATATAACTGTTTTATTCCTCATTCCAGCACTAAGCATATCACTAAAAGTAGATTATTTTCTCCAAAAAAAATAGAAAAAATATACATATGGGTGATTCTTTCTGAAATCGGCCACCCTATCTTGCCCATTTTTTTTTCTACGTTTCAATAAATAAAAATGTACATCCGTGAAGCTTGAACGGTCTACTTTAGGATACTACTTGGCCTTTCTGAATACAGCGCGTTCCAGCTATGGGAGGCATGGAACAAGGGATGAACATCAATTAAAAAATTCATAAGAAACTCAATATAAATTGCAGACTAACGAATTGGAATTTGTCGATTCTTCCGTTGTATTTTTGAAGAAAATACAACAATTTTCATTCGAAATTGTTTTGATATATTGCTTCCTTTTGATGTTATTTTCAATTGAAACAAAATCAATTTCTACACCTTCAGATATCGATTCTCAGCTCATATTGCAAGATTATAAAAAAATCATAACAACAAAAAGTTCTTATTTTTTCATGTAGAAAACGATTATATCGTTCAAAATGTCGAATCTGAAAAAAAAAATAAAAATTGCATTTTCATTTTGCCTATCAATATGATTAGAATATGCATCTTAATTCATAAAAAAATTGAAGCTCTCGTCTTAAGTCGTGGTGATGATACAGTAAGATATATGGGAGGTGGAGGGAAACTGAAGCTGTGATTCTGCTTTTTATTCATAGAATAAAGAAGTAAAAATAACTACAATACGTAGAAAGTACATAATGTGTATCAATTAATTTGTTAACAAAACGAAATTTATTTTACAATCTGACAATTTTCCCACTCTCTTTCGAGGACTGTTCTATTATTTCAAAAATGTGTGGGTTCTCTACAACTGTAAAACAAAAATATTTTCATGAATCTTTACATTTGGAGAAATATAGCTGTAATTTCATGTTTCCAATGTAATTATTTTGAAAAAAAATATTTTCAATACATTAAGAAATGATTGTTCACGCAATTTTACTTACTTCCTCATTTATCTTAATAACTCTTGATTGACTTTTGATTGTTTGCAAAGTGACAATTTAACGATTATATACGTTTTCTACATGAAAAAATAAGAACTTTTTGTCGTTATGATTTTCTTATAATCTTGCAATATAAGCTGAGAATCGATATCTGAAGGTGTAGAAATTGATTTTGTTTCAATTGAAAATAACATCAAAAGGAAGCAATATATCAAAAAATTTTCGAATGAAAATTGTTGTATTTTCTTCAAAAATACAACTGAAGAGTCGACAAATTTCAATTCGTTAGTCTGCAATTCATATTGAGTTTTTTATGAATTTTTTAATTGATGTTCATCCCTTGTTCCATGCCTCCCATAGCTGGAACGCGCTGTATCCGAAAGTAGACCGTTCAAGCTTCACGGCTGTACATTTTTATTTATTGAAACGTAGAAAAAAAAATGGGCAAGATAGGGTGGCCGATTTCAAGAAAAATCACCCATATGTATATTTTTTCTATTTTTTTTGGAGAAAATAATCTTCTTTTAGTGATATGCTTAGTGCTGAAATGAGGAATAAAACAGTTATATAATGTTGTAATGAAAAAGCTTCAGAATAATATTGTTCTGCATAGGGGTTGTTTAAAAGAGGGATGATGATGTACTTGAGAGGAGGTGAATTGATGAATCGTGGAGGTAGGGGTACATTAATGTATCGTAATAATTTTGTAAAAAAAAACATTCTCGATTACAGTTGTATGTTTGGCGTTAATTCAGCGTGAGGAGAGTATGATAAATTGTCGTAGGGGGTAACATAAACCATAAATATGAAAAATATGGATATTATGGCCAATTTTATGATAAATTAGTAAATTATTGCGACTCTGGTTGGGTTTAAAATCGAAACGGCTGTTTTTAATTTATGTTCATTTTCGTGGATGATTTCAGGGAGTTTTGGGGGGTTCAAATAAGCAAGGAGTGATGGCAATAGTTTTAAATTTTTATTTGATCTCCAATAAAGTTTTTTAACATGGTGCCATCATGTTACCTTGTAACCCGCAACTTTTATCCACAAAATGAAAAAAAGAAACATTTTTGGTCTAAATAATGAGCAATTACTCGGAAATGGGCCGACAACTTTTGATGACATAGGGTATGTTAACAATTGCTAACACCAATGAACATTTTCCACCAGGTTTGGGGGAGTTAACTTGCCGTCCATTTTTGGTTAAATTTTAACTGGTCCGCCTGATAAACGGACACGATATAAAATGATGGCACATGGTGGAAGTGTATAAGAATGGCATGCTTTTCAAGTAACCGCAACTTGGAAGGGCTTAACCTCCAGTCAAAAAAAATAAAAAATGCGGATGCCGTATCTCGAGATATAGCAGCCGGAGAAAATTCGGTCTGTGAGATGAATTGGTCATTGAAACGTCCTCTAACGATAAATCATAGTGCCATCGGGTTAATGTTCAGTCACACAAAATCGGTCTAGCTCCTAGACTATAATTATCACAATCCCAGAGAACTTAGAACACACTAACTGGAGTTCATCACTAAATAGGCAGTATTTATCACTGGATACCGAACTGAATACCCACCAACATGCTATTTGAACATTAATGATTCATTAAATCCGTTATTTAGTTTTTACTAACATATTAATCCAGCATGTTGTGTTAGGTATATCTTACAACCATTTAGTACTGACTTCCGTCAAGCGTGACTTTCTTCCAATACGCTCAGTTGTTTTAACTAATCTCTTTGTTTTAGTATGATCTAGGCCTGAGCGAATTACATAATCATGTTATTGGTTGAATGGAATTCCGAGAGATGTGAATGTCTATGTCACTAATTCAATTCATAGAAAGACAATTTACACTGTTTGCCTTTGAAATGTATTCCTTAATTTCAACAATTGTCTCACCAACACAGTTTCAACTGATTTAACATTCATTAGGTACATCATTGTGGAGAGGGAGTTCAAAGGTTGTGACTTACAAATGATTTATAAAACTAATGAGAGATAGTGATGAACTATTTATTTTATGGAAATCCATTGTATTAAAATGAAATGAAACAATTCTCACGATAGATTTTATTTTTCAATAAACTCGACCGGTGTCGACCCTTACATCATTAACAAGTGAAATGAAACAATTCTCACGATAGATTTTATTTTTCAATAAACTCGACCGGTGTCGACCCTTACATCATTAACAAGTAAATATAGAAACAACAGGTAGATCTATTTGTACACAAAGTTCACAGATTCAATAATGGGGAGGGATTAAGGTTCAAGTGACTATTATGTGTATTGAATTCGGAGTTTTTACACAATTTGTTAATTTCCAAACTTTCCAACAGATTCATTAACTTCCCTCTGTGCAAGTATGAAAGATAATCCATTGTTATTTTATGATTTGAAATATTGATATGTTCGAAGATTGCTGATCTACTATCAGAGGAAATATGTTCTTTGAAACGTGATTCGAAATTGCGACCCGTCTGCCCAACATAGGCCATTGGGCACTAACCACATTCAATCCTGTAAATACCGAATTTTTCGTATTTGTTTGTTTTTTGTTTGGCATTCAATAGTAATTTGCTCAGATTCGAGCCGCTAAAAAAGAAATTGTTGTATTAAATGTGGAAAAATCATTACTCATACTGTTTGATAATTCGCCAACATAACATATGCATGTTTTAGCATATTTCTTTTCTGGTGTTTCTGCTATGGAATATAATAACTGCGGAAATTTGTTTTTGTTCTTTACGATGAACAGAAACTTCAAGCCTCAAGCCTGCCCTGAAGATGACACCTGTAATGGTTGGTGAAACGTCGGCATCAAGTCGAGCAATTGTGACGCGGAATTTACCCGGAAGTCAAGATTTTTCAAGATTGATGATTTGATTAATTAAGTGAACATGAATATTGATATTTAAAGCTAATTTATGACTAATATGACTGAAAAATTCCATAGGAATGATCGCATCAGTGAAGGTGTCTTTTCTATAAATATTGTATGAAAGTTTATTATTTTGCTCAGAAATTGTCAAATCCGGAAAGTTTATGAGATTGTTGTACTCGATTTCAGCAGTGAATTTTATATTGTTATGGTGGCTATTTAGGAACTATAAAAATTGATCTATCTGTCTATTGGAACCTTGGAAACCTACTAAAATATCATCGACAGGTACCAGAAAATGATATGTTTTTGTGTTAAAGAATTGTTCATAATAGATTTTCGCAGATTATTCATAAAAATATCTGCTAATTGCAGGCAAAGTGGTGAACTCATGGGAAGGCCTGATTTTTGTTTATAAAACTTTGATTCATATTGAAAATAATGAGATAAGCCAAATTCGTCAATGATATGTGGGGGAGTATTATTCTTGGTAATAATATCTTTAGCTGAAGGAATACACTCATCTATTGAGATGTTTGGGAACATGTTGCCTACATCGAATGAGACGAATTTGAAATGAAATTATCTCTGAAAACCACTGACAAAAAAACACATGACAATAATTTTATTACATGATTTCCTTAATATAATAAGTTAACATGTGTATGCTGATATTGTTTGATCCCGGTTTATATTTTAAACTACAATAAGTTATCACTACATGTTCTTGAATGTTACTGTTACAGAAATGTAGAAGTCTTGAACTCTTTGTATTGTTATAAGTTCTACTCTTTATTGGTTTGTATTATCTTGATGTTTCAATCATAGTATACGTTCTAAACTATAATAAGTTTTATTATTATGTGTGTACAAATGTTGTACCTACTATTAGAGGAATTTGAAAATCTTACACTGTGTACATTTATTTCAAGTTATATGTACCACTTATGTACTGTTGGCTCTGATAATTATCATTATTATTATTATTATCATCATTACTCAGATAATAATAATAAGATTAATGTAGATATCATATATATTATCATTCATTTATTATTGTCTCACATTTATATTTAGCACTCATTTTATTATACAAGAGATCTAGTTCCTTATAATATATTTTGGCTATATTAAATTTAGAGCTTCTTTATTCTTTGTCTATTTAAGTATATTGTATACCATAATTTATTAGAGTCGAGTGTTGTTCGAAATTGTTTTTATCATCTTGATTTCCGGAAAATTATGATTGAAATTCAATGATGTTGGGCATAATTTAAATCTTGATTATTGAACTGAACATTTCTAAGGAGTACTAGAAATCTCAGAAGGAAGTTTGGGCCCATCCCCTATAAACCCCTATAAACTCCAGAATTTTTGAATTTTCTTCCTTTTAATGATGAATTGATTATTTATGGAAGAATAAGGTGAGTTATGTTCTGTATGCAACCGATTTTCCATTTTGGTGAATGAATATAGTTATGGTTGCTGATGGTTCCCCACAGAAGTCACAGAAAAGATTTGCCCTTATCATTACTCAGATAATAATGATACCATTGATGCATATAATCCATTTATTGAAGTCGAAACTTCTTTAGGCGCGTTGGGTTATTTCAGATGAGGGGTAAAACCATGAGTCCGTCACGTCCCGTCATGCTGTAGCTATATATATTAGGTATTAGGTATACTGTTGCGTGCGCAACTGCGGCCGTGCGGGATTTGGGTCAGGCGTCAGGCAGTGTCTCTATACGCTTGAACACGTGTGCATATCTGAGTCGGTGTTGGCGAGCCTGCCTGTGTGAGCCAGTGCTCTCGATTACGGTATACAGGACAGGTATACGTATACACTGCGTATACACACTATACACTGTATACAGCTACAACAGCAGGCATATACTCGACGTTATTCATTCACTCAATCCTCCGTCCTCGTGGAGATGAAAGTTATATTTTCATGCTAACTGAAAATATGGACTTTTTTGCAATACAACTCATAGTTTAAGTATTACAGAGTGAAAAGTAATAATTAACTTATGTGTGATCGGTAATATTAGTCTGTGTTTATATATGAGCACACCTGATTCCACAGTATGTTTCATGCTTGGATCTAATCTAATAATTCGTATCGTCGAAGTTACCGATAATGACGACGCAAATGAAGAAAATGCTGTTTAACATTGCTTTCATTTACATCGATGTGAATATCCATAAATAATATATTTTGAAAATAAAATAATATGTATTTATCATAATGCCTATCGGGTTACATTCATACTCTTTACAGGGATTGCACCACCCATTATACGTTTTTTATTATTAAATATAAAAATGTACATAATTGTTTATTGAAATGCTGACAGTTGTGAAAACTAAAGAAAAACCAATTATACTAATTTTCATTAAAAAATAATAAAATTATAATTTCGGATGCTACAATAATTCAAAGATAACATAAAATAAATTGGTTACTTCACTGTCAGCAGTGTTCGGTGACTGCCCGTTTTTTATTATTTATTTTTCATTGTTCTACATTTATATTCATGTATTACAATTATTTGATAGATCTAGTTCTTGATAATATAGGTATTGCATCTTATCAAACTCAGATCTTCTTCATTCATCGTTTGCTTTAGAACATTGTCTATCATATTTCATTCGAGTCGTAGCGATTGTTGATTGAAATTGTTCTTATCCTATAGATTACCGGAAATCAACAGGAGATAAACAATAGATTACACATATTCAAAAGAAAATTAGTTGATAACACTCTATACTTATGTTGGTGAAGCAATTGTTAATATTAATGGATAAATTTCAAAAGCAGAAAATGTATAAATGATTGTGTTCTTATAAATTGAATTAGACAATTAAAAATTTACAGATGTAATGGCAAAAATATTGAACATAGTTTTTGTTGTTCTATAGCAAAGTAATTTTAGTGTAAAATGTTTGTAATATTACAACATTTCACAGGGTTTAATACTACTCCATACGGTCAGGTTAATTGCATTCAAAAACCATTACGTTCTTTGAAAATTTCAAGTAACGTCTCCTTTCTGATTTAATTGAGAATGATAAGATTTAAAACTATCGATTTTGAAATTCATGTACAATCCCAAGCGAGAATTATTAATGAGAATTCGTGGTCTTGTGGCCAAAACTCAATATTTGAATTTGATGTGGTCAGTTATAGTCCTCTAAAAAGTGTTGCAATGAAGAAATACTATTCATTGCATCGTGAATGTATTTAATACATAACGGTTACACTTCATTGCTTCCAATTACTAGGAATTGTACTTAATCGGAAACATTTTTGGTAGAAAGCTTCTGTAATTCGAGTTAAACATTCCCTCGTGATTGAATTCGAGTCTTCTTTAATTAGAAACTAGTTTTCTACATTCACTTTCCACCGTCCCGCATGGCTCTTAGTACTGTAAGTCAACGGTTTGTGACCAGAACTTTTCTCATTACGGTTACTTAAGCATATAATTATTGTTAGTTGAATATTTGAATATACTGGGATTCATTTTTAGAAATGTTATTCTACATGACCCGAAATAAACTGCATACATGAGTATTAAATCTAACGCACAGAGCACCAAAGGTTCAAGAGAACAAAGGAATATAGTATTAGAAGTTTACATTTATTCAGTAATAAAACTATTTATCTGAGCTACATTTTTTCATACTTCAACTAGACGAGAGGGTATACTCATAATGTTCAAAGAACATAGTATGAGCCAGCAGTGGAATGTAGGGAGAGGAGGAATAGGGAAAGACTTGACTAGGTAAAAAGTGCCACAATTCTGCTGTTCGATAGAAAAATGAAATCTGGTAGGGAGAAATTTGGCAGGTTTCGAGCTGGACAATTAAGCTCGTCTAGTCCGCCTATCTGGAATCTCTCGTGATGGGACAACAACTGATGAATATCGACCATGGAAATATCTATAGAGATATCGCCAACCTTTCTATATCATCAATAAGACGAGTAGCTATCTCCTGGATAGAATCCGGGAACTTCAGAATATGTTTGAGAGCCGAACTCCAAACATATGAACTGTTGTACTCCAGGACAGGTCGAATCTATGATTATTAGAAGCTGCTAGGATGTGAACTAGTTCTTGGCACGGAACAGAAAACCGAATTTTTGTACAGCGGTTTTCGCAATGAACCTCACGTATCATTCCATGGGGAGGTGCTGTTGGTGGTGATCCCAAGCATGGATATGGAAGACTTCATAGGAATAGTTGTACCTGATATCATCATATTAGGGATTGTGGGGTCCGCCGTCCTGGAGAAGATGCAAGCTTGAGTCTTGGTTGCATTAAACTCTACTAGATTATCAGATCCCCATTTCAAAATCATTTCCATATCTCCATCAATTGATCCAGCCTGTCTCTGTCTCTCTCTTCTGGCTTTAGGGACTATAGACGAGAAAGCGGTATGAGTGTACCATCATTTGTAAAGCTTTAGTTGGGACAGGTGGTCACTTCCAGCAGATTGTTGGTAGCTATGGTATAGGAGGATACTCCGTTCACCACCACTTGGAGTGATCTATTCGAGAAAAAACTCGATAGTAAGCGACAAAGTTGAGGCGGCAAACCAAAGGACAGAAGTTTACCAAGAAGACCTTGGTGCCAGACTCGACCAAACGCTTCGGAGTTATCCATTGCTACATCCAGAGATTCCTCATGTTTTTCAATAGATTTCTGTCATATATTTGTTATCTAGGCAAGCAGGTCTCCTGTTTATCTCTGCTGACGAAAGCCATATTACCGAACATACAAGATTTTGGACATCTTCAGGTATTGGATGAGCTAGATGTTGATTGCTTCGCCGTCATTTTAGAGATCACAAATAATAATGTTATGGATCTATAATTATTGTGAGGGTCTCCTTCCTTTTTTTTTGGAATTGGTTGGACTCAAGATTTCTTCGAGCTATAAGGAAAGACACCATTCCTTGAGAACGTGTAAGGGTTACAATATACTCTTACTTAAGGATAAACTAAAAGCTCTATTTTATCACTTGGGTGCCGACAGCTACAGTGAAGACGATCGTGAGTTATAATTTTAGATGTTAAGAATTCGGGCGTCTGAGTATTTAACCAACCAATGAATGACGTATATAACTAGGGGATACAAATGCTCAAGTCCCCAGGTTAAATTACCCTGAAAGAAAGAAATAAAAGACCTGTACCCAGAATGATTGAAATTTACTGGTAACTGAGATACTAATATTGATACAGTTTACGACAGAACTTATACTAATGAGATATGAAGCGAATGAATTGAAAATATGGATGAAAGTAATTCTTTAAACATTAAATCAAGAAAACAGTTAAATTTTCTCAATATACAAATACTCAATGATTATTTCGATTGTTACATAAAACCAAAATCGGTAGTCTGACCTGGTGAGTGCTGGATGTTTTACCTCGAAATCACGAAATGTTCAAACCTCTATTGTTCTATTGTCTTCAGAAGACAGACATGAACAAAATACATAACAATTGTTGAACAAATTAGGACTAGCCTATGTTCTGTCAGATAGCACCTGTGAAGGCAAATTAATTCCTGAAGTCAGTGAATAAATCAAATGGAATTACAAAGATATTTACCTCTATCACGATAAGGTTTTCCTTCCAATAAGACAAACTCTACTTCCGTCCACAACCAGTCACGCAGAAACTGAGCTTTAATCCCTTAAGGTGCATCATTTACTCAAATAATACCAATTATTCCAATCCAAATTAGTAATTGATGCCTTTACTTTCAACGGGAGTATATTCCCAGAATTTGGTTCCAAAGATAAGCTTGGAATCACATCCCTGTTTGAATAACCTAGCCACGCACTTCCCGCTTGAACGATTTGACCAGAAGTAACGCCATTCTCTCTTTCTTTCCGGCGTCTCGTTGTCTCACAGAACAACCTCGAAATAGGAGCGGTAACTACGGATCTTACACCGAACAACCATGACCCTTAGAATATACGGTCTAGCATAGCTGACGTCACAGGAGTTAACAGATTGTACTACAGCGGCCATTTCTAAGCCGTTAAGTGGAATTTACACGTTACAAATTATAGGTGGCATTTTGTCGTGGGTGTTTTGCTATCGATGGTAGCAATATTATGAGAGTCCACCCTCTGTGGATCGAAAGTGGCTACAAATGTTCCAGCAAAAAGGTAAACTTTTTTCTTTTGGTGTAGTAGCAAGAGTGCCATCATCTTTGGTTAGAGAAGGGAATGAACTGGAATTGAAATGTCTACCAATTGCTTTGGCGAAAGTCCAAAAGCGAACGGGAGCCATTCGAACATTTGACAAGCTTTGAGGAAAGGGTAAACAAACTGCGGACAAGATATCCCTGTCAATTCAAATAAGCTTTCACATGAAAAAAAGCATAATTTTACGCCTCTCCACGCTTTCAGCTGCTTCTACTAATTTGGAGTAATCGTATTAGGTCTTGAATATTGGGACAACAGTTAATATTCAATTAATCATAAATTATACTTTCCAGAATGCTATCACGCAAAAATTAGCTTGTCATGAATTTACTATAATGTGTATGCCAAAACTGTCCTAATTTCGCCGACACATCCTTTATAAAAAGAGTCGTGGCTTACTAAGATTTCAAAATAATTTCATCTTTTGGTATTTTAATGATCATTAGGATCCTGAACATATGAATTTGCTGGTTGATACATTCTTATTGGAAAAAGACTTTACATTAAGTGATATTTGGTTGGTAAATTGAAATCTCTCTCGGTGCTTTTAGGTTTATTTTTAATTTCATTGCCAATTCATTTCTTTCTTTCGTTGGGTAGAGTGTACACAGTACGCAGCAGCTGCAGCGTTGAGCTGAAAGGTGGAATTAAGAAATATGTGAAGTTATAAAAATAACTCAAAAAGCGCATAAGCATTATCGTAAATCTGGAAAAAGTAGATGCTTTATTTATATTCACTTGGAAGTTACTGAAAGTGGAGCCTATATTTCAGGAGCAGAACTGTATTTATTCGTATACATAAATAGGAAACTGCTGTAATATTAAAATTTAGACGTGATTTATGTCAGTCCGGGACAAACTCTCTGATAATAAAGTAACATGCGATTCGCTTGTTTGTCGCCTCATTTTATACAGTTCAGTTTTTTCGCGTGATTTTTCTATATGTTCGTATTTCCCGTTCGCTGGCATAATTTTGTAGAAAATACAAACAATATTCGATATCCACCATCATGTTTCCACTTGATTTATGCGTTAGTCATATCTGGAACTGAAATACACAATCGATGAGAACAGTCAACAAAGACTTCTGGGAAGATTATCAATAAAGTTTACATAAACTAACGTATTTGGCTTTAAGAACTCAGTATGACGAACACCAGCAGCGTTCATAACTTACTAGTAGTCCCGTAAATGGAGTATTTTTATTACCAATCGTCGCGATGAATTCGCAATTTGATAAAACTTGATGAGTAGGTTCATATGGTACAGGATGATTTGTGGCAAGTACGAAACCACGTTCTTCGTTAGATGCCGAGCTATTGGTCAAAATCCTGTTAAAATGAAAAAAATTGTATTTCTTGGTTTCTGGGGTCAGAATAAATTTTTTCTATCATCGTTATTTTCTCGAAATAATAGAGTACCTACTTTCGAGTTACAATAAATGTGTCGAAAATGAAAAATTGTCACTTTTGAAAATAATTTTAATCTTATGCTTGGAAGTTTCATGTCTTTTGCAATGAAAAATTTTAGTCCCTGGTAGATATTTTCAAAAATCGATAGTTTTTCCATAAAAACCGAGAAAGTCACGTTTTGTTTAAAGGTGAAGAGGAAGGTTTGGAGAGTATGAATAACACTTAGATAAAGGTCAGCGTCGAGTTGCTCGACGGCAAGTAAGATTTTCAAAAGGTCACCTGCATTTGTCATGGATGAGATGAGGATTTTTTCCCTGATGGAATTTTGATTGAAATATACCCCACAATAGTTTTCCTAAAATAAGTGGTTTTCACATGTACAGTGAAAAAGGAAAAAGTTGCTCATTGTTGAAAATAGTAAGAGTAGACTCGATCATATTGTTCAGGAATCTATAGTTTAGTTTTATTATGTTTTTATCATAATGCTTGTCCGAGTGAGTGCAACCGAGTGACGTATTGATTATTATATGAAAAAACAAAAAGACATACATTTTAAAAAGTAAATGGAAAAGGCTATCAATTATAACAAAAAAGCAAATACACTCCATTATTATCAACATTTTGGTCCTTTGAGCCGGATATATAAAGCCGGTTATAGCAGTCATTCCTAAGATTCATACAAGATATACAAAGGCGTAGTGAACCATTCGAAGCCGTAAACTCAAGCGCAAAGTCTTACGTGAAAATTGAACGATAGAACGGATAGAAATATAGAACTTGAAGAAAGAAGTGAGCCGAGCCATTCCTTTTTCCGTTCATATTCATATTTCATATCCAAAACATATTTTTCTTTTTCCATTGGTTGAATTATGATTTGATTTAGTTGCCTGAATACTTTTCATTTTGAATATGTCAGAGGAGGAAAAAAAGACTCTAATTAGGCAGAGCTAGAGATTCCTCATATTTTTCGATAGATAGTTAACATATACTGCGAATATAACTAGTGCCTGTTCTGCCCGCTTTGTCATATGGAGAACATATTCAACAAATAGAAGATTCTCATCTACTTGGGAACCTAAATTATTTCTATTTTGAGAAAAGATATGATTACATCAGAATTGATATTTGCAAAACCTGGTGTAACCCAGATGTAGATCTTGAAATTGTAAATAGCGTTTTATGGAGAAGAGAAGCCTCTTCAGAGTGCATTAACTATTTTACAGGGTCCACTTTGATTATTGATATGACGCCGAGCATAAATCACAAGATTTCATGAATTCCCTCATTTAATGTGTGTCTAGGGTTGTGAAATGTGCAGAGATGTATCAATAATGCGATTAGACGGTTACTAAATTCCGATACCTAGACTTAAGCTAAAATGTACAGTAGAAAATTAGTCTGGCCATTCTAATAATCTAATAATTTCATTACTTTACAAATTATGTTCAAAATAGGTATAATCCGATTGAGTTACTTCTTTTGTTGCCACTGTTTTCAAGAAACCGTGAGGTACGTTGAACTTTCCAAGCACGTCCTTGCTTATTAATAACAAAAAGTTGAATCAGATACGTGATCAAATCAAAAAATCCCATAAATATCTAAATTGGTAATGGTAAATATTTCCGAATGAATATCGGATATTGTGTAAATATTGAATGGTGGATGATAAAGCGGGGAAAATAATTATATCCCTCAAATATATGATTATTCCATGTTACTGGGTTATTTATATTGTACGTCAGTACACCAGAAACATCATTTGGAATAGGGAATTAAGAGAACGACGACGGTTAATATTATCATATGAAATATAGGGTATGTTTGCTTTAGCGTTGCATGTTATCTTTCCTGTTAGTTACCCGTTTTTGAGTATCACAAAGGCCTTTGTACGCCACATGAACGGTTCACGATTCCTAATATTGAAATTCAAACCATTTGAACGTGTTTTATTAGGATACACAAATACATTCCAGTACCTTTCTAAAATGTTCTTGCTTACTTTCTTTTAAAGGAAGAATGTATCATAATTGTCAAAATACTTAATCGTTTATCGGTAATATAGTTGTTTAATTTTTCTTCAAATAACTTTCAGCAGAATTTTGTAGTGATTGATACAATTTAATATTTTGAAAAAAAAAACGAAATGGTGCAAATC
Source organism: Endomychus coccineus (assembly GCA_958510875.1). Taxonomy (NCBI): domain Eukaryota; kingdom Metazoa; phylum Arthropoda; class Insecta; order Coleoptera; family Endomychidae; genus Endomychus; species Endomychus coccineus. The sequence continues at coordinate 159,098,732 of OY294068.1, forward strand.
GTACAAATTGCGCTATATCGAAAACCATATCACACATTTATTCATTGAGTTCTGAGAATTGAGCTCCATATTTCCATGTATTCACTTACCCTCCATAGAAGAAAAGACTTATGATATTCTCCGGGAGCTCTCGAAAATGTTAATATATCAATGTTTCCTAAACTGGAAAACCTGGAAACATGGTGTTGGAGCAATTTGGATCTGTCCACAGTTTATTATAACCACTTGCTGTTTTCTACGAGTACTACCGAAAGACGATTCAAACGGAGCTAACTTCTTTCAAGAAGCAGATGGAATCATTACAGAATGCAACGAGAGAGCCGCGAGGTTATTTCTGTGAACTTATTCCTCAGGCTCTTTGAATAATCAAGACATAGAAGAAACTGTTCAGCTATCAGACCGAAGCACTACAACAATATACAAACAACAGCAAGTGGTAATGTTGCATTCCTCGGTGTTGGAAGAATGTTGTAATGCTCAACTTCAGACTTATTAGAATATTTTCCCACCTTAAGTCACGAGAACAATATAATCACAAATAAAGGATGTGCTTCAGCCTATAAATATTGATGACCTATATCAATTAGTTCCCCATATAAGCTAATCCAAATTCGGGGTTCGGCAAAACTCAATTTGAAGGATTGAAAAGACGTTTAAGGCAATAGATGTAGCTTCCTTATAGGAATTGAAACATGATGACTGCTTTTGATGAGGAATAATTCAATGGGAAGATGGTCGAATTTCAACAGCTAAATCCATCCACTGATTACATACATAACAGGTTACCAAAGATTGCAGATGCAACATTGCATGCTCGGTGGAAAATAGTGGAACAACTTGATTTTCTTCGCATCACGATTGGTTCAACTATAGTAATGATAGCTAAGGGAACCATATTGCCTCATTGAATCTATACATTCCAGTTAGGTTATGTACAATCATGAATTCAACAATAATTAAGGATTAGCCTGTAGGCATGTACATATTTTACGTGCCACAAACTTCCTATCGAAAACCCTAAGTTCTTGTCCTACCATATTTAGGTCAGATTGATGAAGTAGAAGATTGTTGATTGGATTATTGTTCTAAACTTGTTAACTATGCTAAGAGGCTTCCAAAAAGTTGAAAGAGCCGAATGATCACCTAGATATTGATGCCAGGATATGGGAACATATATGGCAGTCAAATAGCTAATTGCTTTGCGTTACCTCTTAGGATATCTGTTAGTCATTCAAGAATATGATGCATTCAATGTGAAAACCTCATTCTGAGGTAACAGTCAGGTACTAATACGAATGATTTTATAACCTTTTCGCAGGAGGAAATGGAAAGGTAGTCTTCTCTAGCGAAAAAAAGCTTAGGCAAATAACTAGACTGCGGTTGCCTACTCTACTCTGAAATATCTTCCGAAACAAAATTAACATCTCTATAGAAGAACAGGAAACATCGAGATGCTCACTTGACTATTGTGAATCTAGAGTCAACTTAAGAACGGATTATTTGGAAAATCTTCGAATTTCGACAGAGTAAATCATCTGGATGAGATCCATTGATTCTAATGAAGCTCATCTACAATGTGTTTGAGGGAATGAAGATCTGATTGCCGTGAACAGGCAACATCACCCAGAGAAAGGTAGAATGTTATCTCAACTATACACCAATAGTTCTTTTCCTATTTCTTTATATTAAGTGGATTAGTATTTACTCTTCCAATCGTCTGTTTTCCGTTTGTAAATAATTGCTAGTTCGAAAGATGATACTGTGAGACAATAATGAGGTAATCAACGCTACAGGTACCTGCTTTAATTGGGGATGAATAAGAAATTTTTGTTTCCTGATTTATATATAATTGATATAGTTTCTGAAATGTTAAAATCTACAGCAAATAAGGCAAAAAGTTGCTAGTTATACAAAATAATAAGTTCCGGGTTGATCAAATTGCGAAATGTAGGAAAAAGACGTGGCGATGTACAGAGGTCAATGGAAAAAGGGAGTGTGGGGCGAAACTGTACAGAATCGCGAATGACGACGTAGTGATGGAGAATCTTTTACTACAGCACATCATTTCGGAGAAGATAAGCACAAAACTGAAGTTTGCAAAAGGCAATAACATACATTTGGCCTATCTTTTTTAAACTTCGATGAAGTCGGAGATTGCATAGCGGTAGATTATTCTGCTGATTTAATACATTGCGAAAAATTTGTGTAATTTTTTCACTATTCCGTAGACACTTATATCAGTGAAACTGCGAGTTCTCCTTCGAATATACGGGCCAAGCCCTCCCCTTTGGCGAGAACAACAAGAAGCGTTTCATTCGCATTTCAACTGTTTTATTCCCCTCACCCAATTATTCTTGTATTTTCTGAATAACTGAAAATGATATAGTTAGAAACGTATATAAGAATGAACCGCTGAGTGTGAGCAAATGCACAACATTAATGTAAATCAATCGATGTGTAAAAATGGACAAGTTGATGATTGCAAGAATTATTGAAGTACCAAGTTTGATGAAAAGGGTTTAATAAGAGATGGCGGACGTTTGAGTAATCCAAATTTTAAATCTGACAACAAATATTCTATTTTGCTTCCACCACAACATCGCATAGCAAAAACGATTTTTGTAAGTGAAAAGTTTTTTGTCTTTTTCATCCCGGTCCTCAACTTTCGTTAGACACCGTTGCAGAAAAATGTTGGCCCATTTCCGGACGAAATATTGCCAAAAGCGCCGTTTTTCTCCAAAATGTGTAAGTCCTATAATGGGAGATTAACCTTATAGTCGAATTATCTCTTATACTCCATGTCAGTTAATAGGGCTGGATTACGCTGGTCCTTTTCATGTCAAAGATAAAAAAGGTCGAGAATCTAAAATTTCAAAATGTTTGTTTTTTAGTGTATTGCAACCAAAGCTATACATTCAGAACTAGTATCCGATTTGACAACAGAATGTTTTATTTCGACCATAAGACGATTCGCTGCTCAACGTGGCAAACCATCGAGAATTTATTCAGTCAATTGTTCTTATTTCATTGGCGCAAATAGAAAATTGTCAGATTCAGGCATATAAGATTGACCTCATAGACTCTTCCATCCGAGAAAGAATAGATTGGCATTTTACTCCGCCATATTATTCGCATTTCGGCGGACTTTGGGAGGCTTTGGTAAAAAGCACAAAACATCATCTTAAAAGAGTCATGTGTAACGCAAATCTTACATCTAAGGACTTTTATTCTTTGCTAGTGCAGATTAAAGTTATACTCAAGTCCAGACCCCTTTTACGATATCATCCAATGCAAATGGTTTCCCATATAATCATAACACAACTAGAAATTCTTTTCTCTGATGAAATGAAAAAGTCGAGAATATTATATTTGAAAAAGTCGTTAATATTGTCACATTACGTGATGACATACATAAGAGAAAATTGATTGTATGCTTGAATCCCAAAATAAGGAAACTGTCACACCGAAATCTAGAATAAATGATAGAATATGCAAGTTTAAGTACTTTGTTGACAAGCCTGCGAAGCGAGTTGTTGATGCATAGCGTGAAAATAGTTGACTTTTTCTAAATAAAACTAGAAGTGGTGTGAGAATAACGAATGTGTGACTCATAAACGGACGAGTAATAGGTGGTGTGGAGTGACAAATTGGCGATAGAGAAGGAACATTTTGTAGTAGTTAGTGGTGACAGATCACTTTCTGTTCCTAACGAAACCGACATAACCGCTCCGCCACACATAGATATGTCAGGCATCTTGCAGCGTGCTCCCAGCCTACTCTACAGATGCACACACACATTTCATTCAGGACTGGCTTTATAGGTATTTGCATTTTCAATTCAGATCCACGATGAATCTATTCATTCAAACAACCAATTCGAAAAGGAAGTTTCAAATCTCCAAATTGATAACGCCGCAAATTGCATGAAATTGTTTTATAAAAGCAAATTGAACAACAAACGTCAAATAAGATCTTTACATAAATATGAGTACGATTGAAAATGTTATACACATTTCATACCGCTTTCTCCTCCAGAGCCACTATATCATAAAATGAAGCCAGAAGTGATTGACAGAAACATGTAAAAACTTGTATATTACAAGGCCTATACATGGAGAACAAAAGTCACTGTAACGTCAGTCATAATGGCGCGTGGACGGTACTGGGTGTGACAGTTGATGAATACTACTATTGAACAAAGTTATATTTATTTCTTGTGGAAAATTATATGCTACACCTATCCCTGAAGAGTCCTGTAAATAGGCGAGAGTGTTATGAATGAATAAAGTGAATTGCAATTTAGCTTTCTAAATGAATATTTATGTTGCTACTTCCTGCATTTTATGTCGTACGTGCAGTTTGCTTATGTTCATTGATTGATTAATCATGCCAAATAAATGCTCTTGGCTTCAAGGGATAGTGAGACAATGAGACAAAATTTAGAATGTTTAGTTGTCCTAAAGATAATGAACTAACTGTCGGTTGTCCCTGTGAAAGATTTCATAAACATTGAAACAATGGGTCAAAATTTGGAATGTTAAGTTTTCCTAAAGGAAATAAGCTAACTTACAGAAGCAATGAATATCGGTTGTCCCTGTGAAAGATTTCATAAACATTGAAACAATGAGTCAAAATTTAAAATGTTGAGTTTTCCTATAGATAATGGACCAACATACAGAAACAATGGATATCGGCTATCCCTGTGGAAAATTTCATGAACATCAAGACAATGGGCCAAAATTTAAAATTTTTAGTTTTCTCAAAGGTAACGAACTAACTTACAGAAACAACGGATTCCGGCTGTCAATGTTGTCAATTATTTTGAAATTAGAACAAATTGGATAGATAATATTCTATATTCTAATTGACGATAGTGCAATCAACAGCATGAACAATTTTTCTCATCATAACAATCAAAGTATCGTGTATTACCTTATTTTATGCTTCAAAAGAATGCATGAACTAGAACAAGATAAATTGTTGAATTTTATATATTCTTTGAATTTGAGATCCCGCTATCCTACAACGTCAAAATGTTGAAGTAGCCCTTAAGGTATTTAATGAATATATTATACAGGTTCTACTTCAATTTGATTCAAATAAAGAGCATCCCAAATTCACAGGAAAATAATGAATTTAAAAATTCATCTCAAAAGGCAATGATTAAAAGACATTTGTGAGGAACCTGACGTAATTGGTTAGATACCTGGTAGTTCGGCTTTGAATAAATCAACAACACCGATAGATTCTGCATGGTCACACACTGTACACGAAATTTCAGAAATGTTTCAGTATTGTTTCAATGAAATCAAGTGAATTTCAACCAGAATCATCATAAAACAGGTTTTTCACATTATTAAAAGCAAATGGGGTGCAACTAAGGACTCAGTTCACGTCTGGCAACCCCGCAAGAACAGGAGATCTTTACATATGTCCTATAGAATAAATAAAACTTTTCTTTCACTGTCGGTATTGCAGAATTGAGCCGTAACGTACCAGCGTACCAGCTGCAACATAGCCTCTGGCTTATGACGCCACAATCAAGCGTTCAGACGTTGAATTGGCAAGAATTATGAAATGAAGATTTGATCCAGTAGAGTTCAATTTAACCAAAACTGGAGTTTTGTTCCCTCGAGGAATCACTAATATCATCAACAATAGCACCCCCTCATGAAACGTTAAGTGAAGTCCGTTGCGAAGTATGATCCACCTAAATTTGGTTTTCTTTCTTACCAAGAGCCACCTCAGCAGCTTCTCATGATCTACAAAGCACAGATTCGACTTATACTATAGTACTTTCCATATGTTTGGAGTTGAGCCCCCAAACATACGCTGAAACTCTCAGATTCTATTCAGAAGAAAGGTTTCCCTCACAGTCGGACTCGAAACCTGCCGAACTTCTCCCCACCATATTGTTCTATAGAACAACGGGTTTGTAAGATTCTTCGCCTAGTGAAGTCCTCCGTAATGTTTTTGAGCCCCAAGCTTTTAAGAAAAATGCCAATGCATGTTCCACGAACATTATATGCTTTCCTTTCGTGTAGTGAAGATATATTCGAAAAGAAACTAATCAAGGTAAATTGAGGTTTTAATCGTTTGCCTTCTCTCTGCAAAAAGTGTTGTAGATGAATAGTTTCAAAGCCTGATCGTTTCTGCTGCAACAATTATTTACTACTTCCTGAATGTATTACAGGTTCCTACATCAGTTGAGTAAATCTAATTATTTTCTTCTTCGAACGTTGTTTTTTCGAACAGTATCCAAGCCCTTGATTCATTAGATATACTAGCTTGATATTCCCTGCCATTAATGGACCCGAAACCATTTGGCATCGAACGAGTTATGTATCTACAGATTCAGATTGTGAAATTTCATAGCCCTAAATATTTCAAGGAAGCTTGGTCAGTTTTTTCTGTTTGTTATTCAAGGTCAGATTTACCTGCGTTTGGGTGTTGTGTTGTTCTCATATCTCTTGAACTCACCTAGGAAAGAAAGTTGATATTAATAGACATCGAATGTTGGTGAAAGCATATCATAATAATAATAATAATAATATTGATAATAATCATAATACAGTTTATTGGTTATCAAAACAGAACTAAAATAAAATACAATATACAGTATGTAATATATATACCAATAAACTACGATTACTTACAAAAGTATAGAATTATACTTGTCTGTGAGCAGTAAGGTGACAATACCTGTAATTGGATGATCAATTTTATAATATAATTTTATTAATATAAATAATTGTTTTAAAAATATCCTAGAAGTTTTTATGATCAATTATTTTATGAATTAAATCCCTATCTGAACTTAAAATAAATTGTTTGAGTTTAATTTTAAATAGATTTTATTTGGTTGTTCCTTGATGTGCAAGGGTATCACATTGAAAATTCTAGGACCCAGATATACATGACTTCTTTGAACCATAGTTTTGTTTGAAACGGGAGTTTTTATATTCCTTTTCCTAGTACCATAATGATGCGCGAAATCCGTGACTCTACAATTTGAATGTTGCATAATAGCGATAGCATATGCATATATCTGACGAATATCCAGTACCTTCGCAAGTTTAAACAGTTCCGTAGGAGGATGTGTATTGGTTTTCTGAAATATTGTTTTCAATAATCTGTTTTGTAACACCTCTAATTTTTTCAAGTGACAACTATTAGAACCTCCCCAGCCTATAATCCTGTATGCCAACTGAGATTCTACAAGTATAATATTTTCATGCTGCGCATATCTAGAAGATCTTTGAAGTGATGCAGGGTTCCTCCTAATTCACGCACAACTGAATCAATATGTTTATCCCATCTCAAATGACTATCTATGATAATGCCTAAGTGATTGATAGTCTGTGCCTCGAATATTTCAACAACTACTTTCGTTATATATATAAATTCTCGGGAAATAGGTCACATTAACACTTTGTTTTAAATATTCGTCTTTACGTACGTTTCGGTCTCACGACCATCATCAGAAGACTCACTATGTCTAAAAGGGGGTTTATTAAAACTAATTATAGCACAAGCGTCCAAATTAATTAATTATTACTTTAATACTGACGATACAATTTCGATTATTCGTAGCTCTGTTCGTTTCGACGGCGTGGGCTGTTTTGATTGAAGTTAAATTGTGCGATTTGGAGGCTTGTGCTATAATTAGTTTTAATAAACCCCTTTTTAGACATAGTGAGTCTTCTGATGATGGTCGTGAGACCGAAACGTACGTAAAGACGAATATTTAAAACAAAGTGTTAATGTGACCTATTTCCCGAGAATTTTTATATATAATTCATACTGGGTCAAAAATCTTATTACTACTTTCGTTTCAATTTTCAATGAGTTAAATGGTGGCAAATTGTTAGAATAACAACGGAAAGGTAAATATTTTGTTTTATTGTAATTCACAGTCGAGAATTTGTAATCGAACCAATCTTTTATGAGTTTCAGGTCCATTTCAACCATGGCCTTCAGATCTAGTCAGTTTTTCCCTTCATAAAGCTGATCATTATTAAAGAGCCCAAAGATTTTAAAAATGACGCGGTGACTTTATAAGTCAACTAATTTCAAAATAAAGTTTTCGACAATTTGAATAGAATATAACATTAAAATTTCAAATTAGTAATTTTGTTGAACCAATGAATGTCTTTTCTGCGTACTTCTTTTCGAACTATGTGGAAAAGTTGCGCGAAAAGTTGTGGGCCGAGTGTGAAGGAGCGCTCTGGAAGAAAAATTGTATGAGGACATTAAAACTACGGAAGATTGATATCAAGGAGGATGAGACTATTGTTGGGGTCTTCAGCAAAACTGTACTGGTAAGCTATATGCTTGAAAGTTGTATACAAAAGTTTTCTTTAATGACAACTGATAAATGTATAGGCAGGGTATTTAATTGGAAAAGGGACATACGTTATCTTTATATAGGAGTGAAGAAGGTGACGGTAAGAAGTAACTCATATTAATGGGTGTTTGGTCCTTTATGATCGAGATAGTTTTATGAATTTTGTCCATTTCTTTCTGTATTCATAAATTGGGAACCATCCTGTACATTTTTCATATTTGGCACACGTGTGGTGGATAACTTGTGGAACATAACGATGTATTAAAAAAAAATTTATATGGGGCTTCGCTAACAATGCCAAAATCTTCAAATCTGGAAACAACACCTGTATATCTTCAATAAACTTATACTAACTAATTATATAACTTTGATAATAATCTTGGGATCCTTGGATTATTATTTAAGTTGTATATTATTAGGTCAGTTCTGATTGGTGACCCGTCTCTTACAAATGTTTGGCATAATGAAAGTCTTGTTTGGTATTCCTATACAGGGTGTTCCATCTCAGACGAGCCACCCCGTATATTTCTTATCCCATAGTGAGTGGAAAAATCTCCCGAAACACGTCGAATGATTTTGTTTGGGGGACATCTTTTGACTATTTTTGAGGCTTGAACGAGCAACCCCCTAATAGGGAGCGCTTTAACCCCTCAAAATTGAATAGGAGAGAGGGGTTGAGTGATACGTCATTTGAAAGGTCTTGGAAGCCTCTTTACAACGGTGTATGAACAACGTAAATTTGATTAACCGTTTTCGCCAAAAATTAATTTTGTTGCTCGAATGCGCCACCTTGAATATTTTGTTTATTTGTACACTGTGCAAGCTCATTTTTATTAAGCCTTATTTACAAACTTAAACAATCTTAAAAAAATCACATTCGTACAAAAATTGAATTGTCATGCTTACAATGAAAAAAAATAAATCTGGGTGTTTAAATCAAATGTTCGAATTGTCCTCCATTGACTTCCATACAATAATACATTCTCTCAAACTAATAAATAAAAAACAGCAAAACATTTCTTTATGTTGCCTTCATTTTTTGTTCTTAGAAGGTGTTTATCTGGTTTTAACGTTTCTTCGATCATTTCATGATTTTAATCAATCTGTTGAGTTACTACTTGATTTGTTTAAAATTTCAAAAAATATGGTGTACACATTGCAAGAACGTGTTGAGCTGGTTAGCCTTTATTACCAAAATCAAAATTATGCCCGAGCGGCTGCAAGGATATTTAACGAAAACCATCCTTAACGTAGCGTTCGCCATAAGTATGTAGTGGAATTGATTTCAAAATTTGTGGAGACGGGTTCAGTAATGGATAAAAAAAAGGCACCCATTGGAATTGTTAATGATGAAGGAGCAGCTGTGGCGGTATTGGGACATGTCCAACTTATGCCAAACACGCAATCTGTACGATAACTTTCTGCAGCTTTCGGTATTAGCCAATCTAACGTTTTCAGAATTTTACATAAGCACAAGTTCCATCCGTACAAAATTAAATTAATTCAGGAATTAAATGATGATGATTGAGATCGAAGGCAAGAGTTTTGCGAAATTATGGTCGAGCATATCAACAATAACCCAAATTTCTTGTACAACGTTTGCTTTTCTTTTTTACTTAATGGAGAGGTTAACCGGCATAACTGTAGAATTTAGAGCGATACAAATCCTCATGTATTTCGAGAAGCTCACACCAACATCGGGAAGAGCTAAACGTTTGAGTAGGAATTTTGGAAGACCACCTAATTGGACCTCTGTTTATTCCTGGTAATTTAAATGGCGAAATTTATCTTGAAATGTTGGAAAATGCGATTGATCCGTTAATAGCTGAACAATTAGAAAACGATCATCTACTACTTGAACAACAATTGCATTTCCAACAAGACGGAGCTCCTCCTCACTATGCCGCACCAGCTCGCCAATACCTCAATTTGCAATACCCCGGTCGTTGGATTGGAAGAAGAGGTCCTATGGAGTGGCCTGCCCGATCTCCTGACCTGAGCCCTCTGGACTTCTTCTTGTGGGGACATCTTAAGTCCAAGATTTTTTTGACTCAGCCTGAAAATTTGGACGAACTACGCCAACGAATTGTAAATGAGTGTCGTCAAATAACTCCAATTATGCTGAACCATGTTAGAGACGGTTTTCAGTCAAGTTTGTATTATTGTGTGGAAGTCAATGGAGGACAATTTGAACATTTAATTTAAACACGCAGATTTAATCTTTTTCATTATAAGCATGACAACACAATTCAATTTTTTTACGAATGAGATTTTTTGAAGATTGTTTAAGTTTGTAAAAAATGCCTAATAAAAATGAGCTTGTACATTGTACAAATAACCAAAATATTCAAGGTGGCGCATTGGAGCAACAAAATTAATTTTTGGCGAAAACGGTTCATCAAATTTACGTTTTTCATACATCGTTGTAAAGAGGCTTCCAAGACCTTCCAAATGACGTATCACTCAACCCCTCTGCCCTATTCAATTTTTAGGGGTCGAAGCGCCCCCTATTAGGGGGTTGTTCGTAATCAACAAAGGAACAAAATCGTACTATCGTCCTACAGGCTACGCAGACAAGGGTCAATAACTCGGAAAATATGTAATAAATATATTTTAATAGTTTAACACCCACTCTTATCGTTATAGAAGGACTATAACTCGGGAGAGGTGCATTTTTCCGGAGAAATTATGAGGGTGTAAAAGTGGTATTATGAACTCAAAAATCCATGTGAGAGGGCAAGGTAAGGTGGAAAGTCCCTGAAAATGAAATAAGAAATGATTTAGCTGGTCAACAATAATTTTATTTCTCAACATAATATCCTTCTAGCCCGATACACTTCGTCCAAAGTTTTTCTAATTTGTTGATCTCTTCCAAATTATACAGTTTCGGCAATCCTCCAAAACAGGCGTTTGTTCCAGCGATGACCTCATCGTTGGAGACAAATGTCTTTCCGCCGAGCCATTCCTCCAAGTTTGGAAATAGACAAAATCGGAGGGTGCCAAATCTGGAGAATCTGGTGGATGACGAACCAATTCGTTGCGCAATGCATGTAATTTAGCCATTGTGACTGCGGACCTGTACGCCGTCGCATATTCCTGGTGGAAGAGCTAAATGCAGCTGCTTTCACTTCAAATCGGCGTCGGATCGATCCAACAGCTCTGCATAATATACGCCGGTGCTCGTTTAGCTCTTTTCAAGATAATCGATATAGACGATACCGTGTGCATTCCAAAAAGCTTTGGCCGCTTTGGCCGCTTCCGGCTTCGATTCGCCAGGACAAGTCCACTGTTCCGACTGTTTTTTGGTCTCTGGTATGGACGTTCGGTGTCCTTTGTGGTCATACTACCACAACAAAAATCAGTAAACCACTTGTTAATCGTTCCAATCGATGGTGTGGAGTCTCCATAATACGATGCCTACGTGATTTTTTTCCATGCCAATTGCGAAATTGACTTTATCCGATGTTAACAAAAATCTGCAAGGTTGCTTGCTCTCGATGGGTATTAAAACAGAACTGAATGACATATCAGTCTGAAAATTTTTCAATTCGTTCTAGTTGAAGATGGTACATCACAAATGTCACATGGGATTATCGATTGTGGCGTCATCTGTTTTATTTTTCAGGTTCCTTCCACCTTCCCCTCGTATACCAATTTTCTTCATTTCTGACAACTTTTTCATAACTTTTGAACAGTTTAATCAACAACTACGTTGTGATTTGCAATATCCACTGTATTGACCCTTCAGGAACTCACACCAAATTTCATAAGAATCCATTTACAAGATTCTAACAAAGATTTTGAAACAACGTTCAATTTCTTGCATTTCACGTAATACGAGTCACATAACTATCATTTTTTAAGAATATGACATTATTCCGATTATAATGAATCTTGAACATCTGTCACATCTAATCCAGGTATGAGATGTGAAATTCTTCTTTCTCCTACCAATTCCTCCGCCGCAAAACACTTCATAATATATCTATCCAGGATGTACAATTTACTATAATCATTCAGAATGAATGTAGTTCTAAAAGGTTTCACCTGTTCTAGATACTCATGGTTGAATTCATTCCAGATTAAAACGTCAGCATGATCAGCACGTATGCCCTCTTCTGTGGTGCGTGAATGCAGCCCGATAACTGCGCGGTCTACTGTTACTAATTATATTGAAACCTTTGACATTCGGTATTGTCTCGTTGATGCATTAGCTGATGGATTCATGACCAAATGTTCTTTTGTAATTCAATAACTCCACACTATCGGCAAAACCGTCCAGGCACACGGCGATGAATGTCTCAATTACATGTTTAATTAAATTTGTTTAAGCCGAGTATTAATGTATTAACGGTATCGATATTTCTGCGATATAAGTCGTGTTCATGATGTAGGTATTATCTGTACTTATTTCTGTATTTTATAGAGCCGCGGTGTTATCTTATGTATGTAAATTACCGTTTTACATATGGATGTAGCGAACGATTTATATGGTAATATTTTTGGAATAGATAATACAGTATGAACTTTTCGGCATGTGAACATAATTTCTTCATCAAAATTTGATTACTGTACATAACATGATGAGTAATGGATGAGACCGGTGGATAGGGAATTTGATCCGTTATCAGATTGTAAGAACATCGATTCAAAAGAATATTACAACCGAATCTGTGTTAACAATAAATCGACCTTATTGGCGAACTGTCCTCTTCCAGCTTCCAAAATCCATTTTCGTAAGCATATGCTATCACAGAAGATTTCCAAATGCCTTGGTTGGTATATTTCATCGAATGTTGATTGTGAGCGTTGAAGGGCCCATGACCTTCGTGAAAAGCAGAACTTGTTCTGAATAGTGCATTTCCGTATGTCAATCGTTTAGTTATATTTTTTCAATAATATTAATAAATTTATCAAGTCATCAAGTTAGTTATATGACTAGTCCAAATAAACATACAGTTTGTTTAAAAAAAAAGGTAGCCCCGCTGCTAGGATAGGTAGAAAACTGAAAGATAAGTGCTTCGCTTAGTAAAAAATGTTCGTAACCGCATTCGTATTCAAGATACAGGATGTTGTGAAAAAAAAAATTTAAAGACATTTTTTACGATTATGTCGAAACTACTGAAAATTTTCTAATGAAATTTGGTATGAATATGTTTGTGAAGCTGTCACATTGCATGAATTTGTTTTTATATCTGACTCTCATAGAGGGCTCTAATTACACAATTTTTCGGGTTAGATTTCATAATTCAAATTTTACGTGAGATTAAACATCATTCAATTTTACACCATAAAGGTACTCTTGGTAAAACTCGATACTGTTCATCGTTTTCGGAATATTTTGATTTGAAAATAATGAAGTAATAACTGATGCTGGTATAAAATAAAAAGCAATTACCATTTTATTGAAAACCAAAAACAATGACATTATTCTAATGCTAAAGTTATTAAACGAACAAAGAATCACACATAAGAACCTGCTTCGCTCCTCCGGCTTCATTGCATGATTCTTGTAGATACATATGGTACTTAAATAAAATTGTAGCTGCCGGTTTTGAACTTTCTGCTCCTCAGATCCCCATATGTTTACATGAACATTGAGATAAAATACACTAAATATGACGTTGTTATGAAATGCATCTTCAACTCGCAGTTATTCCAAGATGCAGTTAGTGAGGTTTCTGCGCCTTCGTGGTTGATTCTATATCTTGGATCAACTGGATCTGGCGAGCGTAAAGGTGCAGCTTGTCAGTCAAAATTTGCTAGATACTGCTGCTATTGGTGAGCGGCAATGGCCCGCTATTAAACCCAATCTGTAATTGCCTTGGAATTTTGAAGTCGTGGATAATTAGCAATGACAAGAACGTAGCCGTTAATCATTTAAGATCTATTAATTAACGTTTCTGGAATACATTTCGAACAACAAGTCACTACAAATACAGTGAAATATGATACGTTCGCCAGAATAGAGATATGACGCCATAATCAGTTGTGTCAGGTTGACCAGCCTTTGAATTTTTGAAAACTTATCATTTGATTCAATAAACTGTGTAGCAAACAAAATTAGGAGTTCTTCACTTATTATTTCAAATACTACAGATTATTCATGATCTTGAATGTTATTCACAAAATGTTGCATGTAACTGCATATAATCATTTGAAATGGAACTTGAAATTTCCGATTGCACAAACAGTACGTAATTTTCAAAACCAAATTGAAATGATCAATATCACTCCACTGCTTCACACAAACTTACATTGAATATTGCATATCAAACATTCATCCAAAATTGCTCACTTTATCAGAATGTCGGAAAATCTTTGCCCATATATCTGTGTTTCTAGAGCTCCTGATTTTTCCGCTTAAAAAACCATTTGTGCCAGAGTGCTCCCTCTAAGGGCCCTTATTTTGTTTTCACACTCTGACTACATAATATGGAAACCTATAATGGTCAAAGATCATCGTGTGAACGCCAGCAGAGGAATGTAGAGAGAGGAGATAGGTATTCGTATTTTTCTTGAAGGTTTGCGGGTTATAAGCATAGAGAAAGACCTCACTAGGTGAACAGTTCTACAACTTCGCTGTTCGATTAAAAAATTAAGTCTGGTAGGAAAAAGTTCAGCAGGTCTCAAGCTTTACAGTGAAGGGTAACTAGTTTGAGCTCGTCTAGTTCGCCTATCTGGAATCTCATCTGGTGGAATAACAGACGAGGTTCCTGAAGAACACCGACCATGGAAATATCTATAGAAAAGGAAGATATCTCACATCTCTCTACGATGTTCTAGAGAGGTTAATGAACTCGTAAGTGTGACATCATCAATCAAACGAATAGTTTTCTTTTGAATAGATTCCAAGAGCCTCAGCGTATTTTTGTGACCCGAACTCCAAAAATGTGAACAGTACTCCAGGTCAGGTCAAATCTGTGCATTGTAGATTATGAGGAGCTTCTGGGATGTGAAGTAGCTCTTGGCACTGAATAGAAAACCAAATTCTTGTGAAGCGGTTTTCGCAATAAACCTCATATGATCGTCCTATGAGAGGACGTTGTTGGTGGTGATCCTGATGATGCATATGGAAGACTTCATAGGAATAGTTGTATCTGACATCATCATATTAGTGATCCTGAGATTCGCCTTCCTGGAGAAGATGCAAGCTTGTGTTTTCGTTACATCAAACTCTACCGGATTATCAGATCCTAATTTTTGACAGATCTCCATTAATTGCGTCAACCTGTTCCTGTTTCGTTCCTCTTGCTTCATTGGACGGCATAGGGGCTCTAGATGAGGAAGCGGTATGAAGTGTACCATCATCTGCAAATCTGCAGATGGGATAGGTGGGCACTTCCATAAGATGTTTCCAATGAGGGTAAAAAAGCAGTTGTGAGGAGATACACGAAGCACAAGACTTCTATATCTTCCAGCTGACTAAAATACATTAGGTATTTTGATTGTGGCCTCTTCGTTTTCACCAAGCACTACAACTGTGAAGCTGTGGAGGAGGGTTCTTCTAAATTCACTGACAGTTGCAATTCGAATCAATTTAGGTAGTTAGTTTCATCCATTCCACGGTGGCAATTGACATTCTTTGTTGTTGAAGAAAATAAATTAAAGACTGTGCTTCCTTCACCTGCAATTTCATTGACTGTCGAGACAAGTAGTTATCAAGCTGCAACGAATCTGTCTCTAACGGCAGTTATATAAATACATTACCCTCTGTTTTCAGGTTAATATATTACCCTCTATTTTCAGGATATTCTTCACAGTAATGTCTTGAGGACACCATTTGTTGAATAATAAATGATAGTGGCTTTGACGAAATTCACGTGACGTAAATGTCTAGGTAGAATTACAGTCCTAAAAACAACTGTTGTTCACTTCTGGTGTATAATTATTATGAAACTTAGAATCTCAACAAATTTTATGTCAAGTCAATTGGAAAAGATAGACTAAATATCCGGCAAGTTTTTTGAAAACTGTTGAAATTACGTATTCCTTTCGACGAAGATAAGTAGGTACTGGAGGTTAAGAAGGTTCAATACAGAGTAATTGAGTGAGCAGAAAGGAAGGAAGACTTCGTTCGCTAATCTCACTCCGTCTTACAGTGTACACAACAAAGCGAATAGCCTTGAGTATTTCGACGAATCGCTCTGCTCTCAAACTCGTAAACGGTTTTAAACCGATTCAAGAGACGACTTCGTTCGATTCTCTCACTTTGTCTTAATAATTGAAATGATTTGATCAAACATATTTATTAACTATCATTTCATTTCTTTCTTTAGGGAACGTACTTAAGATGTGACTTAACTCAACTAATAGAAGGTAGCGAGTGTTATTTACATTTTTGTTCATCACAAACAATAATAATGGAAGTATTCGATGAAGCATCACGAATCATGAATATCCACATTAATCCTACAACATTAATCTTCTCCTCGTAGCATTCTGAGTAGCTTTTAACCTGTATCATGAATTAGAAAGTAATTAATTCAGGTTAAGTAGTGTCCAGGCGTTCTGGTTTCATCTCCAAAATACTACGTAGACTCCGAATATCGCACATACATCCATACAATGCTTCTATTCCAAAACATAAACAGTGAAAATGTATATTCATGGCTCAACGCTCAATGATATAAACACGGCGAACACACACCCCGACTGAACCGTGACCTCGTATGATGAAAAACGTGTTATACAATTATTATTGTTTCCATTAAAAATGTATTCATCTCCTGAAACAATTCTCAGGTATAATTAGATTGCTTGAAATCCCAAAAAATCTCAAGTTAATAATGGTTTCGTTCGGATTGGTTTTGTAAAACATTCATCTTGGAATAGGTCAGCCTATAGTCGAATATTGTTCATAAAACTGATAATATTTATACAGGGGGACAGTTGCAAATCAGGATCAAAACGTATATACATTTTAGAAATTTGCTAGAAGATGTGTATGAAGAACATTTATTTTCACTTCCCTCATTATACGTAGAAGAGCTGGTCCTATAGTCGAGGAAATAAAGCAGAAAAAAGGCCAAACTAAAAAAATAGAGGCTGAACAGATTTTGACTTTTTTTTAATCGATTCCAGAAGTCATTTCAAAAAAATGTTGTCAGTTTGTTTCCTGTTCACATGCATTTTAGCAACACTACACAGGAAAATGCATTCTGTGATGCACTTTCGGGAGCTAAAATTCAATTTAAAAACAAGTGCCCAACTATAGCCGGATTGGGCCAAAATTTCTTAATGGGGTTATAGGGGTAACTGATCACGATTCTGAAGTTTGATTGGAGCAAGGAGGCACATAGATACCAGGGCACGTCCTCTCGGGAAATTCGTGCGAATTTCTTCTGTAATGGAGTGAAACTTATTAGGGTTCTCTTGAGATTGCCGGTCATGACCATAACCCTCTATAGTCACCTGGTGGTCAGGATACCCTGATAACCTAGGTCATCTCCAGGTACTGTCTTATAATATACTCCAAAACGCAACCAAATTCGTCTCTGGGGTTTTTTTGGGGTTGATGATCACGATTCCTGGTTATAAAGTCGTCACCAATCTTTTGTAATGGGATGAAACTTGTGAGGGAGGTTGTGACCATGACACTCAATAGTCACCTGGCGGTAAGGATATCTAGGTCGCCTCCGTGGATCGTTTTTCCATATGCCCTGGAATGCAGCCACATTCGCCTCTCGTGGGTTTTTTGGGGAGCGGATCACGATTCTTTAGTCGGAATCAATATTAGAAATAATGACAATAAGAAACAATACTTAATTTTTACTCATATATCTTATAAATAATTCAAAAAGTTGAAGTTGAAATATCATATCCTTGTAACTCGTTTTTATAAGTCACATGAGTATTGTTTGATTTGCCAACAAATATTTTGAAATATACAGAGATGGGAAGTAACTCTTATTGCTTTACGCTGCACATCTAATAACTTTTTGGCTTGGCATGTGTCAAATGACATCAGAATGTTACATCATTATATGCTAAGAGTGATTCCTTGAGGGCAAAATAAGCTGTGCGTATATCATCCACAGATGAGCAGTTGACTGAATTTCGAATAGAGAGATCATTGTAGCAGTGCTATTGATGTGTCGTTGGTTGACTCCTACAAACTTCAGACTATCCAGGTTGTGAAAAGTTAGTTCTCTATGCGTAAACGGCATTTACCTGTTTCTTTAAGGTTAATGCTCAATTCATTCAGAAGAAAAATACTTAAGAATGAAATTTTGAGTTTTGGGAAGATATACTCCGTTGAATCCCGTTCAATATTACAGCTTCTATCCACGCTGGTCTCATCGTAAAATAGGAGGAGATCAGCGGTGCCCACCGTCTGAATTAGGTCATTTATAGAAATTAGAAATAAGGTTGGAGCCTGTACTGAGCCATGGAAAACACCGCAATGACATTACTCCTAGTAGAAGCGGCCCCATTCAAGACGGTATATTGTTCTTTTTTGGAAGAAAGGACTCGATTAAATTACAGCGAAGTGAATCAAAATTATAAGCTTCAAGCTTTGCAATCAGAGTCGAAAGCTCTACTCATATCATAGGAGAAGACTTTCCCCATTCCGTTTGTGATTAGTTCCATAAAATCATCAGAGTTTTGACAATTCACCTGACAGCGAAAAATGATAATAACACCAGTAGGAAAAGTAGGGTTTTAACACACTTAATTGTTGATTCTAATGAACTTTCAATGTCACGACAGAGTGTAACGTGATAGATTTCCACATCTTTAGCTGTTTTTAATCATCTCAAATATATTATTACTACAAAAGCACTTTACTGGCTGATCCCCATAACGTGTAACGTACGCTCAAATTAGTTCTATAATTAATTTACAAGTCAATGCTTTGTTTTATGTTTGAATTTTTAACTGTATATCGATAAGCCAGTATATTTTACTGAATTTAATTCCCATCTTTTTACGTTTAGCAAATGCATGTATGTTTTTGCCAGGTTATTCTACGATCGAGATGGTTAACAAGATATTTCAAGCTTTCTGGTTGAGGTATCTGTTTATTATTTATCGAGAATGATGGGTAATTTTCCATGCGTGATAAACGTGGGATGACTTTGTATCATTATATTCCAGTATCCAATCGTGCAGCCATCATATTTTCATCAAGTTAAGATTGTACTGCATACGTCGCAATACGATTATAGCTAATATAGCAAGGAAAACTGTGGTTGTTAGTATTGTGACTACAAGATCGGCGGTATAATACAGGTACTGGACAGGTTCAAGTACAATACCATGTGCGACCCAGCGTTGATAGTGCCGTTTATATATCTTTTTGGTTGACTATCGAGCTATTGTCTGGATGTCAACTAAGATTTAAAAATTTCGTGATAAAAGTCTAATTGTTTGAATGATCTTAGTAACAGTTTCCGCTCGGAAATATGAATAATTAGACTTGGAAAGAGATTGTCACTGACATCTATGAATTAATGGAGCAAATCAATTATTTTACTATCGCGTGAAAACTCGAGAGAAGTCTCGCGACACGCGATGAGAGGGAAGACTAGAAAACGGAAATCGATAGGAATCATTTTGTTTGTGAGTTGAATTATCCTCGTTGCCTCATCTTTCATTAATTGGATATATTGAAGGATTATTATGACAGTAAACCTGATAATTTGATGTCTTATTGACTCTTAACCTTGTAGTAGTAGACGTGTATATTTCTCTGAATGATGATATTTTTTAATAATTATATGAGTAGCGACTCATCCGCGTGGATACACAATATCACTTTTTCTTGCTCGGATCTAAGTCAGATAATCATTTAGAAAATAGGTTTCACCCAAGTGTGAGCTTATAATTGATATTGATATTAATGTTTAATTCTCACAATCCATTTTGTTGTGTAGATTCGTACTACCAGCTATCGAGACCGACTGTTACACCTCATCCTCAGGTATATATGAGGTAGCTTCCTGAATTTCAACTACTCAACATGTATATTATATAAATCAAAAATGAAATTTTATGTATAAACTTCATCTTCTAGGAATGAAGCCATATGATTATAATTTTATATATTGATTTCATACTTCATATATACCTGAGGATGATGTGTAATAATTGACCTCAAAACCTGATAGTACGAATTTACACAAAAATGGATTGTGGGAATTTAACGTCAATATCAATATCAGATAATCATTCTTTCTCTTGCCTTTAATCCGTATCGAATCTATCAAGTTGATAGTTGGAATGGTTTACATCATTTTCTAAGGCTTGTTTAACCTAGCAATGAACCTCGTGGTTACGTAGTTCCCGTGTTACCCTTTCTTGACAATTCTCTTAATAAATTTGGAATGGATATGTCTCTTTAGGCTAGTCTTGGTGAGATAACGGAATAATTATTGATCTGGATGAACTCAGAGAAAGTCGAAATTCTCATTTATTGCTTCATGGGAATAAACCTACTGATATTGCTTGAAAGATTATTCTTTTGGAAACTACGATCTCGATTACAGTCGACTATATTCAGTAAACTATTATCCAATTGTTATCTCGCAAATTTCTAAATTAACTCACTCAGTTTCTTTGAGACCACCATTTTTTTAATAATTTGTAATACACATTGTCATAACTTCAATAAGTAAACTATTATCCAAGTATTCTTTTTCATATTTTAATATTGTATTTCACTAGTTCTCTTTCAATTTGGGAGGATAACATAATCAGATGTGAGATAATATTAATAACTCCGCCTGATTTAGTTATTTGTCGCTCGAACTTGTGGCCAAGGTATTGTCCGTATTTTCTATAATGCAGGGTTTAAACGATCGAGACGTCTCCATCCTTTTTCTCGTGACTTGTTGTAGAAAAAAATTCCTGGCAGAGCACTCCCTCCAAGCCCATCCAAGTTTCAAGGCCGTTAACATTTTTTCATAGTTGAATAACTGTGCTATATGCTGCTGTTGTTTACACTTCTTATATGACTCAGTATGATTGTAGTTGGTTGAAGGAATAGCAATGATTTTAAGTTATTTATTCACACCTACACACAGTTACGTACAAACTACACTAACAGAACTGAGTCGCCTTATTTATGAAGGCTAGTTTCCCTAAAGTTGTAAGTCTCTAGGTTAACGTTTGATTATAAGATTGATGATATGTTAATGTTATTGCAAGTGATGTTAATGTGATTGTTATAGCAATGTAAGGATGTTGCTCGTTGAATGAATTTGATTTGAATGTTTAGTAATCTAATGATGTTGCTCGATGAATAAGCTTTGTGTGAATGTTATATATTCTAAAAGTCTTTTACTTCACGCAAGTTTAAGACTAAAAAGGTCTGTAAAGAAGGGTAGTTGCTGCTATCGGTGGCTACATATGTGTTGACCAGAAATCTCAGGCAACACAACCATTCTTAGAAGTACCCATATAAATAAGCCAAGTCAACTCATCAATAACACTCCGTCGGCTGATGACAAAATTACACAAGAATCCCATTTTAACTGACTTACAGATGTGTCGTAAATACATCCACAAAGGCTATAGTAGATAATATACAGAAAATGATACTTTAAACGACTTGTCATAATTATTGTCAATATGTATAAAAATATGAATACGTTAAGCTTAAACAATAACCAAATTTTCATGATCAACTGATCATGTCTTTATTTCTCTGATATAATCATCAACATTTGTTCACCTCTTAGTGCAGGAAATTCTTGATTGAGGATTCCATCTTATTTTTTTGACTGATGCAGTTGGAGCTCTGGGTGATTCGATCAATCAAGAATCTGAAGACACGTATCACTAAGAGCCCTGAGTGTAAAATATCCTAGTGAGTTAATTGGCATCATTAGACACAGAATGGAAGAATAAATTGAATTTTTTTTTCTATAATATACCTTCATAGGTACCACACCTCCCCGAAGGATTGTGTTACTTCGAGGGATATAACGGAATCCAAACATATTCTCTGGTATGAGCTTTTATTTACTAGAATTCGCTCTAGTCTGGACATTAGAAGCATTTCAAATTCCTTCAAAAATATAGCTAAAATCAGCAATTGATGAAGGTTCATTTCTATCTTGTAAAAGAAATATTTTAGGGAAACAACGTGTCATTTTATCATTTCCGTTGGAAAAATCAAATACTACATCTCGTACACAATTTTCAACATAAAATCAAAATGATTAGAATAACAAAACTATTTCCGGAGAAATGCGTATTATTCTGTATAAAAGATAATGAACATGTCGATCAAGTTCCGTTTGTACCTTTTTATTTTCATTGTAACCGTCACGCGAATGTCACCCCTTATCTTGAAACATCGTGGAAGTTCTGCAATGTAATTCATGAACTAACGTCTTCCACAGTAATAATGTTTACATATGTAAGTTTAATGAATAGGTATAATTAACTCTATGCGCTCAAGTTTTCGAACACGCTTCATGTCACATACCTAAGTAGAAGCCATAAGCTACGACATAAGAATAGGAGCACGGCTTTCGGGAAAAGGGAGAGTCAAATTTCTTAGTGATCAAAATTAACAAGGCGTAGCAATGCATCTCGAAGATTTATTAGCAGCTCGTAGCAAAATTGAATAAAGAGAGTTGAATAATTAGTGACTTCTGTGCGCGTTAGAAAGACCTTTCAGAATGTATAATAAGAACATGGTCTATAAATTACGTAAAGGAGCAACGGAATTACAATCAGAGTATGTACAGAATTCTGTCAGTCACGTTAACAGAAGACGCGCTTGCTCCGCAGTGACAAGTTCCTTGGATTTATTAACTCCATTGGTAAAAGCCCACACTGAACGTTTAATTTTCGTTTTTCGTCTATCACTTTCCGAACCGTGGAATAACAAAACGGTTCAATTAAACATTGGCGTGGAAGATTCACTAGATCTCGAAATATCTATTATTTTTATCAATTTTATCATCTCTAGGATTAGCAGCCATGCGATATTCCTATCATATAACTCTTGAATAATACTTACCTAATGCCGGATTTTTATAGGAAATTCAATTAGTAAACAATGATTGTATTTTATATTGAAATTGAATATACAAACGAAAAGAGATTATATTTTGAAAACAAGTTGATAAAATATATCACATTTATATATTCGGAATTCAACCTGTCGTTCTCAAGGAGTGTCCGCCTGAATTAACACGAGTTTTCTGCTTGTTGTTCACACTTTCATGCAAACTTGTTGCATTTTGTTCTAGCTGGAAGACAGATAGAGCGCAACCAATTCCAAAAAAAGGAGAGAGGACCCTTTCTAATAATTATATACCTATCGCACTATCATCTGTGATCGCTTGAGTGATGAAGAAAGCATTCAGCATTGAGCTCATCTAGTACCTAGAGAGCTTTAAAATCGCGAATAACGGGCAATATAGCTTTTGGAAGCAGAGACACACAGGAGACCTGCTTGACTACGTAGTACATGTATGGCAGAAATCAATTGGAAAACATGGAAAATTTGTAGATAAAGCATTGGATATCTCCAAAGATTTTGACCGAGTCTGACCACAAAGCCTTCTTGAAAAACTTCCGTCATACGGTTTTCCGCCTCAACTTTGTCGCTTCCTATCGAGTCTTCTCTCGGATAGATCACTCCATGTAGTAGTTGATGTACTATCCTCCGATAAAATATCCATCAATGCTGGTGTTCCGCAGAATTCTGTTTGGGCACCAACTTTGTTTCTGCTCCATATAAACGATCTCCTGGAAGTAACCACCTGTCCCTCCACAGATTCGCACATGATGATACACTTCATACCGATTTCTCATCTAGAGCCTCTATAACATTCAATGAAACCAGAGGAGCGATTAGGAGACAAGTTGACTATTTCTATGAAGTCTCTCATATGCATGTTCGGGATAACCATCATGGGACGATCATGTGAGGTCCATTGCGAAAACCGCTTCACAAAAGCTTTTTTTTTTATTCCGTGCCAAGAGCTACTTTACATCTCAGCAGCTCCTCATAATCTACAAGCCACAGGTTTGACCTGTGCTGGATTACTGTTCACTTGTTTGGAATTCGGTTCTCAAATATACGCTGAAGCTCTTGGATTCTATCCAGAAGAGAGCTATTCATCTGATTGATGATGTCACGCTTACGAGTTCATTGACCTTTCTAGAACATCGTAGGAAGGTGGAAGATCTCTTCCTTTTCTATAGGTATTTCCACGGTAGGTGATGTTCCATATAATTTGTACATAACATGTACTTCTGAAATAGGAGATTATGATTCATAAAAAATACGTATATTGTATTCATAATTTTTTGATAGATTCTGAAAAAAAACTCGCAGGTAGGGTGTAAAAATATACCTAAAAAATATGAAATGATAGTATATGATAGTAGGTACAAATAAAAAACATGTTATAATAAAAAAGATATATGTTATGTATAATATATAATAAATATTTAATATTAATTATTTGACAGCTTGAACCCCATTTCGAAGGCATATAACTTTTCAATGGTGCAATTTTGTATATATTCAATTCGCGTTAAGTTCCCAGGTCTTATGCGGAATACTCTGATATTATACAGGCTGACCCAGGGTTAAACCACTAAACGTATATTATCGGTTCCTTAGGTAAAAATAAGTTTTTTTTTCATAAGCAAGTATCTTAACTTTATTAGTTTTCGAGATGAGTGTTAAAATTTTTAGGAAAAATCAATTTCTAATTAATTACTCAAAAACATTCCTGCTTATTTTGATACAACTTGGCATGGTTAATTGTGGTAATAAGGGTCTTCTCTGAATGTAATTAGAATGAAATCATTGATTTTGTAGATTAAGCAACTGAAAATTTTTATCTGTCTTTCCATTTTTTTACGTATCTCGCTTCATTTTTGAGACCCTGAATGTAACAGGAAAACATTCATTTCAACAAAAATCAGATCTAAGGTAGGACACAATTTCGACAACAATTGAGGATCTGTTTGTGTCAAAGTTTGACAGCCTATGCCATGTTCATTAGTTAATACGAGTTTTAATTCATTGATGCGCTTATGCGAAGTCTGCGGAATAGTCAATAATTTGTCCCATCATCAATTAGATTGCCCCCTGGAACACCACTGAAATTCATAATTTTTTTCTGACTACATCGAAAGCCCCTTATCATCGCAAATAAGCATGCAAAGGCTTATTAAGATCATCCGAAATGTTCTTGAGTAGGTAATTAATGAATCATCTAAAGATTTGACATCCTGTATCTCAAAAACGGAGTAACTTGAGACACATGCTCATAAGAGAAAAATCTTATTCTTACCTAAGAAACCGATCCTAAACGTTTGGCGGTTTTACCTTGATTCATCTTGTACATACGGGTACTGCTATATGATTTGGAGGAAGTCACTGTTGTGAAGCAATTGATGGAAGGTATTTTATATGAATTTATAAAGTATAGATTTGTGAGTTATCCATATTTTACTACCCCATTGGGATTATGTTGATAAAAATAATCCAATATATTGATTCAATACAATGAAGAATTTTCTTATAGTTAGAAAGCTAATTGAATGGAAACTTTACTTGTAATATCGAACATATTCACGTGTGGGAGACTGTTATTCTCGCGAAATGGAAAACTGAAACGTAGTTACTACAGAAGTGCTCAAGTCAACTGCAGGCACAAGTTCTTAGAATTTATTTTCCAGTAATACGATACCCGAGTAACCGAAGATAAATTAGTTTTCGAAGTTAGAAAAAAATTTTAAACCACCAAATTCGAGTGATTCAATATTGATTCAAACATGAAATTAATTACACAACATCAGCATCTGAAGTGTAGATCTGGAGACCAAATTTCTTGCTGCAATGTTTGCCTTGCGGCTAAACTCGACGACTTAATCATCGGCTTACACATGGGAAGTGTTTTCCTTCAAAGCTGATGCGTTGACGAGTTTAGCATGCGTCTAAAGTAAACAGAGGGTTGAAATAAATACCTATCTAGTTGTCATACGCTACCGCACCAGAGAAATATTCGTGGATTTAACCTTTCTGAAAATAATCTCTCACAAGGACGTACCTTAGAAAATGTGTGAAACAAACTGCTCTTCAAACGGTGCGGAATCCACCGTAAGACCGTATAGAAGGAATTCAATTCAAATGGTGTTCTTATGCTACTAAATTCGAATGGGAAAGAAACTGAGACACTATTCAACGATCCAATCAGTTACAGTATCATTTACTAAAAATTCAATGGTGGAAGCCATTACTTTGTGATACTTAATTTATCATATTGATATAATAAAATAAAACACGTGCTTGTGATTTTTTATCACCAATATTAATCGTGATTATAGTGTCATCTTCAAACGATACTCTTCATCAAGTTATTAGTAGAAATCTATCGACGAGATTATTGGAAACTTCCTTAACTAAAGTTATCTATGATTTTCCAGATTCCTATTAAATTCTAAGTAGATCGTAGTTGCGATTACGTACAGTATTCTAATGAACGGCATGATATCCGTCACAATTTGATTTCGGGGACCGGTCAAGGTTTCAATTAAATTTTGAGGGTGCCTGAAACTCGTCACACAGAGCTTTCTTCGGTAAGAACAGAAAGGATGGGTGGTTGTTGATCATGCAAATAAGCAATAGTTAACATTCTTTTCGAAATTTGAAATGTCGTTTGTTGAAGAAATTATAAGTGAACGCGGAAACACCCAAATAGTGTACGAAAATTTTAAGTTTTCTAAACATCGATCTTCAACTAACGAAACTGTCTGAAGGTGCATCAAATGGCCCAAATGTAAGGTTTATGTGTATACCATTGGGGAATCGGGTAGTTTTGTTGTAACAACACTAAAAAGTCAACACAATCACGAACCTGAAGGAAAAATTCCTAGACAAATTCTTAGTGTTGCCTGCAAAAGAAAAGCGGAAGAAATACCAACAGAGAGCCCAACTAAAATATTGCATAAAGAACATTGACTTCCCGGGACTTAAAATGAGTCAAAGAAAAAATGCACAATAGACGTCGCAAAACATTGCCAACTTTGGCTCGCTCTGTCAATGAAGTTCACCGTTATCTGCAAGAACATTCGTACAAAACGTCAAGAGGGGAAAAGTTTTGTTCAGGATAATGATTTCCGAAATGGAATTGTAATTTTTAGCTGCCAAACAAATTTGAAATTTTCATGTTAGTCGAGTTTTATATACATGGATGGCTTATTCCGATACTGCACAAAATTTTTCACACAACTATTTACCATACCTGGTCACATAAATGAACACTTTATACCACTAGTGTTTAATTTACTGAAAAACAAATCAGAAGAAACTTGTTTGAGAAAGAAATAAAAATATACTTAACAGCTTGAGTTTCATTCCTGAGAAAGTAGTGCTTGACTTTGAAATTGACATTCATAATGCAATTCGTAAAGTGTGGGATAACGTTACAATTATTAGTTGCCGCTTCCATCTTACTCTTGGTCTTGGTCTTGGTGGCGTAAAATACAAAAGTTGGGTTAAGCGATGAATATAAAAACAAAAATTGTGAAATTCGAAAGTGGCTTTGTTATTGTTTTGGTATGGTATTTTTGATTCCAAATCTAGTAAGCGATTTTTTTGTTTTTGACTTGCGATATAACCAAGTTACGATGAGTTAACGGTTTTGGCTGATTATTTTGGAGATTATTTTATATCCGACGAAGCCACTTTTCCAGCCCACATTTAGGTAGAAGCTTCTTGAACTTTAAATACAACCACGAACGCTTGCGAAACGTTTCTCTCTCATTTGAATAACTCTTATTATTATAGTTAACCGAATATTTTTTATTCCGTAGATGTTTTATTAAAATTTCAAATAAAATGTAATAGTATAGCTAGCTACTCCTTGTAAATCTAAAAACTCAGCCACAATTCGGAGACAAACATTTTTTGCAATAATTATTGTTAGATAACTAGAAGATAACTACCCTCCATTTTGTTACAGTTGTTTCAAATAAATATGGACACAATTCATAAAATATTTAGTATTAGTACGTATAAATTGTCAATTTCTTCCTTCTGAGTTTTATGTGAAATTCATGTATTATAAGTACATTATATATTCTTGATCATATGTTACACATATTTTTACCACACTAATTTTAGTGAATAAATAGAGTAAAACTGAACTCGTAATTTAATTTCTCAATCATATTAATTCTTTTTGTAAACGTCAACACATTACTTGACTTGTTGTATCAACAAGGTTTTCATTGTATTTTAGTATTTTAAAATCAATAATTATCTTTTTGACGAATTTCGTAGTCCCAAAATCGGACGACAGAATGCCATGTGACGAATATCATATACGAATTTATGTTTACCTGGGTACTGTGCCCCATTTCGAATTCCCCCAATATTCACAGAAATAATTAGAACCGATATACCTCAAGGGACGAAATTAGCCCCCTTTTCCTATATTTATGACTAATTTAATTTAATTTGATTTAATTAAAATATGCAGTATTATTATGCATAAATGGCGTCAATGTTTTTCATCCGAGTGTTATATAAAATGTATATGTATTATAAGTACATTAGATTCTTGATCAAATGTTACACATTCTTGTATTACATTATTTCAGAGAATGAATAAAGTAAGACTGACCTCATAATTTAATTTCTCAATCATATCAATTTTTTTGTAAACGTAAAATATTACTTGGACGCAAATGGTAGCAAAGTTGTTGCATTAACAACGTTCTCATTGTATTTTAGAGTTTTAAAATCAATAATTATCCTTGTTACGGATTTCGTAGTCCCAAAATCGGATGACAGAATGCCATGTGACGAATATCGTACACGAATTTTATGTTTACCTGCGTACTATGACGAATTTCGAATCATCCGCTTCAAGATAGAGGTGAGAAGTTTCAATGAAATCAATTTCAAGATCTCTGGTGGTTAGTAAGGACATGAGGTACATGGAAGATTTATAAAGTATCTTATTAATTTGTCCTTTGGAGTAAGCATTTTATTTCAACTTGTGTTTCAGACAGAATCGATAGTAATCAGGCTTACTCTATTATTGGTACTTTTGTTTCACACCTAGCTTTGTTAAAATTGATTCAAAGGTCCTCTACTTTTTGTGTAATCAAGCAGGTCACGTACAGCATTGTATAACTATTATTATTATTGGAGTTATTTGAATCTCGTTCGCTCGATCCTCTTCATAAATAATGTAGATTGTATTGCTCTAGTTTTGTAATTAAGCGTGTTCAACTGAAGTAGTAATTGTAGTTACCATATCGATAATATGATAAAGTGAATTGTATCGTGACAATTGAAATACTGGAAACAAATATACCTTAGTATTAGTGCAGTCACATGGGTATAAAAATAGGCCAAATCTCTAAATCCTTGGGAAATAGGTCGATTTTGAAGAGACAAAGAGAGTTATCTTCAGAATTTCATCAGAAACAAAGTTGAACATAGATGTTGTTGCGCAAATTTTTATATTGTTATAAACAATAAAATGACAATTTAATTAGCTCCTTTATGAGAAAGAATATTTTTGGTCAGTGAACATATGAAATGGTTAAGCAAGTAGTTGTTATAAAACTTCGGAAGTTGGAGAATACAACTCAAATTTTACACAAAACATTCAACATTTAATTTAAAAACGATGACAAATTGTTTGATTAATAATAATATCAAATCAAATTTCACATGTCTAATTATTAAGGTAAACATTCACTAAAAATGTCTCAATTCCTTAGAAAACAGAATAAAAACGTCGCCTTTAAAACAACAAACAACCTATGCTCGTATATTAATAACACGAAATCTAAAAAAGATAAATTAAAGAAATCTGGAGTTTACAGACTGAGATGTGATGACTGTAGTGATTTGTACATAGGACAAACTGGACGAGTTTCAGCGTAAGGTTCAACGAACATTTAAGAAGTTACAGGCTCAAAAAAGAAGACTCTAATCACGCGAATCACCCGTTAGAACATAACCACAATTTCACCCTTAATCTCGATATTCTACATATCAAGGAAAAAGGACATAAACTTAATATACTAAAATCCATAGAAATATTGAAACACTTAAAAAACAATATAAATGTAATATTCAATGATCAAATTGATACATATAATTCACCGCTTGTTAACAATTTTAAAATACACTCCCACCATTATCCACCCCCATCCCTCAATTTGTACCACACTGTGATCCCTAATATTTAAGGACATACTTTTGGATTTAGCTTTAGTTGATAACTCCTTGCTTTTAAACACAGTGACACAGTGACACAGTGTGGTGAAACAATTTTTCAGCATTTTTAAATTAAATGTTAAATGTTTTGTGTAAAATTTGAGTTTTATTCTCCAACTTCCGAAGTATTATGAATTTACACTACGTAAACGCCGAAACCATAGATATAGTTGTTATAAACAATTTATTCATCAACAAATAGACGAATAACAACAAGACTTCGAGTTTGGGGTTGTTTCCAGTTTCTGAGTTCGATTTTATCGTCAATATCGGCAAATGTATACCCACAAATTTGTTAAAATAAACAAATTACATTTATTAGCAAATATACGGCTTTCACCAAAATGTCGACTTTGGGGTCATTTTCGGCTTAATTTGCTTTTTAATTACGATATTAATGTTATTATCCTCGTTAAATGCATGAATAAATTTTCGGATTGTCACAAACAAATTATTTATTGATAAATACACGAATTGTGCCAAAATTCCAAGTGTACAGTGGTAGACTTCTCATCATTGTCTCCAACTCTTGATGCATTTGAAGAGCATCTGAATGAAGTGTATTTTCAAGTGAAAACTTGGATAGGTGTGTTGTCACTAAGCCCAGAAGATTGGTGTTGGAAGAAAATCGACGCAGTTTTGCACTCAGTTAAAATGAACTTAGAAGCTGTTCCTCAAAATATTTCTGAATACGGTTTCTTGTTGCTGCAAAAATTGTACAAGCAAGTGTGAATGTCGTTCTAAAAATATGGATAGAACTCCAGCATGCAAAAATTGTATAGATAATTGTAACAATAATTTTAGACTATGGATTCTCAATTCGCCTGAAGATGACGACGATAATCTAGATGAAATCGATAGAACGAATGAACAAAATGACGATGTCAACATAGAAGAAGATATTAATGATATTTGTTTTGATTCTGATGATAGTGACGCTGATAACTAATGCAATTTTGTATCTGAATATTATTTATTAAAATGGGAACTATAAAACAATTGTTTATTTAAATATATTGAAATCCTCAAATTTATTTCAACAATTTGTTTGTCAAAAATTGGTTCTTATTCAATATTCATCATCTGATTTCGTGCACTCAAATTCCTTGACAAAATATTTTTCATTTGTTCGTTTCAAAATTGAGATTTCTCTAGTAATATATATACATATTTTTTTCTTCTTTTTTTATATAATTTACCTGATAATTGATAGATCAATTTTGAAAACATTTATTATAATTCGATCTATGTCTCAATAAGATTTAAAATAAAATCATTATTGGATCGTTGAAATAGGTCGAAAACGACTGTACACTTGAAATTTTACCACAATTCGTTTATTTATTGATAAATAATTCATTTATATTGATTCAAAAATTTGTCTAAGCACTTAACGACCATAATAACAATAATATCGTAGTCAAAAGTCAAAAATAAGCCGAAAAACACCCCAAACTCAACATTTTGGTCAATTTCGTTTGTATGTTAATAGGTATAATTTGTTTATAAGAAATTACCAAAACTGTGGATATATATTCACTGATATTGAATATGAAATCGAACGCAGAAGGCCAAAATTTGCTGAGGACGATCCCAAATTCGGAGTTTTGGTGAAATTCGCTGATAAATAACTTGTTTATAATAAATGAAGTTGAATCAACTACTTGTTTAATTATTTTCAATGTTCACTGACCAAAATTAGTCTTTACCCGATCAAAAACGGTCAAATTTAGCATTTTCAGAAATTTTTATGTAATCTCATAAATTAATTTAGGTATTGTTTAAAAACAATTTGAAAAATTTGGGCAAATACATCTGTGCTCAACTTTGTTTCTGATAAAATTCTGGAGAGAATGCACTTCCAAAGGATTTAGATTTCAAATACCCATTTGGCTGCAGTATATCCTGTCAACTTTAATTCCAGATCACTGTTTCAAATCATATTTGATTCCTCTAACAAAGATGGATAATTAGACACCCCCGAATAATCCATACTCGATTGGTTTCCCAGTATCCATAGTCAATAACATTTTTAAATCAAGCTAATTGCAATTTAAATCATCAACTGGTAAATTCTAATATCTTTTTTAATCTTATCAAGTTAAGCTTATTGAATTGTTAATCGTAAATCCATAATTCAATTCATCATAATCACATTACAGTATCTTTGGCTTCACCTATATATTATTTACATTTGATAATCTACTTCCGCTCTGGTAATTAGAACCAATATTACAACTGATCCTCTACAGTCAATCAATATAAACTCTCCTGTGAACAACGTACTTGTATGTTTTTCCTATTCTTCGGAGGGAAATATTGAATTAATTTTTTCACTGGAGAACCTCCTGAATGTAATTACCACCTTAGATCCTCAGAAAGCTTATAGGGGAGTAATTTTGCTAAAACTATTGCATTTTCCATTACTACAATGATATGAATGTTGGTCTTAAATTTCGAAGCAGAAATTTCTTTCCGGATTCTAGTTGATATTCTGAATCGATCTAGACTATTTTTGACATTCGTGTGTGGGTGAGTGTGGTAGTGTGTGGTTGTATGGACGTCAGTGGGTGAGTGTGGCTGTGTGTGGGTATGTGTATGTGTGTGTGTGGATAAGAGTGTTTTTTTGGCGTGGGTAGGTGGAAATCTTCAAAAGACTCCCAGTGTGTGAGATTTCTACCCACTAAAACCACCTCTCGTTACTTCCAAGCACCCCGCGTAACCGCCGTCAGGCATTACTTCGCGGTGACGAAATAGCCCTTCCCTGGTCTAGCTGTTCGCCGTCTTCTTTTACGCCATGAGTTGGCCTCTTCTCTCGTTGTCTGAACGTCTGAGCTCCTTCAATACGGTGGCCCGCAAAATCCGACACCGCATTCCAGGTGGTCTGTGACTCAAGCGTCTCCTCAACAATATTCTCCAGGGCAACTGCTACTGTAGATTTCGTTGCCTGATCTTTGCGTCATCTGTTGGAACGCGGAGGATGGCACAGAACGTGCTCTGTGTCCTCGCGCACTGGTTGGCAGGTCGGGCACGACACGTCATGGTCCGGTCGAAAACGGTACAGATACGACCTGAAGCACCCACGTCCTGTTATCAGCTGCACGAGGTAGTGATCTACCTCTCCGTGCCTCCTACTGGTCCATGCGACAACATCTGGGATGAGGCGATGGGTCCACCGCCCCTTGGTGGATGTATTCCAGAGCCGCTGACATCGCTATCCTCGCCTCATGTGTTATCGTGCGTCGGTTGGTATCTCCAGCTTCGCGCCTACGCCTGTAGATATCCTTGTATAGGTGTATGTGGGTGAGTGTGAGTGTGTCAACCTGGCAGCAGCTGTCAGTATAAAATAAAGAATAGTAGAATATATTAATTTCAACGTCTTTCATTAGCGTTTGCTGAATCATTTCCTATATATTTTCTGTTTCTACAATTATTCATTTGACATAAGTGTTCGAAAACTATATATTGCTCACAAAAGTGAGAAAATTCATATGATTGATTGATGACAATGCATTATATATTTTTTGCATTACATATTTATTCGATACTCAGGAATAGTTTCGATTTTTGTAAAATCTAGTCTTATTGTACACCGATAATTTCATATACCTGTTATTGTTTCTAAATGCTTTGTTTTATTCCCTTATTGTTTACGAGTATTGCCAAACCAATGGTGCTCATTTCTTTCAATATAACAGAATAAATTAAATTCTTAAGATGCATGGTGGCATCCTAAGTTTTGTCATTTGAAATGGAAAAAGGCACGTTTCATCATTGTTTTTAGAAAGGCCGAACGCACCCTAATTTGAGCTAGTTTGGGGAATATATGATAACCTCACGTTGCAATTATTATTTCAATAAGTATGATTGCATACGCTACGCTACAATGACGGAATAAAACTTAACATCTTTCTCCATATCTGAGAATGAAATTGGCAAACGTGGAAATCTTAATGTACTAGTTCGTGAATGAGAAAATTATTAACCAAAATTTAGTAAGGGATGTTACCTTTTGGTCCATTTCTGGCATTAGTACAATGTATCTGCATAATTTTCTATGAGGTTGTCTTGCATTTGTTCTGTGATGAGTACTTACTTAAGACGGCAAGGTGAAAAATGGAACAAGAAATGATTTATTTGCTCAAAACTAATTTTATTTCTCAACATCATCTCCCCGTAGCCCGATACACTTCGTCCAACTTTTTTCAAATTTTTCGATTCCTTCCAAATGATACGATTTCGGCAATCCTTCATAATAGGCGTTTGTTTTGGCGATGGAGCAAATCTCTTTCCGCCGAGCCATTTCTTCAAGCTTGGAAATATACAAAAGTTACAAAACTCATGTTTCAGATTTTCTTTTGGAATCAGAAAGTTTGATCGGATTAGTAACTCAATTTCTAAAGCTGGAAGATTGAAACTCAGCCAACTCAGAAAACTTCATCTCATGACTCTAGCTCATAAAGTATTGTCTACCAGAAATCCCGTCTATTTATTCAATAAATTTGAACGATTTGGAGATCTAAACAAATTCAATACCCGTAACAAAAGTGTCTTAGTAATTCCTAAACACTCCACCTCTATGTTCAAACGAAGCTTCACATACAATGCCTGTATTCATTTCAATGATTTGCCAACAGAATTTTATAACTACTCTCTGATCAATTTCAAGAAAAAATTGAAAAATTTACTCCTTGCTGAATGATGGAATTTATTATTTAGTTTAACGTGAGCTACACAAATGGTGATGATGAATATGAACGATATACTTAGAATGTTATTTAGTATTACTTCAATATTTGTTTTTGAATAAAATATGTATCTCTCCCTCCACAGGTCAAGTAGTAATAGCGCTCATTGAGCGATACTTCGCTTTTTCATGTAACAGCATAGGTTTATATGAATGAAGACGTATTATTATTATGATTATTATTCTTATTATATAAAAACGCAGGAGGCCAAATCTGGAGAATATGGTGGCTGACAAACCAATTCGTGGAGCAATTTATGCTATTTTGCCATTATGAGCCGGTGCGTTGTCCTGGTGGAAAAACACTGTTTTCTTTGTCACATGCGGCCGCTTTCCTCTTGAAATTGGCGTCGAATCGATTCAATAGCTCTGCATAATATACGGGTGATCGTTTTGCCTTTTCGAGGTAATCGATATGGACGATACCGTGTGCATCCCAAAAAACCGTCGTCATGATTTTGTTGGCCGATAAACCTACTTTGGCCATTTTCGGCTTCGATTCACCAGAACAAGTTCACTGTTTCAGCTGTGCTTCGATCTCTGGTGTGTGGTGATGATGATGTTTCATCCACGGTTACGAAACGGAGCATAAATCCCTTCATATCGCGCTTGAACATCGCCAAACACTACTTTGAAGTTGTCACACGGTCGGGCTTGTTGTAAACAAAGAACGAATGCTGGCATCTGGCAGTTAGCTTTCTCAAATTCAAAAATTTATGCAAAATATTCCGTATCCGTTCGGTTGAGGTGCTCATAGTCTCTGCAATCATGTGCACTTCAACTCGCCGATCAACCACTGTCACACCGTAAATTTTTTCGACAATTTCTGGCGTTGTAACCTCAATTGGACGACCGGAAAGTTCGGCGTTCTTCGTGGTCATACTACCACAACGAAAATCAATAAAATTGGTGGAGAGTTCCCATAATGTTCAACAAACGATGCTTTGGCTAGCGTATGAGTCATCTGTTTTATTTTTCAGGGACTTTTCACCTTGACCTCGTACAGAATACGTGTGCCTCTGTTGCAACGTCTCAGGGATTGGTTCATGATCATCTAGTTTTCAGGTCGACATCGGTGCTAGTAATAATCAATACTACATTCATCCATTACTCCTCGAGATTGTGTGGCTTCATATTGTTCAAACGCTAGAATTTGTGGCTTTTTGCACTTTAAAAGCACTGTTGTATAATTATGTTGTCACTCTCATTATCGTGCATTTACTGTTGTACGAATTGAAATATGATCAAGGCATTGTCCGGCGTAAATCTACTCTTATTTTTCTTCACTCGACTCCGTTACAAAAAACGGCAATCCATTGAATCTTTTGGCATTAATGTCGTAAAAATTTACGAAGAAAGGTTTAAGAAGATTTGCTTTAGGGAAAATGATAATGCTGGGGGACAGATTGAGCATAATTCAAACTGAATTAAAATAGAGACACTGATTTTCGAATGGGCGGCATCAAACTCGGCACATCCTAATCTTTCAATCCTAGCATTTCAAATTATATTTTTATAACTACAAACTCGGCATAAAGTTGTTGCAGGTACCTAACCCCTGTAACAGGTACCTAACTAACTATATTTTGTTTTGTAGGTATATCAGTTTTCATAAGTACATAGTCATTTCTAGTGTAAAGTTGATGGTCTATGTACTCATAATTGTGAAAAAGTATAAAATTGACGAAAATAAATCATAGTAATTTTTCGGATTTGATTAAAATGTTTAGTCAAAGAGGAAAACTTACTATAAGTTTAAAGAACATAACAGAAAATTATCTTCCGGAGAAACTTAGTGAAGGTGCATCAAAGATAAATGTAAAGCAAATTTTCATACTTCAGGTGAGTCATAAAGTCGAGTCATGACAAACCTGAGTGTGAATAATAATCATGAACCAAAACTAACTAATGTGTTGCAAACACAAGTTTTAAGTCATTGTTTGAAGAGAAAAGTCGAAAGTGATATAATAGAAGAACCTTCCAAAATGATTAGAATGCAGCTAGCTAAAAATGATGTGTCTTTAAACAATTTGACAATAAGTGATCTACAATGTGCTGGAAGAAACATCTACACTGCTTGTCGAAAATTGTTGCCAGCTTTGCCAAAATCACTATCGGAGGTTCGTGAAGCTTTGAATGAGCTTCAACCAAAAACCAACAGACATGAAGACTTCCTAACTGCTAATGATTTATCCGAAAATATTGTTACCTTCAGATTTAAAAATAATTTAAAGTTTTTATGTGAATCAAAAATTATTTATATGGACAGTACATTTTCTTACTGCACAAAATATTTCACACAAATGTTTACGATACACGGTTTTTTTAACGGCCATTATATACCATCAGTTTTCTGTTTATTAAAAGACAAGAGTAAAAAAATATATAGGTTTTGCATATCAAAAATTAAGGAGTATTGTGGTTATATAATAGTCAAATTTGTACCAGAAGAAATAGTAGTAGATTTTGAGATATCTATTCATAATGCACTGTTAGAAATGTATCCAAATACTAAAATTACTGGGTGTCGATTCCACTTAACTCAAGCATGGTACAGAAAAATTCGAAATCCAGGTTTATAAAAAGAATACGAAGACAAAAATTCTGAGATTGGAAAGTGGCTCCATTATTGTTTTGGTCTTTTGTTTTTAGAACCAAAGGACGTTGACGATTTTTATTCTTATGAGCTCCACGAAGTTAAGGCCAGTAGATGAAGGAATTGGAAAATTTTCTGATGCCTATGCTGCATTAAATAAGACAACAAATGCTTGCGAATCGTTTCATTCCCATTTTAATGCATCCATGTACCAAACGCTACCTACCTTCTTTATTTATTTTTGTAGACGCACTTCTTAAAGTGCAAACTGAAATCTATATTAAATGCAACAGTGTTAACGAAATTCATAAATTTAAAATTATAGCCACTAAGAAACGTCATAATTTTGTTAATTCTAAAATTATAGAATATGAAAATAGTAAGTTGTCCAAACTGCAATATGTTAAGATAATATCGCATTAATATGCAATTAATTAAAATAGTACAGTGTAAATATAATTTTGAATATGTTTTTCCTATACACCTATATGTATTATGTATATTTTAAATTGATAAATTTTGTTTTAATATTACATCAGTCTATTTCTTGCAAGCAGAGGGAGGTATTATTATTCATGTGCCGAGTTTGAACATTTTAAAAGTGAATTTTTCAATCTCTGTGCCGAGCTTAACTATTTTTATTCCGTATACCTGAGACATGTGTCGAGTTTGTAACGGGATATCAAAAATTATCTTGGTCAAGGGTGGTTGTGGAATCTAAAACATGTGTCTTACTTTACGTTTGAAATAATTATGTCACTGTCACACTGACATCATCAATAACCTACAAATTTCATACCTATTTATTTCAGTTGTAAAACAA
The DNA here is from genome assembly GCA_958510875.1 of Endomychus coccineus. NCBI lineage: Eukaryota > Metazoa > Arthropoda > Insecta > Coleoptera > Endomychidae > Endomychus > Endomychus coccineus. The sequence goes on from OY294068.1 coordinate 159,137,467, forward strand.
TAATGAACTACAAACTATGAAATAACGGTTTTAGTAACAAGAAAAACTAAATTACAGAAATTGTTGGAAATGTTTTGTTCGAGTTGATGCGCATCCTCATGCTGTGGAAACCGTGTTGCAGCATTTCTGGCGTTATGGTTGCACATTGCTGAACTATTCTTTGTTGAAGTTCTTGCAAATTATTTACCGTAGTTGCGAAAATCTTGTTTTTTAAGCAAGGAAATATAAAATAATCCATAATTGTCAAACAAGGTGATCTCGGAGGAAATTCAACTTCTGTATGCAAACTTATCAGCCGGTCATCAAAAAACTCGCGGAGAAAAGCAATATTTTCTCGTGTGGTATGTGCTGTTGCACCGTCATGCTGGAAATAACCGTACCGAAGTTCATCATCGTTTAACTGTTGCACAAATTCAGTCAAAAAGTTGTGTCTGTATCTTTCTGCGTTGACGGTGAAACCGAAAAACATTGGCCCAATTATTCTTCTGCGAGGAACTGCCATCCAAACACCGATTTTGTAGTGACGATTCAGTAAAAACATGAGGGTTATCATTGCTCCACATTCGCATATTTTGAGAATTGATGTATCCCGAAAGGTGGAACCACGCTTCGTCAGAAAAAAAAGTTGAGTCCAGAAGATCGTCATTCATTAAATTATTGACAAACCAATGGCAGTAAGCAAGGCGTCTGGGGTGGTCTGCGGGCTGAAGAGCTTGATGTGCTTGCATCTTATATGGATGCATGTTCAAGTCTTCCTTTAAAATCTTCTGACATGTTCCATAATAAAGTCCAATTTCCTGAAAAAGACGTTTCGAAGGTTTTGCAGGCTCCTCTTCCATACGTTGACGAACGTCATTGACAACTTCTTCAGTACGAACTCTTGGTCTACCAGCACCTTTTTTATGAGTCACACAACTAGTTTCGCGAAACACTTCAACACAATTTATAGGGCACGATAAAAATTGTGCGGTGATATTGCCACGTTTGGGAAGTGCTCTCGAAAACTGTGAAGGGACAATTTCTAAGCAGGAATCGTTACCTGTTTTTAATTCCTTGAATTCCGGTTGCCCACTCACATAAGAAGAGAACGTAAGTACTTTTTTAAGATATTTTATCTTATTAATGTTACTTGAATTAATAATAGACACGACCTCATTTGGAGTTGTTACTGTACAAGAACATGGATCTAGGACTCCTTTTTCCATTAGTGTGAGTGTCAGTATCATGCCTTCGTATTTTTTTTGCATAAGTTTTACCTATGTTAGCAAAGTGTTTATTGAAAGCATTTGAAATATCAATAGGAGTTTTTACAATCTCATCACTTTCAAGCTTCAATTCCTTGATTTCCGATTTATTTTTGATCTTTTTGTTCTCAAATTTAATAATTGTTTCCCATAATGCTTTATTAGACCCTACGTTATCCATAATTTTGTATTTGAAATAATTACACTTAGTTTCATGAAACCATTGAGTTTATCCCTGTATATTTTATAACAATTATTAATAGTCTCATTATTTAGATATTTTAGATATTGCTGGTAAAGCCAATTTCTAGTTTTTATAGACTTCAAAATGCCTGCTGTGATCCACTCTTTTCTTTTTATGTTTTTATTATAAATGATTTTTGTCCTTGTATTTTTTTCCAGATTGCTATTTATTAGTTTTATGAAGTTATTCAGCGCATTTTCAATATTATGAGCCTTATAAACTGTGTCCCAATTTTCATCCTCCAATGATTTCGTTCACTGTATTGCCAATTTCCATTAACTAGCGCATTCGTTCGAAAATAGGCTTCAATCATGAGAATTTTGTGCTGTGTGGTAAGAGGCATGATTCAAAAACTGGATTAGAAAATTTCAGCACAATGACTCAACAGATTCTGACACAACAAAACATATTCAAAAATTTTAAGTAAGACACACGTTTTACATTCCACAACCACCCGTGACCAAGATAATTTTTAATTTGTAGTTCATTATTGTTTCACAACTGAAATAAATAGGTATGAAATTTGTAGGTTATTGATGATGTAAGTGTGACAGTGACATAATTATTTCAAACGTAAAGTAAGACACACGTTTTGGATTCCACAACCACCCTTGACCAAGATAATTTTTGATATCTCGGTATCACCACTTTTAAATCTTAAGTTAGTCTTCTAAATTTGAATCCACATTACTCAACAAATAAATTTGAAATGATTTGTAAATATATCTTGTAGATAAATTTTATCCAACGTTTGCTAAATTATAAATCAACTTATACCATATTGAGGTGAAATTGTTCAGCAGAATCTGGATAGTAGTATTCCGTCAGTCATGTTGATAGAGAGACGAGTTCGCTGTGGAGTGACAAGAATCTTGAATTTATTAACTACATCGGTATGTCGACAAGGAACGTTTAATTTTCCTCCTCCTTGTCACACATACTTCGACGAAATATCAAATCTGTGAGGGAAGAGAATTCGAAATACCCTTAGAAGGATTATCGTAAAAATGAGGTTCATAATTGACATCCCAATTCATCTTGATAGATTAATTTCTCACCAGATTTACAACGTCTGGAACATGTGAATAGAATTCAGCAATTTGTTTTTCAGTAAACATATTTCTCTAGACGGACTCATTATTTTATGAAGACTCATGTTCATATACCATTGAACACACGTAATGTTTGATAGATTCAAAAAATACATTAGCCAACGTTCAACTTCTATTGAACAATGATACTTTTTGAGATTGAATCAACGTATTTTCCAGAAAATGTAATTAATAATCGTCATTTCCTACCAAGCAATGAAGCTTAGATATATTTATAAATTCTCGGGAAACAGGTCACTGTAACACATATGCTTATTATTTTTGTCTTTCGTACGTTTCGGTCTCACAAACATCATCAGAAGACGTATTATATCTAAAACGGGATTTCTTAAAATAACTGTAAGAGCACAAAACGTCCTTATCGCACCAATTTCAATTAAAAATGCCCACGTCGACCAAAACAACAGCGTTAAATTTTTTGGTTTCAGTGGTTATACAGACTTTGTTTGACATGAGTCCGTATATGATAAGAAAATTGTTAAGCAGTGGATTCTTGATACGTATACATATACTTAAGGTGCTTTGCCTTCGAGAGGTGCGCCATCTAGCGGTTACGAAGGGTACCACGGTAGAAAACTCCTTTATTGATACGATGAGATTTATTATTTAGAAATTTTAGTTGGTCTGATAACATTTACGCGTAAGCAATGAAGAATCAATAGCTGCAAGCAGAACGCATATACCGCGTACGTAAATTCAAACTCCGCCCCCGATGAGAGGTGTTGCCAAGTTTTTATAAGCGAATTTCGAGAAGCGTTGTTCATCATTTAACATCGCGATTTACTTATATAAAGAAACGAGCGAGTGATTATTTCAACCGAAGGAAACATTATTATATCTTCGAAGAACATGTAAAAAGTATTTATTTTACAAAAAAACAATTTTCTTTTGCGCATTTGTTAAAACAGGGTGACATGTCGGAGCCTGTGGTTGGAAAAGGACGCACATAGAATTTTTACGATTTTCAACATTTATTTCCTCCGAAATTAAACGGACAGGCTCTTTCAAACTCTGACCAATTGAATATCAATAATACATCTATTCATAAAAAAAATCAGGAAAAAAAACAGAGTCGATTTTTATGGCAAAGCACCTTAAGACATTAATGTGTTACAGTTTCGATTATGCGTGTTTCTATTCATTTCGGAGACGTGGGCATTCTTAATTGAAGTTGGTGCGATAAGGACGCTTTGTGCTGTTACAATTAGCTTTAAGAAATTCCATTTTAGACATAATACGTTATCAATATTATTACAATTAGAATAACCAGAAAAATTTATTGTTATTCGGATTTTCGATCCTACCTAATACAGATTTTCGATTTTTAAGCGACTTCTCCACTTGTGGTAATGATGCTAAAAACGAAGCCAACGAAAATCAACTGAACACATAATAGTACATTTACATTTTAGGTTAGATAAGCTTATAAGCTGACCATGACGAAAAGCGTTATTTCTTGAATTGTAATATGTATAATTACACATTTCTCTTCAAATTGTACTTCCCTATATTTTTGGAGCAATGATCATAGATTCCACTACTAATGTCACTTTCAACTCTCAATAAGAAGGTTCTAACTGATTCTAAGTTACTTTTACATCATGCTGGTTACATCATCAACGAACGAGTATAAGATTCATCCGAGGTCTTCCAAATTATCATCCAGGAATGAAGTCCTCTTATGATTCCCTGAATTTGACGCACTATATCCAGTGGTGCTTCATAAACTATGAGCGGAAATCAATGTCTCAGCTTCATTATAACAAAAGGAAATTTGATGGGAAGAATCTGCAAAGAGGGATTGAGTAAGGTCCATTTTAAGCAAAATTTGCAATTTTTCCATGTTTGAAAACAAGTAATGATGTCATCGAATAATTTTTCCCCGGAAACATACTTATGTTTTGGCATATTTAAAAATACCAATTTTTTCTGAAGACATTTTATAGAATGCAATCGTCCCGACTCAAACAAAGTAGCTCTTGCAAGGAAATAGCAGAGTTGCATCTGACGATGGTTGACAAATATTGTTTTGTTGTCATTTGAATATGAAAAATACTCACACACAACGAAAAAATTGGCATTTTATTGACTTATGGGGAAACTCAAAAGAAGCATAGAAGAGCAGTTCAGTCATACGCCCAGTGATACCCCAAGCTTTTAAATAGTTGCAAGATTGGAACGCGATTTACGTGCAAATAACATCTCGAAAGGGAAGAAAAATTGTTAGAAGGGTCAATTGTGACAATACTGTTGCCCCTGTCTTGTAATATTTCGAGACCATCCAAGGAACTCGATTCGGAAAGTCTATCGTGAGTTGAATTTGATATACAGTTCGGTACGAAAAATTTTGAAACTCTGGAAACTTGTCAGATCAACATCAATAACGAAGAATTAATTATGTTGTGATGGAAAATTGAGAGATCAATGACTGTCGGTAAGACCAATAAGAAAAACATTTTTGGGGTACTGAAAATCCACATTTTGTCAATCCGATTGAAAACCAAGGACACTTCAGAATCAACGTTTGGCGTGGTATTAGTAATGTGCATTTGATTGGTTCATATTTTAAAAGAGTTTTACATATTTACAGCGATATTTACAATTTATTTAAGAGCAACTTCCTGGGCTTCTGGTAAATGTATCATTACGGCTGCGACCCTTACATGTGTTTCTAGCATGGCGAAGCTCCACCTTATCAAGCAAGAATTGCACAATAATATTCAAATGAAGCTTTTGGAGGAGATTGGATAGGTTACTATAAATGGATCGATACAGTGGGCGCCTAAATCACCGAACCACTCTAGACTTCTTTTTGTGAAAAACCTTAATAGATAAAGCTTACAGAATATACCATCTGTTAACTTGGAACATTTAAAACAAAAAATCAAAAATGCTAGCGATGAACTATCTAGTGGACTATTACATCAGGCTTCAGTAAGAGAAGTGAGGCGGATATTGAATAAATGTTTAGAAGTAGGAGGTGGTCACATTGAAAATTTCTTGTAGTGATTGCCTACAAACTTTTTTCTTTCCGTGGTAATTGCAGTAACGTATTACGTGTTTTTCAATGTTAAATTAATAATCAATACTAATGAGTAATAATAATTAATGTTGAATTATTGACAGATGCTACTTTGCTATTTTGCTGAGGTTACTTGTAATCGTGACGATTTCGAATTTTTTATAATACCTTTTCCTACTACTTTTTTTATAATTCTTCAACGGAAGAAGATTTTTTTTCTTCACAAAATTTCTTCAGAACAATTAGCTCTTTCAAATATGGCAAAATATAGCTAAGTTTTCAGGCAAACAAATTCGTCTTTAAATGGACCTTTCTCAATCCAATCTAAGAACTTCTTTTGACATTCTATTATTTTTCCTTTTTTTATAATACAGCTGAGACATGGAGTTTCGCTCATCCTGTACAACGAACTGAACAAAAGTGGGAGTAATATCACACAAATATTCGACAAATGTATCTGATAGTCATAATTCGATACTTCTGAATGATTTATAGGTTATCATTAGTCAGAATATGTAGAAAGTTGACAATGCTAACGTTTCTGTAAATTTACAACTGCAAACCTGTAGCTTTCCATGCGTCAGTTATAACAATCTGAATTATTATATAACGTGCATATTCCATGCACATTGCAACAGGACGTTGATACAATACAAGGTTAACGTCTTATTCACTTTGCATCTGGCCAAATATTGTTTACAAAACTTTTTAAGATATGTCTGGCTCTGGAATCAGATTCGATATAAAGTAAACCAGTTTCTTGGTGCCATCACCTTATTACATTGTAACTTCAATAACGTTTACCAAAAAGTCTATGCAGCCAGCCGAAATTCCGCATACGGTTCTTTTGAAATGTGCACCAGTTATTCTCAGGTTGTTTAGCTTCCATACATACGACATACGTGATGTGTCCTCCCAGTTCAACAATAGATAGATCTTTCCTAGTGTTGGTCTCGAAGTCTCTTCCGATATAATGGGTATAAACACTGGTGTTCCGCAGGGCAGAAAATTTGTTCCTGCTCCATATTGACGATATGTTTCAGATTAACCGACACATGTAGAAGCAATAAATGAAGATCTAGTAGAAATATTTAAATTGGGATCTGCTAATCTAGTAGAACTTTATTTGAATTTGTAATTTTTTCAGGAAGGCGAATCCCACAATTCCTTATATGATGATGTCAGGTACATCTATCTCTCAATATCCACACTTGGCATCAGCACCAACAACGTCTCTCATAGTAGGATCATGTGATGTCCATTACGAAAACTGCTCCACAGAAACTTGGGTTTCTTTTCCGTGCCAACGGCAGGCATAATCTACAAAGCAATGGTTCGACCTGTTCTGGAATACATAACATACGCTAAAACTCTTAGATTATATTCAGAAGAGAGCTATTTATCTAGTTCGTTATGCCACAGGTGGGCGAGACCTGCCGAACTTCTATCTACCATACTTAATTCATCTATCGAAACGTTAAATTGTGGAATTCTTTATGTAGTTTACACAGTAACCTATTAGCCTCCAAACTTTGAAGGAAATTTCCAATACCAATATCCTCTCTCAACATACCAATACAGGCTTACACTATGTTCTATGAACATTATAAGTTTTCCTATCGTAGGTATTGTCAAAACATGAAAAAATGTCATTCGATCATTCCGTTTTTGTCAGTGAGAAAAGGGTAATCGGAAATGTAACTTGTATTATATCTGGAGGAGTGCGCAATATGAGGCGTCCAGAATATCTTAATCTACACAGGAAGACTGAGAATGATCGCGGGGGGATGAGTTTGCAAAGAGAAGATCGGTCTACTGAGAGGTTGTTTACTGACCTAGAATTCGCCGAGCAAAGAATGTAATGCAGTGCATCATGCACATTTTAGTTCATCAAAAAAAAAATAGTCAAAAACCAGACGGTCCCCCAAATCCTAAGTGAATGTAAATCGAAAAACGGTAGGCCACCAGCTTGGTAGTTTAGTTTTGTCGTTTCGAGGAATAAACAGTCCATTCTTATTATTATTGAAATGGATTTTATAGTTTTAGATAATGGGCATCAAATCTGCTTCACTATGAGGCAGATAAACGCTTAATATGCGGGCAAAACGTATAAAATATTCCATATCCTCAATTTATATCTACCTCACGCGTCGTAAAATATCGGTGGCTTTCTCGTTGCCTGAATACTGAATTCCACGAAATTGGAAATGGGAATCAATGAAACCACCACGTGAGTAATCTCGTATTATCTATAATGGTGTGAATGTCAGTAGAAGAGCGTGCCTTGTCAGATTAGGGAAACGGTAAGTTACTTTTGAATGTAAACTAAATAAATCAGAAATGCCGCGTCGTTCAGTTGGCTGCCGTGACAGCTTCACGCTTCATCGGTACAACCAGGTCACGCTCTGCTAGTGCGGAACTAGTGAGTTGACCGCAATATATCGAAATATGTGTTTAATACTCCACGTCTATCTCCTAATATCATAATATCCGGCTGAAATTACATCCAATTACTTAGCCCTATCAATTAAAAGTTTGAAACCATCAATAGGCAGATTTCAATTTGCCTATATTTGGGAGTTGATCCAGATGGGCAAGTGGATAGGGACGTGATAACCCAAGAATACAACAATGAATCGAACATTTTCAACATTGAAAACGTTTTAAGTTTCCTGGTATGAGCCCGGAATTCATTGAAAATGTTGTGGTTGTTGCCTGGGGTTGTTGAACTTATAGTTGTCTCATTCAGCACCACAGAAAAATTCATCAGATATCGGTTACATTTTTTAATTCAAATATTATTTTATATTATATACTGGAAAATTACGATGCAATTGACCTTGCGTTTCTAAAGGGCAGACTTATTGCGTTAAGCATTTTACATCTAGTCAAGGATGATTAACACAACAGTAACAGTAAGATGGATCGAGATGCGGTTTTTTTCAAACGATTCCTTGATGCATTCATTCCATTTGCCCAGTTTGTAGATCTTATACAAATGAGAAACTGCATTTCTGCATCGAGAAAATGTCTTTTTCAATGTGCAATTTGAAGCAAATAAAAAAAATTCATTATTCGGTAATACATTGTGGAAATCGACCCAAATTTGTTACTCGGGTGTTATTTGTGTCGCGGAACACTAATATGATGTCAGACAAACCGTATGATGTATCCGGGGACCAGGAAGTCCTGGTTGTCAGGGTCAACCACGAGGTTTACTCAATTACCTGTCCATCGATTCTTATAATGTTTTATTATGTCATGTATACATAAATTCATCAACTTTATCGTACAACCAATTTTACATATGAAAACTCATTCACCTGTCATAGAGAGAACCTATACAACCAGGACACCCTGGCCTCCAGGTTTATTGCGGAATTCTTACAACATCAGAATCGTCTTCAACGACCTCGAAATCCCCCGAGTAAATATTTTCATTCAATTTCCGAGCAAATTTCGAATAAACCATGTAGACGACCCTAAAAATAAGGAATTCCTGGTGCCCAGGTGCATCATATGTATTTTTCGACATCATATTCGTGATCAGCGACCACAGAGACGCCTGAGTAACCAAATTCGTAGCATTGACATAAGAACTCGCGTGAATGTCCAGGGGACGATCTAGACAACCAGGCCACCCTGGCCTCCAGGTGTATTGGGAAATTTTTCTAATATCAGAATAGTGTTCATTGACCTCGAAAACCTCCGAGTAAACAATTTGGTTCAATTTCCAAGCAAATTTCGAGAAAACCTTGTGGATGACCATCACAACCAGTACTTCCTGGTCCCCAGGTACATTATATGGCTTTTTTGACATAATGTTTGTGTTCAGCGACCCGAAAAACCTCTCGAGTAACAAATTGGCGACGATTTCCACAATGTATTACCGAATAATGAATTTTTTTTATTTGCTTCAAAAATTACACATGAAAAAATGCATTTTTTTGATGCCTAAATGCAGTTTCTCATTTGCATAAGATTTAAAAAGTGGGCATAGAAGTAAATTCATCAAGGAATAGGATACTAAAAACCGCATTTCGATCCATCTTAATGCACAAATTTTGAACCTAAAATGTTATATTTCCTCGACTAATCAGATATCAAAGCAATGTGCTTCAAGGCCACAGAGTTTTGACTCAGGGAATACCAAAGGGGTCAGTACTAAGTCCATCACTTCTAACCTACATGAAATATGGGAATTACACATTAAAATCATCCAATATGCTATAACGTGACCTTGTCGCTTTTCGGTAAATTGCTTACTGCGTAAGCTTCGAATCCTCGGGCGCCAGATTTTTCCCAAAGGTTTACTCCTTTTTGAGGACTTCTGCTAGGGTCCTCTCCACAAGGCTCGTCACTATGCTATCTAAAGATAGCCTTGTCCCTAGGGTAGCTACAGTGAAGTATAACCAGAGTCCAATGGGCAGAAAACAGTATCGAAATTGTAGGCTTTGATTACAATTGATACCTGGTTATAACTTAGCTCGTTAAAGATGGAGCAGAAATAATTTAATAAAACAGGGAATTCCAAATATTAAAATATATAATGATTTTAACAAGTACACTTTCAGAATAATCAATTTAAATGCATTTGAACGGTATTATTTCACAAAATTACACCCAGACGGAAAATGTAATGAAGCTCAAACGGTAAATGAAAACTCTTTCAAGAAGTCAACTCTACGATAAGTTCGGTCGCTAAATTTAATTCAGCGGTACGGGATCGGTTGATGAATGATTCAGAATGATCAATTTGCGGAAAAGTACGAATCAAACAAGTCTCAGCGTAATGAGCGGTATGCGGTAAATTTTAGATAGCAGCACTAATAAATGAAATGTTCAAATCACACTACGATATATTCGGTTATTAATTCGGTTTGTTCGGAAAATATTGTTTGCACTAGTTTTCCGATTGTACGAAATCAGATTTTACTATGTTTCGGTTAATTATTCTAACTGAGTTTATTCTGTCATCTCACCCACCCTTGTACTAACTTTCACGGAGTACCCGGTAATTGTGTGACAGTGTTAGATTTTATACACTCTACAGATTCGGAACCTAAACAATTAGGGCTTATACTTCCGGTATCAACACAGTGTGCACAAACCCTAATTATCTTATCTGCAATAACCCCTATATCCACGGCCGAGGACTTCTCATAGTATTAAGGGAATTATTACGATTCTCAATCGTCACACAATCACACAACCACCCTCAGCTTATACTTCCCGTATCAGCACGGCGTGCACAAACTGTTGGCGGTTTGGTCGTCTATGATATACTTATACTTCCGGTATCAGCACGGCGTGCACAAATATACCCAAAGACGCCCCTGTCGTTCAAACATACACACTCTATACACACTACACAATTACTTGAATATTTCAATTCACGCGCGAATTCAAATCGTGCGCGATTCGACCTATGATAAACTAGGATAAACTCGAATTCACCAATTCAAATTACTGAATACTACGGAACTCAGGTATCGTACAAACGTTCACCAATTACAATAACAATCATAAATTACGGAAATCAATATATCGTAATGCTCAAAATATAAACTTATTTGCTATCATTTACCTTCTGAAACAATTCACTTGCACGGAAAACTATTATTAATTCACCGTTTTAAACCTGACTCAAACTCGGGTTTTTAATTCACTTCGATTCTTAAATGATTACATTTCAACGATATCAATCGGAATTCAAAAAAAAACAAGAGCACTACTTTACTGATTGAAAATCAAAAACACAAGAGCTACTACACTGATTGAAAATCAAAAACACAAGAGATACTGTACGGCTCGAAATTCAAAAACACAAGAGAACGATCTTTCGGCTGTCACGGCTTTTATATGTTTTCCGAGGTTCTCGACAGGTCTGCTCCACCAAATCCTTATTTTTGTGCCCCGAACAATGGTTAAAAGTGACGCTACTTTTTAGATCTAAAATTCGCGCTCATGAAATCACACCAGTTCTTCCCAGCGGAGTAAACAAGTGTTATCGGAGTTTTTAGGTTGTTCGCCCTTTTTATACATAAGGCTACACAAAGTTTGGTGTCTTAACTGGCCAGACCCCTGTTTTTGCAACATACTTTATCGGAATGAAATGCAATTTTGAACGGGCATGAATTAAATTCATCTATTTGAATAATTATACTTATTTGAAATTACGGAGATTTAGAAAAGTGGCAATCACGGAATACACATTCGGAATTCATTCATATCTATTGAAATAATGAACTGTTCAAACTGAAATTACATGTAACATCCGTATTTATTGCCTGATCTAAATTAAATAATCTTTCGAAATTTAAGCTTCGTTGCAATGCAGACGATATTTTCATTTATATAACCATGAAAACCTATGAAGAACTTATCAAAGAGCTGCGACACATAGTACATAATCTTACAAGATGGATGTCAATGCATGGTTTCTGAAATAGCTTCAGAGAAAGCAGCTATATTTTTTTTCACCAGAAAGCGAATAAAAGCAGAAGCAACCATTACCTTCAATGGACTGACAATCCCCAAAGTCAACAATTGTAGATACTTGGGTATGATTCTGGATAAGAAACTTCTGTAGTTAAAATACGTAACACATATATTAAATAAAAATGTGAGAAGGGCATCCTTAAATGCACCACAAAGAAGCATTGGGGTGCTGATATTAAAATATCATTTTCTACCGTGTATATGTTCGCTCGATACTAGACTAGGGCTGCACACTATATGGTTCTGCATCGGTAACAAACTTAAGGCATATTGATCGCATCCAGAATAGGTGCATCAAAGTCTGCTTCGTTGTCATGAGATCTTCACCTATAGCTGCTTTATTAGCAAGAGGCACAGGAACTTTCAATAACATTAAGGCGAGAGTTGCTTTGCCAAAAATATATAATGAAAAACTTTATTTTTCGACAATCATCAAATTACTCCCAAACTTTGGAATTCAACAGCAAACGCTCTCACAAAATCTTATTGGGATGAAAAGAGGAACTCACTATTACGCTCAACGTTCTCTTCACTTGAAGAACAATTTAAAATAACCGACACACATAATAAATACCCCATCTTTTCTGTAGATTGCATTGTTCTTATGAATTGCCCTAGTGTATATTTTCCTGCATACACTGACCACGAAATGATGAGAAACAGTATCTTCAAAAGTGTCTTGGTTGGATTATCAGATTCAATAGCCATATACAATGGCTCAAAAACATGTACAGGAGTAGGCTGTGCCTGGTCACTGAATACTATAAATAACCGCATGAATCCTCGATATATACTGCAGAAGCAATATCGATACTAAAGGCTCTCGGATGGGCAAACTAGACTACCACAAGTAACTTAATAATAGCATCAGATTTAATGTCTGTACTTAAATCAATAAATTGCGAAACTCGAAAACACTATAAAAATAAAATTGTGACCTATGCTATTAACATGTTTTGATTTGTATATTCGAGGTGTTAATATTAATTTAGCATGTGTGAATAGACTGAGTGGACAGTGCGACAAAAAAAAGCTATAAATTCAAGCCACCATAGATGTAGTCACACTAAACCACTGTCTGAGTCTAGCCAAACGCTATAGTGACGACAAATGTAAGGAAGGCAAGGTACCTTTGTAAAAACTTCAAAAACCCATATACACTTTCATATCCAGATTATCCAAAAATCGCTACATATATAAATTCGGGTGGATATAGCAGGAAATATCAAAATTATAATAACCAGACTCAAATTGAACCATGAAAGTTTCCCCTCACATTAAGGCAAAATTGGTATTACAGAAAATTCAAATTCCTCTTGTGATAACAATTGGCGATCTTGATCACATATATTTTGGCTGTCTTTTACTCACAAGACCTGGGCATCATGTTTCCGACCAACATCGTATCTTTTATAGATGGACCACTATGACTAATGCAAAGTGTTGTTCATCATATTCCCATCCAAGCGTGTATCATGAACTCCTGACCCTATGGCCGACATCGAGAGTCCGGTGGCTTATGCCAAATTGAACTAAGGAGATGATGAGAGCTAAAATCGCCCGCAGCATGAGAATAACGACCATGTCATTAGCTGAGGGCTGTTACATGCTGAAGGGCATCATGTGCTCATTTCTGTCAAGCCCACTCCATCAACATCAACGATACACAATATAAATATAGTCGACATTTGTTGATAAAATAAAAGTTTATTCATTATACAAATGTAAATATATTTAATGTTTTAATTTTGATAGTGAAGATTTCATTTCTCAATGAAATAGTATTGATAAAATGCTAATAATATGATTTTACTTTTTGGAAATGTTTTTTGTGAAAAAATAACTATTTAATACCACGAATTTCCATTTTTATCACAGTGAAATTTCACAAGATTTGCGGAAATTATAGGTAGTACTTCATAATTTTCATCAATGTCTCCTCCGATTACAACTTTGCGAACGACTGTAAACTTATTTAAGTTACAGTCTCATGGAGTATCAACCGAAACGAAGATTTTGTACACAATGATTCAAGGTTGCCAATATTTTAAAAATGACCAATATTCAAATTAAAGTATATTCCGACAGATAAAAATTTACTATCGCTCAAAATTTGGTAGAATTAATACTACAATATTCGAGAAATGGAGCTCAATTTGCAACAATTCTGGTCTTATGAAAAATTATTAATTGTCATTATTCAATATTCATTTATACAATTTCGCAACCAAAATATTAAAATATTAACGTGCTTGCGATGTACTATCTAAAATCGCGTTGCATGACTATGTTTGCAAACTATCTCCGATGACGGCATGGTGCATTTTTTATAAATTACGACCAATGGAATTATGAATTTCCTAAAAATAATTACAAAAAAACGATAACATGTGTAGATGTTGATTGCAAATAATTGTATTGGTAAGTGTAAGGTGCCTTCAATTTTGCAACAATCTCCGACGTCGGCAATTCGATAAAATTTGCAATAAATTATTAGTTGCAATGTTATATCCATAAAAAAATTAACGTTACTTTAGATTTCATATCTAACTCTCTAGACGATTTGGAACGTTTTTTTAACTCGAAACTATTCAAGAACATTATTTACAAACATAATGTTTCAAAATGTTCTACAAATTTTCACAACCAACCTGCAAAAATCATTATACATTGAATTCATCCCAGAGTCGGTGCCCTAGTATGTTTTCAACTCCTCTTGAGAAGACCAATAATATATCGGAATACACACATCAAAAGAATCTAAGGGTAAAGCATATTTTGGGATTGTTTGTTAATTCTCGGAGATCCACGTGGCATTATCGCGTTGCAGATCTTTATTTGTTATTCACACAATACTTTTTTATCATTTTGAACATCATGGCATGTATTCCTCTTTTTTCCGACGACTATTCATTTCCTTCATGTCGTTCCTTGTTTCATTCATCAGATCAAATCAGATGTTATCCGACCAGCGAATGGTAATTATTGAAAATTTTGAGTAGTGTTGTTTGTCTGAATTATGGAACGTAATCACCTTCAGAGAGACGTGCACTTAAGGGCCATTGGAATGCTTCAAGCTGGAATAACGGAGAGCGTTGTTGCCAATGAATTAGGGACTAGTACACTATAAGTCGTTTATGGATTCGTTATAATCAAACTGGTGATGTTAGAGAGCAACATACTGGCCGTACCAGAATAACAACGGCGGCACAGGACAAATTTTCGAGAATTCAAGCTCTGAGAAATCCAACCCACACGGCAGGTCAACTAAGTTTGGAACTCAGAAACGCTCACTATATACAGATAAATGACCCAACTGTGAGAAATAGACTACACGAGTCCAATTCACGTGCCAGGCGTCCATGGAGAGCTCCACCATTATCCAGAGGAAATCGCGAGGCCTGAATAGTCTGGGCTAGAAATCACATCGAATGGGGCGTGCAAGAATGGACTCCTGTGTTGTTTAGTGATGAATCGAGATTCGGTTTACGTCCAGATACTAGACGTACTCATGTATGGAGACAACCTGGAAATGTTTGGAGGCTTAGGACTGCACAGGAAGTTCACAGCTACCAAGGCGGAACGGTGATGGTTTGAGGTGGTATCAGCATTGGCGGAAGAAGAGACCTCGTATTGCTGGAGAGGTTTGTAAGTGCTCTTAGATATAAGGACCTGATATTAGAACTATTTGTCCGTATGCAGCTGCAAGTAGGTGGAAACTCCATCTTCATGCATGACAATGCGCGCCCTCATACCGCCGCGATCGTAAGAGATTTTTTTGGATGAGAGTGGTATAAGTGTTTTGGATTGACCTGCTCAATCGCCAGACTTTAATCTGATTGAGCATGTGTGGGATTCACTTGGCAGAAGAATTTTAAGGCGTAACATTCTCTTCCAGACACGAAATCAATTGTTCCATACTCTGGTTGAAGAATGGAATGCGATTGATCAGGAAAGCATCGATAACCTTATTCTCAGCTTACCAAATCGATGTAGGGCAATTTTGAACAATCGTGGTGGACACACTCTGTATTAGACATTGACCAGTGACAATTTTTCTGTTCAGAATCCTAAATGCATTGAATTCGAATTTTTCACTCTTTTCAGTTAGATTAAAGCTTTCAATTGATTTGAAAACTTTGAATGAAATTATAAATAAATTATCTGGCAAAAGAATATGTTCTACGTGGGTAACAAAAATTGTATCGAATTTCCCATTACCAAGTGAAGAAACCCTAAAAATATCGCTGACCCCTAAATTTTTTTGATGTGTGTATTATGGTCCTTTCCGTTGAAATAGTATTGAAAGTATAGTCTGACTGCACTAGGTCATAATTTGGAAAATAACTATTGAATTTTACGAAAATAGTTCTTTCAAATGAATTATATTATGAATAAATGTCACGTTATATGATGCAAATTTATCACCGTACTTTAATTGGAGGAGAAATTTGATTCCAAATTGAGTATGCTGTAATATTATTTGATCAATAGATTCGTTGGAAAATGATTAACTATCAATAGGTTGAAATGACGTAATTCCAAAACAGCAAAATTGAGCTTGGCATATCTTCGTGGATGGTAAATAATGACATTCCAGAAGAAGATTGAAGTAACAGGAAATGTAACGATTGATCCAGAAATATTCACTAGAAAAATTAGAGACATAACGAATATTTCACAATATTCTGTTGTTCGTATCATGAAAAAAAAAAATTTTTATCCCAAAAATATCGAAAAGTACAATCCTTGCATCCGGGAGATAATGTAAAAAGAGTAGATATTTGCAATTCGTATTCACAGCAGGTACAGGTGGATGCAATTTTTTTGCAGAACATAATATGAACTGATGAGGCATACATATAAGTAGCGCTGGCATTTTTATAAGAATAACCATAGATTTTGGAGCATTAATCCTCATCGAACCATTGGAACTCGTGATTTGAATGTTTGGTTGGTACTGTTGAGAAACAAAGAATTAGGTTACCAAATATTTCAGACTAATTTCGAAGATATTTAGAGATTGTACCAAATAAACTTGAAGATGCACTCGACGATATGGCGCTGAATGAAAGAATACGGCTACTTTCAACAGGATGAAGCACCCGCTCATAATGCACGAACAGTCTCAACTTATTTCAACAATAAATTTCGGGAAAAGTGGATAGAAAATCATGGACCTGTCGCATGGGCACCGAGATCCCCAGACCTGTCCTCTCAGGACTATTTACTATGAGGTCTTCTCACAGATAGTATTTATTTGAATATCAGCAGGGATATAATAATAATAATAATAATAATAATAATTTATTTGCATCGGGAATAAATAAAGTAGATATAATAAACATAATAATGGGTTTAAGCATAGTATTCCGAGACAAACAAATAAAGAGAGGAAACACAAAGCTTTCACTGTCCGTGTCATATCTCAATTATTTATCCATGTTTTAGCTGTGAGTCTCAACACTAAATCTTGGAAAATTACTGAATTTGAATGGGACACATATACAGGGTGTCCTCGAACTGCGTGGTCAAAATGAAACCGGAGATTCTTTGATTCGAAAAAAAGTTTATGAGCTTTTTTACTTTTGCCTCAAGTGTCTTGTTTACCCCGTAGAGGGCTTCAAAATTGCAAAAATAATTTTGTTTTTTCGGTATAACTTGAGAACGTGATGAAGAACTTTTACAATATTCAGCAGGTGAGTTACTGTTAATAATGGCCATTTTTGAGAGTGGAGCACAGAGCCTTAGGGGCCATAAAAATGGCTCAAACTTGAGGATGTAACGGGAAAAGTGTCCAGAACTTTTTTGTGGTCGATTTAATTCACTCGATATTTTTTATGTAGATAGCTTATCTGATTTGAAAACTTTTCTTACTCTTAGAAAATTTTGATAAAATCAACGGATTAGCTTGAAAAAATTAATTTTCGAGTCTCTGCAATTTTGGCTTACTAATTTTACTTGATTAAAATACCTTAGTTGCCTTTGCTTTTCTAATGTCATTTCGGCATTTGAAGAATTTATTCTCAAATCTGTCAGTTTTTACTTTGCTTTCCGTAAAAATTTTATAAAATTATGGCTCAAAATTTCAAAAGTTTTCAAATTAGATAAGCTATCTACATAAAAAATATAGAGTGAATAACATTGACCACAAAAAAGTTCTGGACACTTTTCCCGTTACATCCTCAAGTTTGAGCCATTTCTATGGTCTCTAAGGCTCTATGCTCCGCTCTAAAAAACGGCTATTATTGACAGTAACTCACCTGCCAAATATTGTAAAAGTTCTTCATCACGTTCTCAAGTTATACCGAAAAAACAAAATTATTTTTGCAATTTTGAAGCCCTCTACCGGCTAAACAAGACACTTGAGGCAAATGTAAAAAAGCTCATCAACTTTTTTTCGAATCAAAGAATCTTCGGTTTTATTTTGGCCACGCAGTTCGAGGACACCCTGTATATTGAAGCCCACACATACATACTTATTTATATAGCAACACATACTACATACATACATTAATGAAACATATATAGCTAGGTAAGAGTATGAATAAGTAGATGGACATATAATTATCTTGGCTTTTTACTTAAAGAAGGTATGTATGACTTGTCTCTGGTTACTTAGTAGAAAGGATTTAACCTTATTCCTATAATGTATTTCAGAGTTGGAATTGTTGAAGAGGGAGCTTTCTGGAATGAAGTTTATGAATCTTGGTCCTAGAAACGCAAGACATTTTGTACCCACTGTATAGACGAATCAATACAAAATTATGAAAATGCAATTCAAGGAATCTCAAATGTGCATATAAAAAATACTAAGTGGGGTTTGCAAAAACATTGTCAACATTGCATATAACAAAACGGAAGTCAGTTTGAACATTAACGTTAGTTCTTTTGAATGCCATGTGGTTTGGGTGCTCGTTTTGACAGGTTTTGTAGATGTTTATAGTTTTAAAATGTTTATCAGATTTAATAATTTATAATTTCTAAAATTATTAATAAATATGTATTCTGTCCTTTCGTTTCCCATTCTATTTAGATATTACTTGACTATAAAAATCGAATGATGATATCGGACTCGTCATATTATATAACTTATAAAGTTGGAAATAAAACCTATAATTCACACTGAATAAACAATGAATGTTTTTAGTATCCATTATTGCTTACATATGTTTCACACACAGTATCATCATCTGAGCTAAGTTATAAACTTGGCTCAGTGTATAACTTAATTTTACTTAGTTTATACGAGTAATATTAAAGCAGTTTATATTTCAGCTCAGATGATGACACTGCAGTGTGTTTCAACACACATGTGTAAGCAATAGCGGATAGTAAAAACATTCATTGTTTATTTAGTGTAAATTAGTGGTTTTATTTCCATAACTTTATAAGTTAAGAAAGAATGAATTTACACATTCTTAATGCCGAAAGTATTCAATATCACATTATATTTTGTTGAAATCAACAAAAAATCCTTTTTTCAAGGACACCATAGCCTACTATGGTTTCTATTTTGAAAAATTACAAGTTTATGTAGTAGTTTGAAAATGGTTAGCGCTAAAAAAATCCACCTGCGCCAATGGAGTTCTGTCAGAATACTGCCCATATAAAGTATTACTTACATGGCGATAGTTCCAACATTAAACATGTCTCGAGATTGTTGAAATCCTGAAAATTCGAGTATTTGGCAAAGCGCCTTAACAAATGACAAGAGTCAAAATTCATAGGCATCCCCAAAAAAAGATCTATTGGAGATAACCTCTAAGGAGATCCAATTCGGTTCACCCTGTACCGTACTACAGATCCTGACTGGTAGCCTGAATTTGAGCTACCTATATTATGTTTAGATTTGGAGAGATAATGCGAACAGGAATGAGATGTGGAGGAAATAGGTTCAAGACTTGTTAAGCTGCTATGATAAGACAGTGAAGTTTTCCTACAAAATTTTCGTTCATTATTGAAATTAAACCTACACAACTCCTATATTTATATACATTTATACCTCGTGTATTTTCTTAGGAACAATACATTATTTGAAGGGTTTCTGTTTGCCGTTCTTGTGAATAGCTATTATAATTTTTGATGTGATGAGTTGGAAATTGTTATGCAAACGAGTTTTAGCCATCAAGTTATTTCAATAATTGGTATGTATAAAGAACATCAGAATAATAATCAATATAAATGAACCCATGACATCTGGCTAGCCACCATTAATCATATGTTATGTATCATGAATATACAACAATTAGTAGAGTGGTATGAATAAGTAGCGTAACTTAACTAATCCATTAAAAGCTGAAACGTGCATTTTCATGCAGCATCCAGAGGTTTTCAGTGTTAATTACGAGATATAAAATGAACGCGGATATCTTTACGAGATTAATATGTCCGCGAAATGCCCAGCGCAAAGCTGCATGGGATTACCATTCATTATGAAGTTGGCGGTGAACTTGTAATTGTAAATCTTGCAAAATGCAAATTCTAGAAATATTTTATTAATTGAATGAATGTCTAAGAAGATATGTAGAGATCGTCGCACAGGTAAGACTACATCATCTATCATCCAAACTGGCTAAATATGTAAGATTACCGTATCATGCTTAACAGCTGATCGTAACGTTTGATATTATCCCAGGCGTTTAAGGAGGAACATCGGATTTTTAACCGAATTTCGGCAAGTTCTAATGTTGGTCTATTCTCATGTATTTTGACGCGCTGAAGAAGATGCTGTAGTTTAAATTTTGATTAACCCTGTGCTCGAAAAACTATGACCATTTTTTGAACCAAAAATATTTGAATTTTCTAATTTTTGCGAATTGTATGAAAAAATGTGTGGAACGAAAGTTGTTAGAAAACCTAATACGCCATTCTTAGCTCCGGTCCGAGTCGATTCGAGGTTGTAGGCCCAAGATAGGGCCTATTTAATGTGCACAATGAAAAATTGAGTATATGTCAGAGAGTTTCCGTTTTTTTCATGTTCTGTTCCGGTGGAAAGATAGTATTTTTATTTGCTTTTCTCGGTTGTTGGTATTTCGAACTAGCCCATTTTTTCTAGCGAAAATCGTCCATTTTGAAAAATCCGTATTTTACAAATTCCAGACGATCTAAACCAATATCTAAAATTAAGGCATTTTGGTCCAAAGTTTGGCGCCATTTTGAAGATGTTCCTCCATCGAAAAATCCAAATTTGACATTAGGATTTTTTTATGGAATCTAAATTGCAGGTTCTTTTGAGTTTTCATAACGAGTATTTTAAGCCCAAGCAGATCGATTTGGGTTGAGTAGAAGTGGAGCTATGCTAATAAAGGTGTTTGAGCCTCTAGAGATACAAATTTTGGGCCTATGGACAAAAACGAAAATTGGCCTTTTTTGGGTCCCAAAGGTAACCATAATATTCATAGCACAGAGTTAGTACAAATGTGAACTACACCATCGTGTTCAGTGCGTCAAAATACATAAGAATGGACCAAAATTTGAACTTGCCGAAATTCAAAGAATGCCTTGACTACATGTGAACCATCATAGTTGGATTCTTTAGATATTATACGATGGTGACAAAATATGGAAGGGTTCATACTGTGAATACAATAAAAACACTATAAATAAGAAACAACCACCCCCTTTCAATAAAAATTTTAGTGGATATAAAAGTTTCTGATTCATGACATAATCTCGAGGACATGACTTCACATTGATACAATCGGCATTTCGGCTCACCCAGTTTCCATCAATAGAATGCTGTTTTGTACGAGGACAACTTGAAAAGTCCCTGAAAAATTAAACAAGAAATGATTTATTTGGACAAAACTTATTTTATTTCTCAACATAATCTCTTTCTAGTCCGATACACTTCGTCTAGAGTTTTTCCAATTTTTCGATCACTTCCAAATAAAACGATTTCAGTTATTTTTCAAAATAGGCGTTTGTTCCAACGATGAACTCATCGTTGTCCTGGTGGAAGAGCACTTTTTCTTTGCCAAATGTGTGGCCGCTTCCGCTCCTAATTGGCGTCAAATCGATCCAACAGCTCTGCATATTAGACGCCGGTGATCGTTTTGCCATTTTCGATGTTAACGATATGGACGATACCAAAAAACTGTCGCCATTACTTTCTTGACCGATAAACCCACTTTGGTCTTTTTCGGCATCGATTCGACAAGACAAGTTCACTGTTTCGACTGTTCTTCGGTCTCTGGTGTGTTGTGATGGATCCATGTTTCATCCACGGTTACGAAACGGCGCAAAAAGTCCTTCTTATCGCGCTTGAACATCGCCAAACACTCCTTTGAAGTTGTCACACAATAGCTCTTGTTGTCAACAGATAGCAGATGCGGCACACATCTGGCAGATAGCTTTCTCATATCCAAAAATGTATGCAATCTCGAGCACCTTAACTCGCCGATCGTCCAATATCATAGCATGGATTTTATCGACGATTTCTGGCGTTGTAACCTCGATTGGACGACCAGAACGTTTAGTGTGTTATTTGTGGTCGTACTACCACAACGAAAATCAGCAAACCACTTGTGAATCATTCCAATCGATGGTAACGAGACCCTATAATGTTTTACAAGCAATGCTTTGGTTTGCGTAATGTTTTTTCCACGTAAGAAATAATATTTCATTCTCTTTTTTGCATGTTTACAAAAATCTTCAAGGTTGGTTGCTTTCAATGGGTATCAAAACAGAACTGAATGACATATCAGTCTGAAAATTTCGATGAGTTCTAGTTATAGATGGTATATCACAAATGTCACATATGATTTTCGATTGTGGCGCCATCTGTCTTATTTTTGAGAGACTTTTCACCTTGCCCATATGGAAGTGGACTCATCATGATTATTGTTTATTTCACGCACGAATAACCTTACTACTATGAGATGAATGTTCCTTTTCAAATGATATAGGAATAACTTCCCGAATATCGAAGGCAAACTGAAACGCATCTCTGGGCATTCTTCATCCCAGTCCGATTTCAATTAACGGTTTGAAGTTGTAGCGGTCGATTATACCCTTTGTAATCCAACATTTCGTTTCAGCTTCCGATCAGAACCTGCTATTTCAACTTTTTAGAAGGGTTAAACGCACGCACATGTAACTCTGAAACGATAATGAACAAAAACGTATAATAAATTCTTTGTTTTCGTTGGGTCTAGTTATTTCCGCGCGCTAATTGGAGCACCATTATCATTACTTTTAAAAATACAACAATGGCCTAAAGTTTCAGGAAAATGAAGATAGGTGGGAAAGGTAGATATATTCTTTTCCGTATCGCATGCAAATAATATTTGAAGTTTCGCTATTCGAGGCAAAAGTCCATTAGAATATTAAAATGTTCTTTATTTTAAACAGCATCAGAAACCCCTTTGTTCGTGCGATTATCTCATAAGGTGAAACTTGAAAAAGCTCTTTGGTGGTTATGTTAATGGTGAAATGCCATTGTATAAGGTAAAGAGTTAAATGGTTTCGAAGCAAGGTACGGGCTTGCGGAACTCCACTTAAGAAGTTAGGTGCAATGCCACCTTACGTAGGAAACTTTTAAATTAAGTTGGAGCTGATATTTTGAGTGACGTAGTCGGCGTATTTAACAATTAAGGACTTAGCTGGGTGTGTTTCATTAATTAATGAAAGCAGCATCTCGGGGGACAAAAGCCGAATTCCCGTTGAACTATTCATATAGCTTGTAAAAAGTTTAAACGAATTTCCAAAACTTTTATTAAAAATATGCATTTTTCCTAGGCAGCGACGTTCCAAACAAAATTCATTAATCATCTCTGGGAATTTTTAATTCTAACGTTCGCTGACAAAACAAAATGGGAATTGTTTCATTTAAATTTCAAATAGAACGTTTATTTTGTTTGAACATGTAGGAATTAATTCCCCTTTCAGAGACTTATTTCAAATATGTATGTTCTTACAATACTTTGAAGCAAATATCAATTATTGGTACTTCCTATAGACCAATGATGCGAAGTTCTAAGGGCTATGGACTTGTGACAGAGTTCATTTTTTTCAGTGCAGCTTTCTTTACAGTATATAGACTTTGACGAATAAATACAGTTATACTCGATCACGAATTCTGAGCAGATAACATGAATTCCAGAAGTATTACAAATGAAATTTGAGCACTTGAAACTTATAAATATCTTTACCAAAAGCTGAAAATCCAGCTCTACAACTTGATTCTTATTTCATTACTAAACCATCAGAATCGAAACTCATTTTGTTGAATTGGAGGATATTAAATATCGAAAACTCTGTTAAATAAATTAGGAATAATTGTAATTCACTTCTTATTCATATTAATTATCTTGGTTTTCCCAATCCCAGACATCAACGATAAGAAGAGATTGCATTTCGAGGGAAGATATTTTTCAGGAATTTATTCCTTCATCTGTGAATGTATGTTCATTCAAGAATTAAATTAATTCAAATACGTACGAGGCCAATGTGAAAAGTCCCTGAAAAATTAAACAAGAAATGATTTATTTGGGCAAAACTTATTTTATTTCTCAACATAATCTCCTTGTAGCTCGATACACTCCGTCCAACATATTTCTTTTTTTTTTCTTTCAAATATTACGATTTAGGCAATCCTTTGAAATAGTTTGTTTCATGACCTCATCATTGGAGCCAAATCTCTTTCCGCCGAGCCGTCTCTTCAAGTTTTGGAAGTAGATAAAAATCGCAGGGGATTGAATCTGTAGAATATGGCGCATGACTAACCAATTCTTAGTGCAATTCATGCAATTTTGCCATTGCGACTGCGGACCTATGCGCCCGTGCGTTGTCCTGGTGGGAGAGACCTTTTTTCTTTGCGGCCGCTTTCGCTTCCGATCGGCGTCAAATCGATCCAACAGCTCTGCATGATATACGCCGGTGATCTTTTTGCCCTTTTCAAGGTAATCGATATGGACGATACAGTGTGCATCCCAAAAAATTGTCATGACATTGTTGGCCCATAAACTCACCTTGGCCTTTTTCGACTTCGATTCGCCAAGGCAAGTTCACTGTTTCAACTGTTCTTTGGTCTCTGGTGTAGTGTGAAACTTCCATGTTTCCTCCACGATTACGAAACTACGTAAAAAGTTCTTTCTTTTTGCCTAGTTCCTCTCTCAACACTCCACCGCTTGCATACACGATGTTCTTCCCTACAATTAGGCCAGTAAAAAACTTGTTTTGCAGAATTTGAGACTCTTGCGGATATCTCAGAATTTCCAAAATTTTGAAACTCCCTACACAGTCTATTTTTATCAGATAAATGCGCAATTTTGCACCAATTTTCCATCTTCGTATCTCTTATAGTTTTCGAGATCCCAATGGTGAGGTTTGAATTCGAATCAGCCGGTATATTCAGGTGAAAATGAATTTGTGTTTGAATGTTACCATCCCACCTAAATTTTCATTCCATTAACTGCATTGAAAGACATACAAATAGTAGATGTTTTTTTCAACCTATCCCGTAGACGTAGAAGAAATATCGATTAACAGTTTTGGTACATTGATTTTTGAAAAAGGTATGAATTTAAAATATTTCCAATCTTCCTTCATTTCCGGTTATATCGGAAGTGTAGTATATGAACTTTGTTATTTTAAATAGAACCACACTTTTGTATGTTTGGTTCCCTAGTCGAAATTATACATGATTTTGATAATGCAACCGTACGTTGATTCTCTACTGATTTTGAGGTACCATAATTTTGGTAAAATATATAGCGTTTGTAGGATCTTAGTTTATTGTGATTATCTTCAAAACTGATTTATAGAAGTTAATGAATTTTTGTCAACTTACTAAATTATGAAACTGTGAAAGAAGAATAATGTCATGAATAACTCTTATTATATCCAACGCTGTGGGTGGAAAAAAATTTGGAGTACGTTCTTCTCCACCATCAGATAGACCGATTGATTCTTATAATGCGATCACATTTGATATTTTTTGAAAGTTTTTACAGTGTGAAGGATTCTGTTAGCTTCAACCTTGAATTGTTTCTCATTATTGAATATTCCAATATTAGATGGATATAGTTTTCAACCAGTGTAATGAAACCGTTTGCGAAGAAGTTTCAATTGTATTTTGCTAGTAAAACATTCCTTTTCGATTCATTATTCATGATGCACATTTTCAGCAATGAACATATTAAAATTATCAAAAACATAATACAAAATCACAAAAATCTATACATCAGAGAAAAAGGTACCTATATGTAATTCAGCGAAGATATAGCGAAGACGCAGACGTTTTTACAACTGTCGTTCCTTCTCAATCTTGATATTGTTGTCGCTATCCACGACAACCCAACCTTATTCCAAATTTCATTAGAAGGTGAAACTTTCCGATCTCTACATAGTTTTGATGATGCAAGGACTACATTTGAGAGTACAATTTGATGTGTACAAGAACTTTTACCAGATCACTTACAACAATAGTTGCATTTTTACCTCCACAGAAAAATGTATTGTTACATTAGATTGTGCCGTTCTAAAAACAGTTTTCTTTATATTCATAGATAGATAATTCCTAGTTGTCCATGCTTGAAGCTTCCCATATTATGTACGGTTATGTTATTCAATATGCCGGATTTATCAGCACCTTCAACAAGTGCATTGAAGTCGCCAGCATATGATGCGAATATAATTTTCTAAATCGATGGAGTGGGATAAGCCACGAGATTATTTTCAAAAAAAAAAGAAATGTGTTGAACCCAGGATTGTACCTTGCAGAATCCCAATGTTCAAATATCATTTTCATACATAATTTTTCGCCTTTATCAAATGACATTATAGTTCCATTTCAACCCTCTAAGTAAGATCGGAACCATGTACTCGCATCCTATGATGTCATATCGATCTGGTTTAGCTGATACATTGGATGAGGAACGTTATTCATATACATCAATCTCAAGTTGAATCTTTTTGAATGAGGAGTGTACTACTATTACTATTACTATGGTTGGCAATTACTTCAACAAACTCATACGGTGATAGTAATCTTTTGTTCAATCCATTTGATGAATCCATGAATGTACCATTCGGATATTTCATGAGAACAGCTTAATAAGAACTTCCTACACGTAGGTACTCTATATCTGAATAATGCTATAAATATTAAGGAAAAATCTGATATCCCGAAATTTCCGATTCCTACGAAATATGGTTGAAACGGAATTTGCACTTATAGCGAAGCACACTAGTGCTGATAAAAATTATCAATATTGGCCAAATCGAGGGAAATCTAGACAGCGCGTAACATAAACAGTGTATGTTTCCCTACAAACTGTTCTACATTAAAGCAGCGGGAATGAAACGATAAAATGCGGCATGCAGCAATGATCCCGTTTTTAATGGGTAGCATTTAATGTTCTGAATACGCTCGGATTTAATTACGAAACCAGATAAAGCGGCGATCAGTCAATTACAAAGTTTCGCCAATAAGATCTAAAGTTTGGATAAGTTTTATTTGTAACCAAGGAAATCCAATTCTGTTTATTTTCCACACTATATTAACCAATATCTAAGTTGCAACCACCAAGGGGATTCTGAATAATATATCAGAAGTTTAGACGAAGTAAACGTCTCGTGTGGAGGAAGAAATTTATCTTTATCTCATAAACTTATCGATTGGTGAATGGAATCCAATCTCGGAACTTAAATTAAATGTAGTAATACATCTACTCCACCAGATCAGGATTCACAAATTGGAAATCACCAATCGGAATTGGAAGAATATAGACAATGATGGATGTTATTATAATATATCAGATTTCCATGAGGAAATAACACATTTTCTTTTGAACTCTCCTCAAATGATCAATTATCTATTAGCACTCAACGTGTCACCTTGTAAGTGATTCGAAGTGTTCCTATGCTTATACTGACCGAATTGATTATTTACTTTCTCTGACCGGAACCCAGTAAGTAAATTGGAGTCAACAATTATCTTCGTTATCGTATCTTCGTGTGTGCCCACTGTCTAATGTGCGATGTAAATGTTCAAAATGTTGTATAAAAAACCGCAAGCCATGCTACACCAGTTTGGAATAAAATGTTACGAGGGTCTGACTCCTCGTCAGATGGAGTATAAGTCCTTCTCCTCCGACTTCTACAAGCTTACGAGAGGGAGAAACCAGAGCTAAAGAGGAACATACAAGCTGCATGATGTGGGTAAGAAACTATCGAAGAAAAAGTTTGAACTGAGTAAAGTTGGACTAAAACTAATTCAAATCTATTTGTCGAATACAAGAAATACAAAATTCAGTTCATGATATTATGTTTCTAGTTGCTATACAATAGGTGTCATCATTCCAAAATACAGTTTCCAGATCGGATGAAGTCACATAATATCATTGAGGAGAGGAGTCTAGTGGTAGCGGAACAACAATGAAATGAGTATCTCAACATTCGGAGAGGTAAGTCAAGGCCAGTCAAATGTACCATCAAAAACAAAACAAAAATTCTGATCTTTCTATAATTTTCCAGAACAGTCCGGCGACAATTGCCGCAATGAAATTTTGTACAAGACCAACGGAAAAAACCCAGAAGAACGTTGTCCATATCACAAAAATGGAACATCCAAGACTAAAACTAGATGTTTGGTTTCAGCAAAAATTTTGCTCAGAGTGTTGTTTTGAGTCACATATTTAGTTTTCTCACTATACATAGTAGAAGAAAGTATTGTTATCGGTTTACAATAATTTCCGGATTTTCGCGGACGTATCCGTTCTGAGCTTTTCTGAATCGATCTAGATATTTCTGAGACTATATTTGTAGGTGTACAAAAACTGTGGAGACGATTGAGCCATTTCTGTTAGTCGAAAATCTTTTTCAATACTTCAACTACATGAGAGAGAAATCTATTATTTTCGGAGAACATCGTGTGAGCCAACGGTAGAAAGTTCGGAAAGAAGATAAGGTTTGAAATTTTCCTTGTAGGTTTGAAGATTATAGGCATAGGCAAAGACCTCACTGAATGAAAAAATAAGTCTGATAGCAAGAAGTTCGGCAGATCTCGAGCTTGACAATGAAGGGGTGACTAGTTTGATCTCGTCTAGTCCGCCTATCTGGTATCTCTCGTGGTGGAACAACATACGTGATTTCTGATGAACACGTATCATGAGAATATCTGTAGAGAAGGGAGGGATCTCCAACCCTTCTACGATGTTCTAGAGAGGCCAAAAAACTGGTAAGTTAGACATTATCAATCAGATGAGTTGCTTTCTTCTGGATAGAATACAAATATGTAAACAGTACTTCGAAACAAGTCGAATCTGTGCTTTGTAGATTATGAGGAGCTACTGGGGTGTGAAGAAAACCAAGTTTTCAAAGGTGGTTTTTTCGCAATAGACCTCATATGATCGCCCCATGAGATGGTGCTGTTGGTGGTGATCCCGAGCATGAATATAGAAGACTTCATAGGAATAGTTATAACTAATATCATCATATAAGGAATTGTGAGATTTGCCTTCATGGAGAAGACG
Organism: Endomychus coccineus; assembly: GCA_958510875.1. Lineage (NCBI taxonomy): Eukaryota > Metazoa > Arthropoda > Insecta > Coleoptera > Endomychidae > Endomychus > Endomychus coccineus. The sequence goes on from OY294068.1 coordinate 159,167,070, forward strand.
CAAGCTTGAGTTTTGGTTTTATCAAACTCTACCGGATTATCGGATCCAAATTTCAAAATCTTTGCCAAATCTTCTTCAATTTTGTCAACCTGTCTCTGTTTGATTCCTCTGGTTTCATTGGATGATATAGGTGCTTTAGATGAGGAATCAGTTCAAAATATACCATCATCTGCGAAGCTGTGGACGTGACAGGTGATCACTTGCAGCAGATCGTTTATATGGAGCAGAAACAAATTTGGTACGAATACAGATCCCTGTGAAACACCAGCGTTGATAGCCATTGTATCCATCAACCACCACATGCACTGATATATCTGAGAGGAAATTCGACAGTAAGCGACAGAATTGAGGCGGCAAACCATATAACGGAAGTTTCCCAATAAATGGCTTTGTTGCCAGACTCGATCAAATGCTTTGGAAATATCCAATGCTACAGCTAGAGATTCTTCATGTTTTCCAATAGATTTCTGCCAAACATGTGTTACGTAGGCAAACAGGTTTCCTGTTGATATCTGCTGGCGAGAACCATATTGCCGTTCATTCACGATTTTGAAGCTCTCTTGTTATTTGGATGAGACCCCGACATCGATTGCTTTCTCCATCATTTTAGACATCACAGTTGATAATCTATATTTATTAGGTCTTCTTTCCTTATTTTTTGAATTGGTTGGACTCTAGCTGTCTTCCAGCTGGAAGGAACACCAAGTACGTATGACAGGGTTAACAACCCGCAGAAAACTGTTGTTAATTCAGGCGCGCATTCTTTGAGGAGGTAGAATTTTGAGTGGCCTCATAGACTTTTTGGTATTGATATCAAGCAGAATGCGCCTAATTTTGCGCTGATGGAAGGCAATTCCAGGCATATGGCACCAATATTATGAGGGGTCCTTCCCTTGTGTATACAAAGTGCAATTTGCTGCAAACGTTTCAGCAGAAAGGTTGGCTTTTTCTTGTGGTGTAGTAGCCAGTGTGTTCTCATCTTTGGTTAAGGGAGGGAATGAACTGGAAGTGGAGTTTCTACCAATTGCTCTAGCGAAAGTTCAAAACGAACGGATTTGAAATTTTGCTAATTTCTAAATTTGTGAAAATTGGGACTGTACTGATTTTGGGAGTGGGAGCTGCATTTCAAGAGTTATTCTTGCCTCAATATTCAGTTTTTCAGATAGAATTATAGTATTTCATTGAACCATAATGAAAATCATGTTTTTCTCATCATGAATATCACACGCATTATATTCAACCTGCAGTAGTGTCCGAAATTCTTATTTCAAGATTCAAGTTACATCACCATTGTCATATCACAGTCTATTTCATGTTACCATTAGCCACTAAGAATACTATTATAGTACTAAGAATATTTCAGCTATCAAATATCCATCCCCAGATTGAAGTGAATTAGAAGAAATGTACCTATTTAAATACTATTTGGGGTTGATAATGCTACCAAGGGGTTACCATCAGCTGGAGATAAATACGTATCTAATGAATTGTTTTTTTGCTCATACTTTTCTATACCTACTAAATTAAGTGGATATTTGTCCGTACTGACAAACTTTCTTGAGAAATGGTGTGACCTTCTTTTTGCTTCATGTGTTCGTTTCCGATTTTGTTTTGGTTCATATTTATATAATATAAAATAAATATATAAAACGTTTTCCTTTCTGACCTGCAGTGGATCGCATTTGTACATCAAATCAGAGGCCAACACTACCAATATTTTACTAAAACAGTTGCTAACACATTATTATGCATTTCATAAAGTAGCAATTGGAATGCGCGGCACCGCGGTCACAAGAAAATTGGGTTCCGATTTCCTTCTCCAAATTGATGAGTCGCTCACGCCCACTCTGGCATTTTACGTGTATAACCAAATTGCACTTGTCCATGACAAGGTGCAGAAGCTGCAATAACGTTTAGTAACGCTTAGAATTCTTGGAAATATTGTTTAGTTCGCGCTCAATCACATTATCGATATCATAATTCAATTGATTCATACGTTACTTTTCAAATAAAAATGGAATTAGTTCCTTAAATATTATTACGCTCATTGAACCGTTTGATTACAAATTCGAACCTCAACAGTATGTTTTTAAAATTGAAAGTTTAATGAACGGAATGATATTCAACAAAGTAATTGTGTTTCTATTTGTTTACAATCAATTTGCTGAACAAATCCTAATCATTCAAACACAACGGAAGATTATGGAGGCATAATAGTCCAGTCTATAAGCTGGGGATTTCCACCGACTTTCTGAAAAAAAAGCAAGGGGGCGTATGAAAAATAGTATGAATATAAATTCTTTTTGCATAATGTTCTGTGGCAGATTTGGATCATTCGTAAGGGTTGAGCTAAATGAACACGGGCTCTCATTTACCCCTAAACGCCAAGATAACACTATTATCACTCGCTTTTGAAGATAACTTTGAATTTATGAAAAAATTTGGGCTTTTTGAGTCGTTGAACATGAATCCCAGGTCATTTTCCCGGAAAACTCATTGAATGGGCTGAAAATCAGGGAAATTTCGTCATTTTCATACAGAATTGCTCATTGTTCACGCGATTATCGTTCTATAAGGGAATACAGCGAGTTGAGACCCTCATATTCGACGCATGGAATAGTCTTCCAGGATGATACAGTGAGGTGAAGAAGTTGGCATATGGATTGCTGACGATCTTCGGGTCGACATATTCGTGCGAGCAAGCGTTCTCTTGCATGAATATAATAAAAAGTTGAGTTAGAAGTCAACTAACAAACAAAAATCTAGAGTCGTGCTTGAAACTTAAAACAACAAGTTATAAGCCAGATTTAATCAAACTGTCAAAAGGCATGCAAAGCCAATGCTCCCATTGATGTAATTATCTATATTTGAGTTTTTATGTGAATAAATATCATTTCGTATTCAAAGTCGTTTATTTTAAATCAGAAGTCAAATGTATAGAAGTAAAAACTATAATATAGAAACGAAAATCTTTAGTGGCTCTTTATTAGCTTATAAATTTTATAAATTGTAACTTTTGGCTCTTTCGTTTCAATAAGTTGCCGACCCCTGCACTAGATGGATAGAGTTAGTGAGGTAACCCATTGGTAAAAGTACTGTCCTCATTAAGACCATTTTGCCCTTTCTCACTCGAAAAGGTTTTCACGATTATAAGCCAAGCTGGGTCAGAGTTCAGTCTACATGAACTTCAATAAGTGTTCCGCCATCTCGCATGCCCTACACGGCAGGTCATTCGTTAGACCCATAGTGTGCTTGTGTTTTCTTAGCTGACAGTGTCCCATGGCGATTCCTGTAAATAGTCGCAGGTTTGTTTCGAGATAGTCTCAAGTAATATTCAGCTGTTTAGTCCAGGCTGTGAACCGGGATTTTAGCTATAATAAAAAAAAAAACATGTAAGTTCGAATTAAAAATTTTCTTTTGAATTAGAATCAGGAGGTTCTCAGGATCATTCATACACCTTAAAACCTCTTGAGAACCCCAAACCCACCCATTGGGGGGCGAAAATGGCCCGAAATCTCCAAGTCTTGGACTGTATTTTCTACAAAAAAAAGCATTTTGGCATTTCGAGTGCACCTAGGGGTTTTTTTGGGTCGCTGAATACGAATCTGTAGCCAGATCTACTTGCAATCCAACGTAGGGGTGGTCAAATTGACGAAATTGGCCAATTTTGCACCTCTATATGTTATTTTGCAATTTACGTGTTTTAGGTATTTCGAATGCACCAAGAAGGTTTTTTGGGTCGCTGATCACTAATCCATAGCCCCATTTACTTGCAATCCATCGTAGGGGTGGTAAAATCGGCGAAATTGGCCAATTTTGCACCCCTATATGTTATTTTGCAACTTACGTGTTTTTGGCATTTCGAATGCAACAAGGGGGTTTTTTGGGTCGCTGAATACGATTCCGAAGCCAGATTTACTCAGAAGTAATTTTAAAATGCAAAAATAATAATAATTTAGAAGCGTGTCAAATTGGCCATTTTTGTAAATTTCCCACCCCTACGATGATATTCAAGTAAATCTGGCTTCGGAATCGTATTCAGCGACCCTAAAAACCTCCTTGGTGCATTCGGAATGCCTAAAACACGTAAATTGCAAAATAACATATGAGGGTGCAAAATTGACCAATTTCGTCAATTTTACCACCCCTACGATGGATTGAAAGTAAATCTGGCTACGGTTTCGTATTCAGCGACCCAAAAAACCGCCTAGGTGCACTCGAAATGCCAAAATACCTTTTTTTGTAGAAAATACAATCCAAGACTTGGAGATTTCGAGCCATTTTCGCTCCCAATGGGTGGGGTTGGGGTTCCCAAGAGGTTTTAAGGTGTATGAATGATCCTCAGAACCTCCTGAAGCTAATGCAAAAAAAAAAATTTCGATTCGAACTTACATGTTGTTTTTTTTTTATATTCCGGTTCATAGCCTGGACTAGTTTTTGGACAAAGTGGTAAGTAGATATCTATTATTTGGCACTAGAAACTTCCGTCAAATTTGTCCAGTACTGTAGCAACAGGGGATTCAATTTTTTACTCAATTTCTATGACTCGTTCTCCACAATTAATTTTGTCCAGTGCACTTGGATCGTTCGATTTGTCGGTTTATAGTGTGCCTTTTGGAAGAAGATTAAGTCTAGCTGAGTCAACGCCACAGGCTGAAAACTGCTTAGACTGATCTATTTTATAGCCGAAACGTTGTAGCCTAATATAAGCCAATGCTGGCTGTGTCGTCCACCTCTCCGCATGTGCACAACCTGGATGAACAATAATGCCCATTATGTTCAGATAACTGTTCAGGATACAGTGGCCTGTGTGCAAAATAATACAAAATTTGGTTGATGAACAATCTCTTGAGTTTGATGATCGTCCATCAAGCGTAGCAGTTATTTTAGATTCATCATAAATCTTCCAGTTGTTCTCAAATATGCAGCTCTAATTGAAATTTTTGAAGAATAAGTTATTTTTACAAATAGATATATAAAAATTCTCGGGAAATAGGTCACATCAACACTTTGTTCTATATTTTCGTCTTCACGTACGTTTTGGTCTCACGACCATCATCAGAAGACTCATTATGGCAAAAAGGTTTTTTTTTAACTAATTAAACCCAAAGCGTCCATATCGCACCAATTTCAATCAAAAATGTAATAACGTGACGTAATAGTTTCGATCTCCAGTCGTTGAGACCCTATACCAACATGCGCTTGTATATTATAAGAATATTACTCAATAGTGGATTCTTGTTATATTTTATACTTGAAATATTGACGTGGTACAATTTCGATTATTCGTGATTCTGTTCGTTTCGGCGACGTGGGCATTTTTGATTGAAATTGGAACGATATGGACGCTTTGTGCTATAATTAGTTTAAAAAAAAACCTTTTTGAGATAATGAGTCTTCTGATGATGATCGTGAGACCGAAACGTACGTAAAGACGAAAATATAACACAAAGTGTTAGTGTGACCCATTTCCCGAGAAGTTTTATATGTAATTCATACTGTGTCGAAAATCTTTATTATATATTCATAAATAGAACGAGAAATCTGATGGTGGAAGGGCCAGAAAAGAGACTAGATCCTCCTTTATCTACGCCAATGAACAAACGTTCTCAATTGGAAATTACAGGTATCTGTTTTGGGAGTACTTTCTTCTGCTTCTTATGCCCGGTGAAAATGCGATGTTTTTCGTCAAACAAACGGAATGGGAACACATCCTAGTTGCGATTGATCATGTATACTTAATTGGTAGTTCCGTGATTAGATGAGCATGATTTTGATTGATTTCTCCATCACTTCAGCCATCACAGATAACAGTGCACAGGATCTATAATTATTAGGGAGGGTCTTCTTCCTTTGTTTTGGAATTGGTTGAACTCTAGCTGTCTTTTAGCTGGAAGGAAACACACCAAGTTTGTATGAAAAGTTAAAAAACCTGCAGAAAACTGGTGTTAATTCAGGTGCACATTCATTGAGAACGACAGGTTGAATTTCGTCTGGCCTCAAAGACTTTTCGATATTCTCCAAATAGAACGATGGATGTAGTGGTGATAGGATGAGGAAAGAAACGAGATCTTTCTGTAGCTACGCAAATGAACAAGCGTTTTCAATTCGAAATAACAGGTATCTATTTTAGGAGCACTTTCTTCCGCTTTTTATGTCCGGTGAAGATGGGATGAGCTCAAATAATTATTTTTCGTCAAACAAACGGAGTGAGATCATATCTTGGTTGCAGTTGTTAATGTGTACTTAATTGGTAATTTTTTTTTCACATGGTGCAATCATGATTGAAATCATTGCACAGTTTTTGAACTTACATTTCTACCTTTTTTATTTATGGATCAACACATATTATACGAAACTATTATTGATTCTAATACGATATCAATGAGTTGCTTTGTATTAAGTTGAAGCTATCTCAAAGGCCTGCCAAAATGTGGGTAGTTTCCAGAATCTACAAATGTAAGAGCCAATGATGCCATTGAATTCCTAAAATTCAGTGAATGAAGGTATGTTTGGGAACCACAATTCCATAAGAAAGGTGCTGCATTTTTTGAAGAATGATATGTTTAGCGGAAAGATGAGATCTTCAAATATCTTGATCTCAAGCCCAATAATATTAGTACCATTGGAAAAGAAGGTATCATTAAGTTTGAATTTATATTGATAGCGTTATCAATAGAATGGTACTGTTTGTTAGAAAGAAGAAATAATGTTTTAAGTTTTATATTTTAAAAAATAAAAACAAATAACGAAACATAACATTCATTATAGAAATAGAGAAAACGGCTTACGCGGAAAATTCGAAAGGTAAATCAAATAACAAAACAACTGAATTCCATGTAACGTCCTAATGTTTTCCATGGCCGCCTCCACCACCGCCGCCACCATGTCCACCTCCACCTCCACCGCCTCCACCTCCGTTCTTGAATCCGTATTCCTTTCCACCGGAACTTCCTCCTTTTTTCGCATAATCATCGTGATGAGAGTGATGACTTTCATGTCCATGATGACCTTTGTGTCCCTTGTGATCTTCGTCGTAATGTCCCTTGGCGGAATTTCCCTTCTTCCCGTAGTGATCATCATGGTAGCCGGACTTATGTCCGCCTCCCTTCTTGTGGTGACCTCCTTTGCTTCCGTGATGACCGTGATGACCACCGTGTTTGGAATGATGGCCAGATTTGTGGTAATCATCGTAAAACTTGTGATTTTTATGATAATCGTCTTTGTGAGATTTGTGATGATACCCGGTTGTTTTCGATCCTTTCTTGTGACCTTTTTTCTCGCCAAATTTGCCTCCCTTGGAACTTTTGCCAGAAGCGTGATGCTCGCCGTAATGTCCGGCCTCATCGTGATGACCCTTTTCATGTCCTCCTTTTTCGGCGTGATGTCCTGCCTTGAATTCTTTTCCATGCTTTCCATGGCCACCTTTGTCGTGATGATGACCAGATTTGTAACCTTTGTCACCCTTTCCGCCGTGACTAGAATGGTGCTCTGCATGGCTGGATTTTCCTCCACCGGATTCGTGACTGCTTGCATGTCCGTGACCACCGCCTCCACCGCCACCACCGCCGTGACCTCCATGACCCGACGCCGCTACTTCAAGATCGTAACTAGCTAATTCTTTTTCATCATCGCCTTTGTTTGTAGTTCTAGCCGCTACAAAAATAGCGACTAGACAAAGATTGATAAGAAATAGGTATGCTCTCATCTTATTTGGTACACTAGGAGCACTCAACTGATTAAACATAAGCCTTGTTGACTATTTATACGATCAATATTTCCTCACTTGGATATTCCGTTTTCGCGGTAGATTTAACGTTATTACGAAGGTATAGCCGTGTAATATCTCATTGTTTTTTGTCATCTTTACCGGATTTTATCTTTATGTAATAGGGCTTTCACTAGTGTTGCACTTTATTGCTTGGTTGAGTTGCATTACTTAATTTAATAGTGTAACACTTTGCTGACAGAAGTAGAACATTGAAAAAAGTTTAGAATAACTGTATAGTTTGCGCAATTCTAATAATTGATACTAAAATCTAATCCACAGCATGAATTTGAAGTTGAACACTGATATATCATTCTGAAATATTGTGAATGCTCTTCACAAAGGGTAGATGAAGCGATAGCCCTTCAGAACCAGCATGATGTAAGTCCATCATGTGAAATTGAGATAATTGACTGTAAATATTAACTTAATATTCACATATACTGTTCTTAAAAAATTGCTATCCATGAATTTTAAGGCAATTCGAATATAGAACTTGTAAGATATTAGAGTGAAAATATGAACACCATTCAGCCTTGTAAAACTAAACCAGGCACAATGACTTACGCTTGAAATTAAACTATTTTTTTAACTCAATTTTTTCAGATAAACACATACGTGAAGAAATTGATGGACTCTCTTTCAGGTACGCTTAATCTCGAATAGAATCCAGAAATCCAATTTCCTCCTCTCGCTCTTAAAATTTTTGAGTAATTTTTCTGATAAATGGGCGGAATAAACTGTACAAGAGTCAGAATATAAATCTCCTGAACGTCGGGGCAGTTAGAAGACCCTTGTTCAAATTCTCCAAATTCACGGCTAAAATATTATCTGACTTGTCCTATATAAGCTGGTGTAATATTTCTCATCGATTATTGTATATTTGCTCTTGTGAAGAGCCGCCATTGTATGTTATACCAATTCACAGGCTGACCATCGGAAATGTTAGACCTTTAAGTAATGAATTTTGCAAAATGTTTTGGGCCTTGCTTCCGCTATAGCTTCATAAGAGTTGTCTGGAACATAGGTGATTGAATCTCTACCGAAGTATCGATAATTTGACAGCAAGAAGTGGCCAGATTGATTGATATTATTTGCAAACTTCAGCAGTTTTACTCGCTCATTGAATATGGAATCTGTTCATTATGTACTTTGGTGGCGTTGATAGGTCACAAGGTCGTGATCGCTCACTGTGCAAAGACTTCCACAATTTTGCAGTTCGATGGGAAAATGAATGCCATTCCAAGCATATTGTATGTGAAACCGAAACCATATGTATGTGCGATTGGTGATCGATCGGAATCGTGCAGGTCGTAGAAGCTTATGTACATGATCTTATTCAAAAAACTGTTGTTACTTTTGCCATGTTAGGGAGAATAAGTTCAATCTACCCACAAAGATATGACGCTGCAACAAATGCTACTCGTATAACATCTGCGTTATAACTGGTTGCATTCAAATTAACCCGAAGGAGAATCGAAGGTGACTTACTAACAAATTACATTGCACCCCAAATCATCACTTCAGGTGCAAGGAACAGAAAGGCACCAAACAGATAGTTGTAATTTCCCCCGTTCCTCACAGAAACGTCTCACCTTCCTCCGTTCATCATGGCCCACAAACAGGAGACTACATGATGCCATTCCTGTACCTACTGTAATTGTTCGTTACACAATTTCTGCCTGCGGACACGAGGAATTGGAGTAAGCGGTAGACATATACGCACGTTACAGACACTCATCTGAAAAATACAGTGCATTACGGCGACACGGCCCAGTAATTGTACTACCGAATAACTTCGGGCGAAAGTGTATAAGTTAATTTAGGTCGGAAGGGTTTACGGACGAAGTACTAATTGTAGCATCCTTTCACGTGATCTGAGTTAAACTTGATAATTTTTTATGTTTCGGTTCATTCTAGAATAATTCTTCATAATTGAATGTCAATAAAAGTATTATCCAAAGACGAAGTTGTTTTATAATTATTCACAGTTCCTATGTTAGGACAGGTTGGCAGAATTCAAGTTTAATTGAGTTTCGTATTTAAACAAGATATCTGTAAATTCATATGCCAAACTTGAGAAGGTGATTATAAATGGAAAAAAAATCCGAAAACCGTGCAATGAAGAGATACGACGCTTTGATGATGGGGCTCAATGATGATTTTGTTTTATATTTCAGTAACCATAATATGCTAATCTTTCAATTCTATCAGTTTGAGTAATATCGATGAAAGAAATTGTTATTTGTTACCAGTCGACGGAATTTCTTTCCAGTGGCGTCGCTTTGGAACACATGTATTACATTTTCCATTTGCCTATATTTTCAATCGCATCAATTTTGTTCATTTCAACATTGTTTATGATTTTTTTTAGGTTATTTTTGCTCCAAAAAATATTGTCAAAAATGTTCATCAGACGAACCATTTTTGGGAAGAACCGACTTGAAAAAGGCCGTGTAATCTCTCATTTAAAATAATAAATTAATGGAATTGTCAAAGGAATCTTTGAAACTTCATGGTGACAATTAAATTTTGCTATCAATATCTGTTACGTTGACTTAAGGTGTAATTTTGCTGTAGCTTCATTTGCAGAATTTATTGATTCCGATCAGAAGCATTCTATAACACAAGTGTTTTGAAATGTTTCCTCTTACATTATGACAGAATACAAATGTGCTGGAATGTCCGATATGCATTCCATATACGGCAAAGCTAATGGTTGTAGTCATGAAGCTCTCAGATTTTACCAAGATGCACCAAAATTTTACCAAAATTATTTGCTTCATCATATCAACGCTTGAGGCGCAAAGAACCGATTGCGACAGAAATCGTACCACTAAGAATGCATATGTACAATGAAGTATTAAATATTCTCCTAACCCAGGAATTAGAACCAGGAGACTGGCTTTGATGGTCAACGTACCTAAGAATTTTGTAATGAGAATTCTGTATGAGCAGTTGATTCTTGTCAGAAAGAATCGATTGCGACAAAAAGTATACCACTAGGAATTCATATGTAGAAGAACGTGTTTCAAATATTCTTTCAACACAAGAAATAGAACCATCAGAGCAGTCGCTGATTTACAACGCCTTGAAGCTCTTAAATCGCAAGATTTCTAACTCCGATTAGATTTTAGTCAACGGATGCAATTGAAAACCCTACAAGGCTGCCATCTCCTTCCAATTTATTCACTGATGAAGCCGACTTCACGAGGGAAGGAATTGTGAATTACCAAAACAGTCACATTTGGGCAGGCGAAAATTTCCATGCATATTTTGGAGCAGCATTTCAAAACAATTTTTTGATAAATGGGGATGATACAAAATCATCCAATTGGACCTTCAATAATGCCTCGTTCCTTAAATGATGAAATGTATTTGATCGTTTTGGAAAAATATCTTACAGATCTCTTAGATAATGTGCCAAACGCAATTAGATTAGCAAGCTGGTTCACGCACCTCCCCATCAGAAGTGGATAGGCTGTAACGGTTCTGTTGCGTGGCCTCCTAATTCACCCGAATTACATATGTTAGATTTTTTTATTGGGGTTATCTGAAATCAATGGTGTAATCGGCTTCAGTGGGAAACGAGTGTGATCTTGAACAAAAGATAATAGAACAATGCGAGAAGATTCGGAATGAGAAAAGATTATTTGAACAAGTACAAAACCTGAGGAATCTGCTAGAATGTTGCATTGACATGAATATGTATTTGTTGATGTTTGTCATTTAATAATTATTTTGTGAATCGTTGGTTGATTAATGAAGCGCCGATGCTTTTAATTGAAGCATTCCGAACCATATGTTTACGTGAAATTATTTTCTTATTTTTTCGTGTATGACCCCCTCCTGTAGGGCATATGATTTTCTGGATATTACTATGATTATACTCAGTAAAATTGAAAGTAATAGTTATTTCTCTTATATCAAGGTGACAACTATCAAGAAGTAATAGTTTCCAATGTAGTTCAGAGCCTTAATATCGGAAAGATAGTGTAGTTTATGTTATTACTTAAAACACGAGGAATACGAGACTTCATGTTAAATTGATCGATAATATATGATTAAATCATCTAGCAATGTTATGATATCTATATAAGTTGGTATGTAATAATAATAACGTTTATTTCAATATGCAGATAGTCACAATACAAAAGTTCAATAATTTTGTATTAATAAATAAACGAACAATACTCACAGAAGCCGTAGCTTGTGCCTGAGGTAATGTATGAATATATACACATGCATACTACACACATACATATATATATACACACATATATCTACATTATAGTGACATATTTAGATTAAGTAATATGATAATAATAATAACTTAATCAACTTATATTTCCCCCTATAACTTCATAGATCATAAAATTAGTTATCTCTGCAATAAATCATGTTATTACTAGGAGTTAAACTTGATTAAGTTTATTACATACAACTGCTCAGTAAACTATGTTCTCAGTTTCAATACAAATCTCTTGTAATATGCAATAATTCTTTCACACAATGAATACTGATGCTTGATAGTACCTGATACCAGCTACGAGTATACTGTATCATTTCTGTTTCCAATAATCTACTCAAATTTTGTTTATATACTTTAAACCGTTTTCAATATCCGCTCTTGTAAAACAATTTCTTCGCGTTTATATTCCCACACAAGCAAGGCATACATAAAATAAAAGATAAATTCTTCATTTACAACTTTATTACATGTTTGTCGTTGCTATCGTCACTCACAAAACCTACCGCCATAAAATGTAATGTAAATGTGGCAAAGTTAGTTGGGCTCTAGAGCTATTAATTCCTCCAGCGTACGCTGTTTAGATTTCTTTCTATGTAACTGATTGAATATACGATGAAACTATGTATGTCACTAGAAAAGATTAAGCAATTATGATAATATGTTGAGATGTGTTCATTTGTATTCGTTGTGGAAGCGGAATTGAATGAAACTTGTATCAACATAGTAGTCTAGGCTGTAAGCTGGGGAAAAAGGCCAAATAATAACTTTTATTAAGAAGGTGGAATCTGAAAAAATTTTTGCATGATGTTTTATGAACCCCAAAAGTAATTCGTGATACGATAACGCTATGCCCTTGGCCCCCCTTCACCTACAGAAGGTTAAAATTTACCCATTTCTACCCCTCCTATATTAGACGTTATATGATCTATTCAAAAAATGAGAATTGAGCTCCGAAAATAGTATCTAGAATGTTTTAGGGTCGCTGATCACGAATCCGAGGTCGGTTACCGGAGAACTCAACCGGAGACCAGAGAATAGGAAACATTTGAGTTTTTCATTTTCCGGCCTCTTGATGTATTTGAAAAAATTACTGGGAAATTGCAAAATTTTTCCGGTTTTTGCATATCCGATTGAATTTTCCGGGTAACCGACCTCGGATTCGTGATCAGCGACCACGAAATTACCTAGAGGCCATTTAGAAGTCGAAAATGAAAAGTTTGAAAAATGACAGGAAAATAGCCAAATTTTTCCGATTTTCTGGTCACCGGTTGAGTTTCTCGGGTAACCGACCTCGGATTCATGATCAGCGACCCAGAAAACCTCCTAGATACTAATTTCGGAGTTTAATTTTGATGTTTTGAATAAATCATATAACGTCTAATATTGAGATGGTAGAAATGAAGGGGGGGGCGAGGGCATATCGTTATCGTATCACTACCTCTGGGGCGCAGAAAACATTAAGCAAACATTTTTTTTTCAGATTCCACCTTCTGAATAAAAGTTTTTTATTCTCCTAGCTTAAAGCCTAAGCCATAGAGAATAATTTGCTTCTTCAGACTGAACAGTCAAGGCAGGCGATGGAGTAACTTATCAACTATCTCCAGTGGAGATATGAATAGTCCGTTAGGAAATTTTTGGAGAACCAAGCTATTTCAACACCATCTCCTGGTGATGAATCACCGAGAACGGTCAACAGGTTTCGCTATCCAAAGAATCGAAAAGGCACGTTCTGTTGAAGAGCTCATGAGAGAGCGAAACAGCTTCCCGGAATTGGAAGACTTATTGTCACTGTTCCATCTTGAGAACCAAAACATTCTCTAAAGCATGATTTTAGACAATATAGTCTATAATGCAAGACATGAACTCTTAGTAAAAAGTCAGTATGACGGTTATCGATAAGAGGCTTTGAGAAGATACGTAACGTAGCATACAACAGTACCGTTCAGTCTTAATGAGGCCTAGCGCCTATTAAATATTAGAATTCAACAGTTTCAACACTTTCTTGCGGAATTCATATGTTGCACCTGTTCTCTAGGTGACCACGTGAGATTGGAAAGTGTTTCACCAGTGAATAAGCGTGTATAAGAGTGTTATGACTGAATAAAGTGCGTTGCGAAATGGATTCGTAAGTGAATGGTAATGTTGGTGCGTTTTAGGTCGTACATATAGTTTACTGATGTTTGTTAGTCGAATGTCGAATAAATATTGCGCTCCCGGCTGCGAGGCAAATTACAACAATAGGCCGAAAGTTCGAATGTTAAGTTAATATAATAGCTTACGGAAATAATGGATATCGACTGTCCCTGTGAAATATTCAATGATAACGATAATAATAACAGAACAACGTTCTCGTAGTGGTACCGCACCAAGTAAATTTGACAATTATTTTGAGATTACAAGAAATTGGATACAAAATATTCTATATTAAATGTGACAATAATAGCAAAGTCATGAACAATTTTTTTAAACATAACAAGTTAAGTATCATGTATCCTCTCATCCAGTTGATAATTCAAGACCATTATTCTATGTATTCGATTGAGTTCAGATTGTCAAATGTATAAGGAATAATTGCTTAAATTCAAAATCTAATCAAATTGTGCATTATCTCAACTTTGACTCGGGAGACAAGGGCATTGCCTCATTTTATGCTTTTAAAAAATGCATGGACCAGAACATGATAAATTGTTAAGCTTCGGATATTCTTTGAATTTGAAAGCACTCTATTATACATTTGGAACGTCAAAATATTAAGTTAGCAATTAGGTTATTCAATGAATATGTTATATAGCCTCTACTCACTCTTCGCATGGAGGAGTGAACATTTATTGCACATTATTTACGTAGCCAAATATTACAACAAAAAATAGAAATGTGAAGTATGTAAGTTGAATTTGGCTTCCTCTAAAGAAGATTTATCAGTTATGTACTCTCATATATGGAAAATTTGAGTAGGGGTGGTTTATATTATCAAAAACACTTGTTCATTTTCTATAAATGATTAAAAAATGACGCAGAACAGTTTCCTATAATTCTAAATAACATTCTCATTGGGACATCTGCTTTTCGGCAGAAGGTGTTGGAACACCTAGGCTCGGCAAACATGTACGAAGATGTTAATTATATCACTTCAGGAGATGGTTGATCAGTGAACACGTCCGCCTCGTCCCACTAACGAGCTCATGAGTAGAGCGAAACCGCTGTCTGGGACTTGAAGACGTGTTGTTACTATTCAACCTGATGAACCAAACCTCCGCCTATAGCCATATAATAATCTTCCACGCACTGCCGATCCAATGTTTTCTGCAGTCTTAGTTGAATTTCCATACAAAAGTCGGCTGCAGACGCATTTCATTAATCATTCATCTACTATTCTTTCCTTAATTACATCATGGAAATACGAATTAACGTAGGTTAGATTATCGAAACATCTTATTTTTTTTCACAGTCGTAAACGACAATTGTAATCTTTCTAGATTCGGGATAGAGCTGGGCAAGGAAGATTCAAACCTATGGCGCCAATGTTTTACAGCACTCTTGGTTTTCGCCATCACGTGTTTTATTTGTGAGTATGAAGAGTTGGATAGTAGAACTAAGAAGGAATGTGAGAGAATCAATGATTGTATGTGTTGTGGAGGATAAATTGGTCCTAGCTGACAATAGGGAGGTAAGAGAATGTTTCTTGGTATCCATATTCGTGTGTTTCTTCGTGATTTAATTCAAAAGCATATAACAGGAGAGAACTTAAGTAGATGAAGGGAGAAGTTGATAACCACCATGGTTCAGAAAGTAGTAATTGTTAACAATAACTCGTGTATTATATGCGTTGTTTTTGTTTCGGAATTTGCTTTTATTCCCATTGGAAAAAGCAAATGGTATACAACTAAGGACTGAATTCATCTCCGGCAACACCATTTAAACAAGAAGGCCTTATATATATATCCTCAAAAGTATATAACACTTTAGTTTTACTGTCAGTATTACAGGATTGTGCCGTTAACGTATGGGTGATGAGCTGCAACATATCATATGGCTTATGACGTTACGATCAAGCGTCCAGGCCTTGTACTGAAGAGGGTATTTGCTAGACATATATCACCAAAAAGACACATAGTCACTCCCCGATGTGACGGATCAGTGCGGAACTGGTTATGGTGATTATAACTTTCTATTATCACTCATTTGATATAACAATTAACACCAACCGATATTGAATGGACGGACTCTTAAAATAGAGACCTGGAGTTGGGGAGAACCATTTAGATTTAAAGTAATTTCAGGAAGCAGATTTGGCGGAAGTTAATACGGTGATTCGCGTAAAATATCTTGAATAACAAGTTGGACGACTTAGCGTTAAATTGGCATCAATTCTTTCCATGTAGGTACGGTCTAGCGATAAAACAATATTAATAAGTCTAACCTTGTCGTTTTTAGAACTCGCAGAATTTAATTTGAGATAGATGAGTTAGAATTAAAAACGAATATAAAAAAGGAGCGTAGGGTGTTTAGAAACGGTAAAAAAGGTTAATTAATCTCTTTAAGCATGCAAACCGCATTATTCTTTTACCCTTTTAATGCAGTCCTGTCCTGTTCCGGTAGCACTGCGGCGTTATTTTATAACTTTAACGAAGCATGTCATGACAACATTTCCATATAAAACGCTGGCAGTTGAAGCATCGCTAGAAAACTTGAGGGGATAGATGCCATTTAACAACTGTCGCCTTACACTGGAGGTATTATTCTTCATACTGCTTTAGTGTCTCATTAGTGTGCAACTCCAGGACCTTTGGCACAAAGGGCGATGTTATCGTTATATCGTCTTTCTAACCTCTACGAGCCTTTGATGACTTTTTCATCATAACACACGACTCGTGATAAAAGGTGCGAACTTGCAAATGAAGTAGGTAGGTAACTACTATAAACATTTACTTTGTCCTTAAAAGTGAAGTTTTGGTTGAATTTGAGTTGCAAATTAGTTTTCCACTGTAAATATGCTTCCGCTGCCAACCTAATTATCATTACATTCATAATCTTCTATAAATAATGAAATGTACTCATTCATTCGGGATAGATAATAGCTCCGAATCTCGAGAATCCTCTCTTTATAAATATTTTATATGAAGCCAATTGCTTATGTAAATTATTGTCACGGATATCTACTTTAGAACTTTCCACAGTATTCACTGAAAGTTTGCCAATCCCAAGAACATCTGAATGACATTGAATTCACAAACCAGTAAATTGAACGCATCATATCTATATATCATTTGAAAATTTCGAGTGATTCGGAGCAACGTTCGACCGCTATGTAAGAACCAATAACGTGCCGTATGAACTTAGATTGGGACAGACTTCGTTCGCTGGGCAGACTCCGTTTTAATATGCGACTAAGAGTGTTAGCTTTATCACATCTATTGTATTTACAATCAATCAGATTGACTTTGTATTTTATATTTTACGTCAGTTTTGCTGCTTGAAGTATATCTTGCATTGTGCTTCGCAAATTCTTAATAAAATACTTTCGAACACTTCTAGCGAGGCAAATGTGAATGATTGTAGGGACAGAAAATAAATTGGAATTACTCAGAAGCCCCTAATGAAACACGTTGGATTATACTCTATGTTATATTGAAATTTCATCCAAATGATCTACCTACATAAAGTATTTCACAACTATATGTTTTATCCTGACAGCTTAACAGGTGTCAGCTAGACTTTCGAATTTATTCGAAGAACGTAAATTGAGTCCCATTTCCATATTCCTACGTAAATTCAGTCCCACTGATAAAATCATACTATCTAAATTGAAATCCACTGATAAAATTATACTACGTGAATTGAGTCCTGGGTTTCAATATAATTCTCAGAATATTCTTACAAATCAGAGTGTTAAGATTAGTGCGATTGCAATATTCGCATTCCATATCTATAAAATTAGGTTAGTAAGTTAGGTTAGGTTAGGTTAGGTGACAATAAGGAATCATTATTGTTTATTATGAGTGTGGTAAGATTTGCGCGATCACAATATCTACATTGCATATCAACAAAGTTAGGATAGTATGTTAGGTAAGGTTTACTTATTTATTTATTTATCTAATTACCAACCCAACAGGAAATTATCCGATTGAAGGGCAATATACACAGATATAATCATGTTACAATTCAAGTAGTACTGATTAATAATGTAAGTCATAACTATAGTTAAAGAGAACTAGTTAACACTTTTTCAAATTTGTATATAGAGAAAGAGCTTGATTGTACTGAATTAAAATATCTACAGATTCTATTGATTAAAAAATTGAATAAAATATTTGAATTTGCTTGAACCAAATAAAAGTAATCACTTCTCCTATTTGAAATTCTTGGAACCAAGAAATTTAGTTTTGCTGTCAAGTAGGGACACTGAACATTATTGTTAAAAAGAGGCAGCATAACATAATTCGCCTTAATTTAAGACTAGCTACCTCAAATCTGATCTGCAAAACTGAATTGAGTTTCCCTAATTGGATACACATCATCCGCCTCAAATGCCAAATACTTCGAAAATACGCGCCGAACACTTTCCAAGACAATTTCATATTTCACGTAGTATGGGTCCCAAATGACACATGCATATTCTAATTTAGAGCGCACCAGTGCAAAATAAAGTTGTCTAAATGTATTATGTTTTTGCAATTTCGTATGATAAAGTCTTGAATTCGCATTGATTGGGAGACAACATCTTCAATATGGTTAGAAAATGACCATTTTGAATACAATGTTACTCCTAAGTCGTTCATTGGATACACTTTCTTTAGTGTTATGTTTTTTTTTATTATAATTGCAAATAGTTGATGTCGACTTTCGGGTAATTGACATAATCTTACATTTGGAGATATTTAATGGTAGTTTATTTAATACACACCAATTGCTTATTCATGTTAGATTCTCTTGTAGTAAGTCGCAATCTGTCTTGGAATTTATAGAAAGAAAAATTTTAAATCATTTGCAAAAACTTCCTTTTCAACGTCTATAATACTGACGAGGTCATCTATGAATATTATAAAAAATAGTGGACCAAGGTTAGAGCCTTGCGGCACACCAGATGTGACTAGAAACTCAGTAGATTTAAAGTCATCATAAAGTACAAATTGCTGACGCTCTACCAAATACGAATATATTAGTTTAATGGCCCTATATTATGCAGTTTTTCAAGTAACAATCTGTGGTTGATTTTATCAAATGCTTCAGAGAAGTCGATAAACACCACATCAACTTGTTCCCTTTCGTTCAGAATGTTCGATACATGCTCAGAAAAACATCCTAAGTTATTAACTGTAGACCTACCTCTCATAAAGCCATGTTGATGGTCTGAAATTAACTTAGATACTTGGAAAAACAAACTGTCATAAATAAGCATTCCGAATAACTTAGAGAAACCATACTGGTCGATAATTGCTAATATCATATTTAATCCCACTTTTAAAGATTGGAGTTGTTTTGGAGACCTTCCGTCGTGAGGAAAATTGTCCTTTATTAAGGCATAAGTTGAAAATTTTACTCAATGGTAGGGCAAGAACTCGGATGCAATCTTTAATTATGTAGCATGGACTACCGTCATCTCCAGATGTTTGTTTTGGTTATAACTTATTAGCTATCAAAATAACATCTTCTTCTGTAAAACTAGGAATACTTATTGGTGGAGATGATCTACATGTATTAGTATCCAAATATTCAAAATTTAATTTGAGATTGTGGTCCGAATTATCATAAACACTACCAATTACTACTACTATTATGTTTAGCATTTTTGTTATGTCGGTTAGTTTAGGTTATAATACCAACAAAGAGGGTACGATAAAAAAATCATTATTGGTTATTATGAGAATGTTGGAATTAGCGCGACT
Source organism: Endomychus coccineus (assembly GCA_958510875.1). Taxonomy (NCBI): domain Eukaryota; kingdom Metazoa; phylum Arthropoda; class Insecta; order Coleoptera; family Endomychidae; genus Endomychus; species Endomychus coccineus. The sequence continues at coordinate 159,186,976 of OY294068.1, forward strand.
ACAATATTTGCATTCAATAAACAATCATTATTGGTTATAGTGCAAGTACTTGCGTATAAAAGGGTGGTTGGCCTAGGCACCAAGTAATACATGCTAATTATCTGACCTGACAACCAGGTATATACCTGGGACTCAGCTTACGAAAACTAAAAGCACCTGGGACTGAATTCACCTACAAAGAAAGGCAATTATTGAATGCCGGACTCAATTCACGTCGATCCAAATTATTAACACTATAATATAACCTTGTTAAATGATTCATATCAATTATTGATTTTGTATTATTTATTTCTAAGATTAGTTTTGAAATTCGAATACGACGTGAATTGAGTATTCAAATTGAGAAGCCCTATAATTTTACGCCAAAAAATTACTCTCCTAAACTCATATCACTTCTCTAAATATTCTATTGTTCGTTGGTAGGATCTTTCAAACTCTATTTCAATGCTACTACTGTTTTATAGCGACCGCAATTTAAATTTAGTTTCGAAATCATGATAGTATAATAAAGAACTAGTTCAATCAGGCATGGTGTTGGCACACGAGTTCTAGTTTGGGTAACGACCGGGAAGCGGTGCACTAATATGCAGTAGCATTCTATGCAATTTTTTTCCACTCCGCGTTCTCTAAATGCATTTTCCATAAATTTTGGATTAATTTTTGAATCTTCATAGTTTGGGATTTTTGCTTCATTGAAAACAAATACATTACATTCGGAGTATCCATTTGAAACATTCATTATTTTGATGAATATGGGATTTTGTTGCCCTGCTTTCGAAGTTGTTTCAATTTTGATCACATTTCTGAATAAAATAAACAAAGATTTTTCTATGAATATTCCTCCCGAATGGAGGAGAATAGTTGAAACTTCTGTGGGTTACTTGTTACCACTACAATGCCGTACCAAATATTTTTATTCATTTGCCTAAGTTTATGATGATACTAATGAATGTTTGTCAAAGCCTCCTTCTGAAATCTAGAATGCGTATTGTTATAATCGTACTAGGAGTCATGAACGCCGCGGAATAGAAACATATTGTTTTGTAATCTTTGTTCAAAATGTTTCAGTGATTCTTGCCCACTAAGTAAATTTAGAGCCGTTGATTCATTAGATTCGATCATTTGAATGATATATCGCCTTGTTTGGCAGTTTGCCACCAAATTGTGACCAGTGGCAATGACCAACGATCTATTGGGCTTCGAGCAAATCTCTTAATAATTTTTCCTACATTCAATTCTGGATTCTACATTCGATAAAGCTGATACTACTATTAGATCTTCTGTCATTGTTGACCGTAGCCAAGTTTTAAGTTAAAAAAGTTGATTCACCACTTGCTGAGGGAAGGCTATCGCCCCAATCGACACTTCCCCTAATTTAACCATTTTGAGTAGGTAAAAATAGACCTGTGGGAGATATTATATGCCTACCTAATAATATAAGTATGACATTTTTATTTTTATTTTTAATTCTTGTAGGTTTTCCGGCGAGTTATTTTTGTTTTAATAGTGTTAGAATGCGGCGTCCTTTCACTTGTGCTGATAATGGGGCATCTTGTACTTTTACTTTCAGAAGGAAACATTCATCTCCCAATGCTCAAAAAATAGTTCGACGAGATTTTACTGTAAGTGATGCTTTAGCTGAAACGTCTCTTTTAACAAGTGTCTTTCCACATTAGGTAGGTGGTGATAATACTGAAGTAGTACTAAAGAGAAAAGACATGACCCTGACATGATGAGAATAATTTGAATTTAAGAGGGCAAGGTGAAAGGTACCTGAAAAATTAAACGAGATATGATTTATTTGGTCAAACCTTATTTACCTATTTCTCAACTAAATCTCTTTGTAGCCAGATACACTTCATTCAAAGTTTTTCTAATTTTTCGATTCCTTCCAAATAATACGATTTCGGTAATCCTTCACAATAGGCATTTGTTTCAGCGATGACCTCATAATTGAAGCCAAATCCCTTTCGGACGTGTCATTCCTTCAAGTTTGGAAATAGATGAAAATGGCTTAAAGCAAAATCTGAACAATATGGTGGATGCTAAACCATTCATGCAATTTTGCCATTGCGACTGCGAACTTGTGCGCAGATGCATTGTTCTGATGGAAGAGCATTTATTTTTTTGCCGGGTGCGGCCGCTTTCAAATAGACGTCGAAGCGATCCAACAGCTCTGCTTAATATACACCGGTAGATCGTTCTGTTCTTTTCAAAGTTATCGATATGGACGCTACCTTTAGCATCCCAAAAAAACTTTCTTCATGATTTTGTTGGCCGATAAAACCACTTTGGCCGTTTTCGGCTTCGATTCGCCAAGACGAGTTCACTGTTTCGACTGTTCTTCGATATCTGCTGTATTGTGATGGGTCCATGTTTTGTACATGGTTACGAAACTGAGAAAAAAATCCTTATCTCGCTTGAACATCGCCAAACACTCCTTTGAAGTTGTCACACGGTCCCGCTTGTTGTTAACAGGGAACAAATAGGACATCCATCTGGCGGATAGCTTTCTCATATACAAAAATTTATGCAAAATGTTCTGTACCCATCCGGTTGAGATGTCCATAGCCTCAGCAATCTTTTGCACTTTAACTCGCCGATTGTCCAATATCATACCATTGATTTTGTCAACGATTTCTAGCTTTTGTGATCATACTACCACAGCAAAAAATAGTAAACCACTTGTGAATCGTTTCAATCGATGGTGAAGAATCCGCATAATGTTTAACAAGCTAATGCTCTGGTTTGGGTGATGTTTCTTTCACGAAAGAAATAATGTTCAATCAAGACGCAAAATTCACTGTCTCCTATGATCACAAAAATCTTCAACGTTGCTTGCTTTCGATGTGTATCAAAACCAAACTGAATGACATATCAGTCTGAAAATTTCAATGCGTTCTAGTAAAAGACGGTACATCACAAATGTCACATGAGTTTTCCGATTGTGGCGCCAACTGTTTTATTTTCAGGCACTTTTCAGCTTACCCTCGTATTTGTATGGAATAATTCAGGGAGCTTACCTTGACGTCTTAACGCTACAATAACGTCAGTTTTTCTAGAGGTTCAATTGTTTTATTCGTTTGTTTTGAGATATGCACAGTAGTATTCGTTTTCAATTGCTTGGTTTGCCTCATGCACTCCCTTATCAATTCGTTCCTCCATTGTCTTTTTTTTTCTGGCTTCGCACGTGACTCCGCTTCCATTATGTTAAATGTGAGAATGGAGAAAAACTAGCGCGTATTTAAATTGAAATAAAATTTGGGCTAGCAGCCATCAATATTAGAAATTAACAATCCGGTAATTTCAAGCGGGGTGTTGTATTATTTGAGTAAATTACATGGTAATCTACTTATGAGCAATTTATCATATTCTTGCCAACGAATGTTATATATTCCCATACAATTTGAGAAACTGTAATTATTATTTGTTACTTTGTATCTGTAGTTCCTAGTTGTAATTCCTGCTATATTCTATATTCAATACTTTTTTAAGTAGAGTTCCAAACGGCATATCATAATTAGAGCGAGAACCGTTACATTACACATTTACATTTCGGTAACTACAAGGGACCCAAAATTAACTAGACCATGGAAAATTAAATTGTTTCGATATACTAATACGCGCAATAATTATTGTAACTAACTTCGAGTGGCGACATCAGAAAGGTCCTTGAAATAAAACTACTCTCATGCTGGACACCTTAATAAAATTGGGAAAAGACAAACGATAAGCTGTGTTCACAAAAGAGCTAGTACTTTAATTAACTTCATTCATTGTTGGAGTGAACATTACCACAAAGATCTATCACGTTCGTTAATAATTTACAACAAAGTCAACTACAGAACACATACAATAATTAGTTACTCATATTTTATGCTCTGAATGTACGTGTCAAGACCATAATAATTATTTTGCCCTCTGAGTTATTAGCAGTGTACGTTTTCATGTCATAAACATAATCTGATAGTGTTTCACAACCTTCTAATTTTTATTGTCTGCTAATAATAGGTATTGATTGTTGAAGGTAATATTGTTTTATCTTACAATCGATTAAAATGCTTGTACTACCAGTTTCGAGGTCTATGATTGAAACTCATCCTCAGATTTATATAAAAAATGGCTGAAGTGAACAAATTTGTATTAAACTATAGTTCAACAATTATAGATTGTGTATAATTTTGGAAGATTATTACTTACATTAATTATATATAGGTTTTGTACCAGATTATGTCGACCATTGCTATCAATTTATGTAAATGAGAAATGTGTATTACTTTAATGAAATATACATGTTTCCAATACGAAGCAATATGACTTGAGGTAACAGAGTACTAAGAACTGTAATATAAAAATTTGTATCCTAGAATGAGTGAGTTGTAACATTTCATAAAATCTTATGGACATACATTAGGAGATATCTTATGGTAAAATTTGAGGACAACCAACACATGAAATAGTGTTAACAGAACTGTGGACTTATTAAATTGTAATATTTATATAAATATGATGAAGGGTTATCTAACAATTATTAATTAGATTGAAATAAACAAAATTGTGTTATGGCAGAAAAGGTTGGATAACAATTCAAAGTTATGTGTATTCAATAATATAGCGTCATTATTCTTGAAAGATTTATGGTTTTCTATGTATAATCTTTTGGTTGCTAAATGTAATATTTTGAAATTTATTTCAAAACAAGTCTACCATTATGTTGGGATGATCAATGTAAAGTAATAACCAAACTGATGAGGAAAGAAACTCTACTGCGATATATCAAGCAATAAAATATGGATAACTTCATACATTACAAGAATAGATATAGATGACAACTATTCAAAACAAAAAGTAGACGGTTCTGGGAGATCTTCTGGAATCGTTTGAATAGGAAATCCTCATTATCCAAAATATGAAATTATGTCAAAAAACTTAGTAATAGAAATCACAACTATGATAAAAAACCTCAACTCACTGGGGAATTAATTCAAAATATATTAGATAAGCTTGCATCATCTACTATCTCCGATATTCTTTAGGAAAATAAATAAATGAGAGGAGGATATTGTGGATGGTAAGTTCTCATATAGTGAATTCATGACAGCACAGAAAAATTTTCGCTCTACAGCTCCTGGTAGGGATAACATCCAATATGATGTCTTGAGCAAGACACCTTTGAATTTTAGAATTAAAGTCCTTGAAATTTATTTCAGTGTTGAATTAGTGTTTGTTCTCAATGAGATGGTTTTCAAATTAAGAAAAACCTGTTTTAAGATTAAATGTTCTTGGCTATTGTTTTCAGAACATCAAATTTTATCAATTGTATTACCAAAATAAGTTAATGATTAAAAAGGTTATGTACTATTCAAATTAAAATCATTTGAAAGTTGAGAAATTTGAACATTATTCACTAATTATGGTCTAATATACAAAGAATTCTGAAAATTCTGTTTTCTATGGAATATTTTATATTATTAATGGAAATTTGATGTTCATAGAGGTGTCTTAGTTAGTCTATTGATATAACTCTGTAAGGTAGCTAGTTTATGTTGTTTCGGATGAATCACTATTTAGTTTTATACCAGTATGTGTTGGTTTTCTATAAATATTAAAGTCTATATTATTGTATGATATTGTTAATGTTAAATCAAGAAAATTAATTCTGTTGTATTCATTCACAATTTCAAGTGATCATTTTATTGAGCTATGAATATTATTAGTATGATTAAAAAAATTATTGAGAATTTTTTTTTAAATCATACTACTAATATTCATCGTTCGATGAAATTCTTACTTGAAATTCAAAATGAATACGAAAGCATCAATTTCATTGATTTAACATTAACAACAATAACTAATAACAAGGATTTTGATATTAATAGAAGACCGATACAACATAAACTAGATAGCTTTCACAGTTATATCAATAAACTAATTGAAACACCTCCATCAACATTAAATTTTCAACTGGAGTTGAAAATCATTGGTCAAATAGCAGAAATGTGAGAGTATAATATACAAAATGTTACATAGAAAACAAAATCATAATTTTCAAAATTCTGTATGAATTAGACCACAATTAGTAAGTAATGTTCAAATTTCTCAATTTTCAAATGATATTAATTTGAATATTACATTATTTTTAGATCATCATTAACTTATTTTGGTAATATAATTGATAAAATATCTGAAATCATCAGCTAAGATTTATAAATAATTCGTTAAATAACTTACTTTCAAATAACAAGGATTTTATCGATAAAATGTAAAAAATTGGACTTCATCAATTGTCTTGTAATTCATGTCAAACGAACTATATTGGTAGAACTCATAGATATTTCAAAAGCTGTCTGAAGGAACAATTGAGTAGTATTAATCTCAATTCCAAACCATCTCATCGAAAACCAACACCAATTCAACACTGAAATGAATTTCAAAATTACATTTAGCAACCAAAGGATGACCTTATTAAATTGGAACCACTAGAAATACACGTCTTTCAAAAATAATGACACTATAACATTGAATTCACAAATACTTTTGAATTATAATCCAACCTTTTCTGCCATAATATAATTTTAATTATATCAATCTAATTAAAAGTTGTCACACAACCCTATATCATATGTATAGAAATATTACAATTTAATAAGTTCACATTTCTCTTAACAGTATTTCATGTGTTGCTCTTAAATTTTACATCTAGATTGTCTTTAAATGTATGTTTGTTCCATAAAATTTGAATATCAGAACGTATTCTTTCTAGAATAACGTTTTTTATATTACAGTTCCTAGTACTCTGTTATCTCAAGGCCCAGTTTTTCGACTATTGGAATAAAGACGTTGTAGCTTCTTGAAAACATGTATATTTCATTATAGTTATACATAATTATGATTTACATGAACTTGTAATAAGTAACAACGGTCCACATGATCTGGAACACAATTTATATTTAATGCTAATAGTAATAATCTATTAAAATTATATACAAATTGAGACTTTTTATAAAAAAACGTATTTAAATCAATCAATAAATCTAAAATTGTTGAACAATAAGTTGATACAAATTTCTTTACTCCAGCAATTTCTTAAATAAACCTGAGGATGAGGTACAATTATAGACCCCGAAACTGGTAGTGCAAAAACGTTTATAGATTGTGTCATAAAACCATATCAATCTTAACAATCAACTCACACTTGGGTGGTAGCAATTATATAATAATAGATATGTTTATCTCAAAGTAACGTTCTGCAATTAGTCATTAATGTTTAGATGATGTGATGCTGATGAAGATAGGCTCTTGCATAATTTTCCTGATCGCTACCTACATCTCAATTTTTTATGGAATTCATGTATTTCGTCATCTAATAATCTGATAATAATAAAATATATTTATTTCTTACTTCATCATCGTTTCAGGAGGAGGCTAATCTTCCAAATGCACCCAGACCACTTAGTTGGGCTCATTGTGCACTCAGTGTGTTCAGAAGTCCATTCTATTCCAGCAAGTTTGTGCTCCGCCAGGAGCCCAGAATATGGTCAGTGCTGGCCCCCATAAGTTCTACTGGCAGCAGTTTTGATTCACCAAAGTGTCGGTGTCTGAAGCATGCTAATGCTGGGTATTCCAACAGGATGTGAGAGGCAGTTTCGTTCGCTTCTCTGCATTCCCTACATATTGAGTCATCTGTGATGCCCATAGAGTAAAGGTGTTTGTTGAGACGACAGTGACCCTAATCATCTCTCTGATGTGCCTTCAGTTCAGAGAAACAAGTTTCTTTCGAGAGCCTAGGCACAGGCTCTTTGATGAAGAGCTTGGCCTGCCTCATGCGTGGTGATTCTCGCCACGGTTCAGACCAATCTTTATTTAGTTGGCCCAGAAGAGCGAGACCCCCCCCCACGCAGTTTGATAAAGCGACCATTGACTCCGGCCCGACGGGGGCGCAAGGCGACCCTCGCCTGGCCAAGGAGTCGGCCATTTCTTTTTCTTCAAGATCACTGTGTCCAGAGACCCAGATGAGTTGAACTTTATTCCTCCTGGCTAGTTCAGCCAGTGTATCCCTGCATTCTTTGTGAAGCCTTGACGTGACTCTGGGTGATTGAGAGCTCCCAGAGCCGATCGGTTGTCTGTGCAAATATATATTCGCCTATTTACATAGTTTCTTCGTAGATTTTCCATGGCACAAGTCGATATTACGTAAACTTCCGCCTGAAAATCATGCATTAAGCGCCTAGAGCTACTGAGATGGAGACCTTTGGCCTTTTTGGGATTACTCCCGCCCCAGAAGCCTGATCTACCTTAGACTCACCTATGAACCATACGAGCACATTCTAGTGACAGTAGGGTGAGAGTTTCGTTAATCCAATCTCCTCTATTCAGGATGAAGATTTTGGGAGAAGTGAGGCATATAGCTGAGATCATGTTATTCTGCTTCATTTCTAGTATGGGTCATTTGTTTTGGTCCAGTGGCCTAGGTCCTTCTTTATATAGGCCGTTCTCATGGCTTCAGCTTCTATGTATAAGTGTAGAAGTGATAATCCGGCGAAAGCTCCAAGGGTTCTCGTTGGAACCGATCTCATACCGCTAAATATGCCTACGCATGTAAGCAGCTGCGGTCGCTCCAGCGAGCGCTGGGATATACCAGTCCTTGTCCCCGACCACCACACTACCGCAGCATAGGTACCCATATGCCTGATCACAGCGGTATAGATCCAATATCCAATGGAGAATCTTTGACTGTAATCTCCATGTGCTTCTGAAAGCTCTTCTGCACGCCCAGAATGACGCAGAAGTCCACTTCACATGATACAATTATTGATGAATAGTTTCATTCAATAATCAATGAATGTATTCCAATATCCACTTAATACTAATCGTATTGAGCGTGGCCGAGTTGATAATCTATAACCAATTAATACTAATAAGTACGCAATAATCACCATTATTCGCTCAATCAATTCAGTAAATTCCAGATTTATCAAAGGTATTGTCTAAACGATTTTTCACTTTGGTCTTGCATCCATAATCAGGTTTGGTTACAAAATAAATTATGGAATTTATTGATTTCTGAACGATGATAAGTGAAACTTTTCAATTTCATTGAATTATACTAAAGTAATGACTCTAATTTGGTTAGTTGATTGCATTCTATTTTCCGTTCATTTGGAAATTAACATTTATATTAGATTTGTCGTAATTCAATGAATGAATAAATAGTGAAATGTGAAGAAAACACATTACACTAGACGCTTTCATTCAACTCTGATACAAGGTTCTCTGCTGGATCCATAACAATTCCCAAAACATCTCGAATTGTGAAACAGTATAAAAGTGATCCCTTTCTGTTACATAAGCACGAAAAAGATGCGAACCAACCCGCCAAATTTAATAAGACCATGCAAAATAGAGGAAGGGATTACACAAGGAGCTTTAGTATCCAGAGCTGAAGTTTATCATACTAATTCAATTAAGTAAGCGGTGGAACAACGATGTTGACAATTATAACTGTCAATATTATTATAAGTAATCCGGAATCATGACTATCCATTTATGCGTGACAATATAATGAACCGAGTTTGATAAACAATTTATGCAGTGTCGGTGCCAATAGCTCAAAATGAACTGATACTCTTGTTGAATAACGTTTCCGAGATAGAAGCGAATACATACGTACAGTTTCCCTCCGAAACTGTAAACCGTATACACAAGTTTAGTGTGAATTCAAACAATTAATTGCCAAGTTTGAGTATTGTAACTGTGACTTCGGCAAATTGAACAATCTTTATTGTTCCACTAGAATTTAATGTTCCCGATGAATTCCACAAGAGACGTAAATATTATTAACCGTAATTTCCCTTACATCGAATGGGGAGACGTATTTCATTCCCTCAATAATATACGTCATGTTTATGCATGTGAACACCCTGATTAAATCAAACGCTTCCATTTATGATCTTCTATTTCCGTTACCCTTTGGTGTTGATGATTTTGCAATAATGAGTTGTTTACATACACGTTCCCTTGTTGTTGATACTATCTAAACGTACACAAACAATGCAAATTATATACTGTTGAGTGTTTGTGACATATACGCTCATATTATTACTTTCCCGACTATACGTATTTAAAGGCAAATGATCGATCTGAAAATAATTTTCCGGATTTTCGCAGAAATATCCGTATTGAACCTTTCTGATTCTATATAGACTAGTATTGAGATGTCGACTTGCGTAATTGGCTTTAGAATATAAAAATTCGAAATATGGAAATAGTATTACTGAATGGACAGTCAAACATGGAACTTCTTAACTTCTGAATGGAAAGAAATATAGACTTGCGATTTCTTCCATTTACTTCAGGATGATCAATTTAGATAGAAGCTATGTGAAAATTTCAAATACAGAAGTATGTACACTGACTGTTGAATTCGAAACTTCTTAACTTCTGAACGAAAAGACATATCGACTTGCGTTTACCTTCATTTGCTCTAAAATTATCAATTTAGAGAGAAACTATATGCGAAAATTCCAAATACGGAAATTTTCACACTGACTGGCAAACATGAAACGGCTTAACTTCTGAACGGATAGAGATATCGATCTTTCGCTTCAGAATTATCAATTTAGAGAAAAAATATGTGAAAATTTCAAATACAGGAACTTTTACCACTGACGGTCAGACACGATACTTTTTAACTTCTGAACGGAAAAAGATATCGACTTGCAGTTTCCTTCTTTCGCTTCAGAACGATCAATTTAGTGAGAGAGAAACTATGTGAAAATTCCGAATACGGAAATGTTTACACTGACTCTCAAACATGAAATTTCTTAACTTCTGAACGGAAAGAGATATAGTGTTAGGAAGCTTAAATTTTGAAATATGATTTATTTTAGATCAGGCAGTAAATACGAATATTACACGTAAATTCCGTTTGAACAGTTCATAATTTCAATAGAGATATGCGTGAACTCCGAATGCATATTCCGTGATTGTCACTTTTCTAAATCTCCGTAATTTTGATTAAGTGTAATTATTCAAATAAATGAATCGAATTCATGTCCGTTTAAAAATTGCATTCATTCCGATGAAACATGTTGCAAAAACGGGGGTCTGGCAAGTTAACGCATCAAACTTTGGAACAACCTTATGTATAAAAAGGGCGAACAACCAAAAAACTCTGATAACATTTGTTTATTGTGCCGAGAGGAACTAGTGGACGCGAATTTTGGATACAAAAAGTAGCGTCACTTTTAAGCATTGTTCGGGACATAAGTAAAAAACCCTTGGCACAAAATGAGGAATTGGGGGAGCGGACTTGTCCAGAACCTCGGAAAACATATAAAAGCAGTGACCGATAAAAGATCGCTCCCTTTTGTGCTCTCTTTGGTGATTTTGATTTTCAAATAGTACAGTTGTTCTTTTGTGATTTTGATTATCAATCAGTACCGTTGAAGTGAGATTAATATAAGAATCGAAGTGAATTAATTATTATCCGAGTTCAAGTCAGATTTAAACTGTGAATTAACAATAGTGTTCCGTTTAGTGAATTGTTACATAAGGTAAATGATGTCTTAATATTTCATTTTCGGGCATTACGATATATTTTCAGATCCGACCGAATTTTAACGGTTTGATATATCGTAATGCGTTTTAACAACATTTCAAGTGATACTGCTATCTGAAAATTTACCGAACACCGCTAATTACGCTAGGATCTGTTTGATCCGTATTTTCCGCAAATTGATGAATGTGAATCATTTATCAACCGATTCCGTACCGTTGAATTGAAATTAAATACCGAACATATCGTAAAATAGATATGTTCTAATAGTTTTCATATACCACTTGAGCTTCATTACATTTTCCGTCTGGGTAAATTTTGTGTGATACCGTTCAATTGCATTTATTGATTATTCTGAAAGTGTACTTGTTATAATCATTATATATTTAATATTTGGAATTCCCCGTTTTATTAAATTATTTGTGCTCCATCTTCAAACGAGCTAAGTTATAACCAGGTATCAATTGTAATTAAAGCATACAATTTTGATACTGTTTTCTGCCCAATGGGCCCTCGTTTTACTTCACTGTAGCTACCCTAGGGACAAGGCTATCTATAGATAGCATAGTGACAAGCCTTGTGGAGAGGACCCTAACAGAAGTCCTCTGAAAGGAGTAAACCTTCAGAAAATCTGGCGCCCGAGGATTTGAAATAAGCAGTTTACCGAAAAGTCGCAAGGTACACGTCATAATAGACTTTTGGTTTCTTTTATTTGCGTTAGAATAATCAATTTAGAGAACAAATATGTGAAAATTCTAAATACAGGACATTAACTGTCAAACACGAAACTTCTTAACTTCTGAACGGGAAGAAATATCGACTTGCGGTTACACTCATTCGCTGTAGAATGATCAATTTAGAGGGTAGCTATGTGGAAATTCCAAATACGGAAATTTTCACACAGACTGTCAAACACGGAACTTCTTTACTTATGAACGCAAAGAGATATCGACTTGCGGTTACCTTCATCCGCCTTAGAATGATAAATTTAGAGAGTAGCTATGAGGAAATTCCGAATACGGGAATTTTTTAACTGACTGTCAAACATGTGACTTCTTTACTTGTGAACGGAAAGAGATATCGACTTGCGGTTTCTTCCATTTACTCCAGAATGATCAATTTAGATATAAGCTATGTGAAAATTCCAAATACGGAAATTTTTACACTAACTGTCAAACATGAAGCTTCTTAAATTGTGAACAGAGAGAGATATCGACTTGCGGTTACCTTTATCAGCTTTAGAATTATCAATTCAGAGAGAAATTATGTGAAAATTCCAAATACAGAAATTTTAACACTGACTGTCACACACAAAACTTCTTAACTTGTGAACGAAGAGAGATATCGACTTGCGGTTTCCTTCATCTGCATCAGAATGACCAATTTAGAGAGAAACTATGTGAAAATTCCGAATATGGAAATGTTTACACTGACTGTCAAACATGGAACTTCTTAACTTCTGAACGGAAAAAGAGATATCGTCTTGCGGTTACCATCATTTGCTTTAGAATGATAAATTTAGAATGAAAGTATATGATAATTGAAATACGGAAATATTTACACTGATTGTCAAACCAACGAAATTATTAACTTTTGAACGGAGAGATATCGACTTGCGGTTACCTTCATCCGCTTTAGAATGATCAATTTAGAGAGTAACTGTGTGAAAATTCCAAATACGGAAATTTTTACACTGACTGTCAAACATGGAACTTCTCAACTTAAGAACGGAAAGAGATATCGACTTCCGGTTTCCTTCATTCGCATTAGAATGATCAATTTAAAGAGAAAATATGATAAAATTCAAAATATCGATGTCGACTTGCGTAATTGGCTTTAGAATATAAAAATATAAACATTATTACTGAATTGACAGTGAAACATTGAACTTCTTAACTACTGAACGGAAAGAGATATCGACTTGCGGTTTCTTTCATTCGCTCCAGAATGATCAATTTAGAGAGAAATTATATGAAAAATCCAAATACGGAAATTTTTACACTGACTGTCAAACACGAAACTTCTTAATTTCTGAACGGAAAGAGATATCGATATCAATTTAGAGAGAAACTATGTGAAAATTCCAAATACAGAAGTATTCACATTGACTGTCGAACAAGAAAATTCTTAACTTCTGAACGGGAAGAAATATCGACTTGCGGTTACCTTCGTTCGCTTTAGAATGATAAATTCAGGACGAAAGTATATGACAATTGCAAATACGGAAATATTTACACTGAATATTATGAATCGAAGGCATTCTTAACTTTTGTATGGAGAGAGATATCGACTCGCGGTCTTCACCATTCGCTTGAAAATTATCAAATTAGTATGAAACTGTACTGACTGTCAAACTTGGAACTTCTTAACTTCTGAACGGAAAGGGATATCGACTTGTAGTTTCCTTCGTTCGCTTTAGAATGATAAATTTTGGACGAAACTATATGGAAATTGCCAATACGGAAAGATTCACACTGATTGTCATTCAACGAAGTTCTTAACTTTTGAACGGAGAGAGATATCGGCTTGCGGTCTTCACCATTCGCTTTAAAATGATCAAATTATTATGAAACTTTACCAACTGTCAAACATGAAACTTATGAATGGAAAGAGATATCGGCTTGCAGTTTCCTTCAATCGCTTTAAATTGAACCATCTAGAAGGAAACTAATATGAGATTATCACTTGTGCAAATTACGACGATAATTTACGATGGTAACTGATCAATGAGTGATATTTTATATGTCAAAAAAATTGTCGCAGTAATTTAGCCATCAATGTCAAGTATTTTTTATAATTAAACTAAAAGTATGCTATTTTGTCTTTGTGTTTTGGTAACAACCGGTAACGAAATAACGATGTCAAATAAAGTTCCAAAGGAAACGTGAAATGAGCGACAAAAAGTGCTACATTTAAAGACTTTAAGCTGCCACAAATTATTAGTGCGACTGGAAATAGTATTCCCATAGATATAGTTGAGTTGAAACTATCAGTATTGACGCAGTTTTCACTATTTTGCCAGGACAGGGATCATATTTTGGTGTAAAACACCTCTCTAAACTATCTAGACTAGATCTTCGCAGATTGAGCCTTTTGTAACGTGTAAATTCCACTTAACGGCTTGGAAATGGCTGCTGTAGTACAATCGGTCATGGACTGTATATTCTGAGGATCATGGTTGTTCGGTGTCAGATCCGTTTCTATTTCGAGGGTATTCTGTGAGACAACGAGAAAGCCGGACAGGAGAGAAAATGGCGACACTTCTGGTCAATCGTTCAAGTGAGGAGTGCGTCGCTAGGTTATTTCCAACAGGGAGGTGATACCAAGCTTGTTGTTTGAAACCAAATTCTGGGAATATTCTTCCGTTGGAAACAAAGACATCAATTAGCGATTTGAATTGGAATATTTGGAATTAATTGGGTAATTAATGTACCTTAAGGGATCTAAATCTAGTTTCGACGTAGCTGGTTGTGAACGATAGTAAAGTTTGTCTTATTGGAAGGAAAAACCCTATCGTGATAGAGGTAACTATCTTGTAATTCCATTTGATTTATTCCCTAACTTTAGGAATTAATTTGCCTTCATAGGTGGTATCTGACAGAACATAGGCTAGTCCTGATTTGTTAACAATTGTTATGTATTTTGTTCATGTCTGTCTTCTGACGACAATAGAACAATAGAGGTTTGAACATATCGTGATTTCGGGGTTCTTCTTCTTCTTCCTCTTCTTTTTTGTGTTGTGGGGAATTCAACAAGAAGTGTGTTGAGGATTGCTCGAATCTGCTGTGGAAATATTATTTAGGAGTCGCTGATTTATTTGTGAAGTACAATCGTGTAAACGGTATTCAATTGTGGCAGGGA
Source organism: Endomychus coccineus (assembly GCA_958510875.1). Lineage (NCBI taxonomy): Eukaryota > Metazoa > Arthropoda > Insecta > Coleoptera > Endomychidae > Endomychus > Endomychus coccineus. Next base: position 159,202,394 of record OY294068.1, read on the forward strand.
CCCCTACATGAAATAGAAGTAATCAATCATCACCAAGCAAGTACAACATCCAACTCATCAGGTCAGGATACCGATTTTGGTTTATGTAACAATTTTAATATTCATTGAGTATTGTATATTGTGTAAGTTCAACTTTCACTTGTTCAAATGATTTAATTAACTAATTTCATCCATATTTTCAATTCATTCGCTTCATATCTCATTAATATAAGTGCTGTCATAAATTATATCAATATTAGTATTTCAAAGTGAATTTCAATCATTCTGGGTACAGGTCTTTTATTTTCTTCTCTCTCAGGTAATTTAACCTGGGGACTTGAGTATTTGCATCCCCTAGTTATATACATAATTCACTGGTTGGTTAAAATAATCTGGCGCCCGAATTTTTAATATCTAAAATATAACCTACGACCATCTTCACTGTAGCTGTCGGCAACCAAGTGATAAAATAGAGCTTTTAGTTAAACCTTTAGTAAGAGTAAATTGTAACCCTTACACTTCAATATGAGGAAAACGAACGTAGATGATTACAAAGATTATGTAATCAAGACAATGTGAATCAATACGGCAAACAGGTTCAAGAATATTACTTTAAGAAATGGAACACAATATTTGATCCTTTAAAAGACATAAGATTTGAGTCATCCGGAAAAGACGATCATCAAGAAAATGTTGTAAAAAGAAGAAAGTTTTCAACGCCCTTCTCACATGATGAGTACATAGTATTCTGGGAAGAAGATAACCCAGAGGGCCTTCAACGAAACTTTCATCATATTGCTGCTACTGAATTAGCCTGGCGTGGCGATGAAGCAGCTAATTGCCTCATTTCCCATTTAAAAAAGGAAAAATACAACTTATTTATTCAATTGGCTTTACTTGTTTTGTCTATACAAAGAAGAAATATTTCATGCTGATGGTTTTTTAATTGTTACAGGTAGGATCGAATTATCCCGTGTATTCAGAAAACACACAAGGAGGAGCTAAGTAATGCACCAATAGGGAATGGCTAATAGGGAATATCGAGGATCATGAACATTGTCCAGTTAGCCTTTTTGGAAGCCTTGTTAGTAAACGTCGATCAATATTCAAACAGAAAGGTTATTTTTAACTAAAAATCCATTTTTCATGGAACCTCAGCAATGGTATAAAGAAGTCTTCCCGTAGGAAGAAATGTTGTTTTCAGAAGATTCTGCTCTGAAATTGGGTTTCGACGCAAATAAAATCACAAATCATTCAAACCGGTCAACAGCAGTGACGAGTGAGTTAATGAACAACAATTAATCAAAAAAACAGGACATACCAATACAATTTCAATAAAACCATATCTATTCATGGATAACCAACACTCATAAAATATAGAAAATTTTCGAAAAAAGAGCTTCGAAGAAGACTCTTAATTTGTTCAGTAAGTGACTCATTTTGTTAGTTGTATTATATCATGGTCTAAATTGAATAATCCAGATTAGTTCAAAATTCAATTTCCACTCTATGTGACAAAATTTTCTGAGGAAATTCATGAAATTTTGTTTACAACCAGTTTTTAAAATTAATGCATTTCTGCATATGACCAGAAAAAAACGACCATTGCAAAACACACTATGCTGTCAATTCGAATAAGCTTTCAATGCAATTACATGTAACATGATTTGAAGTCTTCCTATGTCTGTATCAGTTTCTGATCATTTGCAATATATTTCCAGCTCCTAAGAGTGTCAGTCTTCTGTCGATCATAATCCATTTTCCACATTACTCTCATATATTAATTCCCTCACTATACGGCACAGGTCCACGGTCCTCACTCTGAGATCCGCGACTGCCTAGAAATTGTAGACTCGTCGCTCATCGAAAGAAATTTTGTTGCTTTTCAAAACTTGTAAACCTTGATGGAATCTGCTGATGAAAAATAGTCGAACGAAGTTTTGGAATTTTCTACTTAACGTCAACAAGACCTCCAATGCGATTTTCGCGATTACTTCCAACCTCCAGATGAATATATAAATTGGATTGATGATCCATTTGATCTAGACACTGTCAAATCCTAGATTATCAGCAATAGAAGAAAACAACTTAATTGGAATATCTACAGATAATGCACTAAGATTGAAATTGAAGAGAAATTCACCACATATTCACGTGAAACAGATTTTTCAGCTCTTATGTACCTGAAAGATAGACACAGAAATCAGGCAAAAATTGATGAAATAAATAATTCGTGATTTGTGGATTTTTCTTTATAAGTATAACTGGATAATTGGATACTAATTAGTATTAAAATATTGTTGGGTTCTTCCCAGGATTCACATGGCCTAGAATCATGATGCCAGCCATTTTTCCCTGCATCTCAGTTTTGGGAGATTCGATAGGACTCGAGGAGCCCTTCGAGTCGCTTGATGTCCATGCATATATAAATGATGTGAATTCTTCTAAATTCATCCAATTCAGAAATGTTCATTACCTATCTAGATATTTGCTCGCAAGACCGTACAATAGTTCAATAGTGAATAAAGATATGAAGACTCTTTACACTTTTATTAAATCTCTAACCTCAGGTACCTTTCATAGTGGGAAACCATTTGTAAATCACAGACGGGTCGCAGTTACACGAGTGCATCTAATAACATTACAGTGAGGTCTTTATCAGTGCAATCATGTCCCTATGAATCTTAAAGGCACTCGACATATGCCTCGTTCCACATGTTGGAACAATGATGAGTGTGGAGCATAAATTCTGCGCGATCCACAGCGCATAATTTTATATCGAGGCATGTAGGAATACCCTAGTCAAGGTGATTCTTGTGACATCCGTTATATCCACGTAACAAGACGCGATTCAAGACACGTTAAATGTTCCTTCCCGATGCTACGCAATAGTATATCACATAGTAGATCGGGTTACGTGCGTGTAAATTCAGTGGTTGCGAACTCTATTGGTTCATAAAATAATTTAGCGATTGCGAAAAATCTGCTCGACTATAATTCAATTCGGAACTAGAAGTCTGGAGGAAATGCTAGGTTCAGGAATATTAAAGCTAACACATTTTGTTTTTCAATAGAGAGAATTCCATACCTGATGTAACAAAAATAAAGAAAAAAAGCTTTTCCATGTGCGACTGCCTTTTATTCATTTACAGGATGAGACTTGAACCATCATAATGATACAACACAATAATATGGAAATTGAATGATGGATACACATAAAGACATTAAATAAAATAATAATCAAGAAAAAGGGAAATTAAAATCTCTCATTCACCCACAAATACAGGGTGGACCAATCAAAACGAAACACGGCCGATATCTCATACATCCTTCGTTTAAAATAAAACGATCGGACCCGTCCATTTTATTTTCCGGGAAAACGATTTTGCCTATATCATCTTGTATCTTGCGGGGGTGAGCCTTAACCACAAAATCTTGATAGGGAATAGGGGTCGAGTGGTAACAAGAACAATGAAAAAAAAAATTGCTCAGTGATTTTTTTAGCGAGGAAAAAGTTTTTTTTCGATTATTTTCAACTCTGCCTCCCCAACTTCCCGCAGAGGTAAGCTTCAACCCTTAACTTAAAATGGAATTAAAAGTCAAATGATAGCACAATTCAAAGATCATCAAAATGTCTTTTCACGGCCAAACAATTTTCAAGAATTATGTAGATAGTTAGGTTAGTTGTGAGGCTAATACTGATGAAACATTTGCATCGATTTTTGGTGCCTGGTGCTTAGTGTAGATTCCATATTAACGTGGCCCAAAAAAGCAACTCCCACTGCTTCGTTTCCCACTATCCTTCGATTTGGAGGAATTGGTTTTCGGCTTGTCACTGATCCTGTCCCCCACAGACAAAATTCTGCGAGATACTAAATTGGAATGAATTAAATGTTTATACTCGAAACTTCTAAGGAACTGCAAAATTTATAAATTCTTTACAAAAACAGGATTCCACAGCAGATAAAATGGAGTACTTACTTTTTTCTTCGAACGATAAAATTAAAATTTACATCACCTTTTGTCACTGGTGAATGGATTGAGGAATGTAGGGAACATTTCCTCATTAAAATAAATAATAAAGAGGAATTAAAGTGAATAAATTATGTTGGATTTGCTGAAAAGCGAATTTAATGACTATTAAAATATGGTATCACACGAATTTTAATGCCATTTTAATTCAAAGGTTGAAGCTCACCCCTGGGGTGGTTGATGTGACAGAGTTGAACATTATGCACAAGAGACTCCATCTCCGGGATAAAAATTAAGGGGTTTTAAAATTTTTTCATCGAACAATAATTATTGAGGAATCGTTTTGTTTTCATTGTTGTTTCCTTATTTTCTAAAAAACGACTGCATCGAATTTGTGAAATTAAGATGCGTTGATTACCTTCAAAATAAGGTACCACTACTCTCCTATTCCCTTTCAAGATTTTGGAGTTGAAGCTCAACCACGCGAGGGAATGAAAGTCACAAAGTCGATAATATGGACAAAATCTTTCCCCCATGAAATAGGAATCGACGGGTCCGAGCGATTTTTTTATATATTACAATCATGGATGGGAAAAGTGAGCCAACTGAGAATGCATAGCCCCTTGGAACTGAAATAAACATTACCATCAATAACACGAATACAGTAGTCGCGAACCCTGAACCCATAAAACTTGGGTGATGTGTTTCTTGGGAATTATGGAGACCATAATGAACGGTGGTTTTTTGGAAGTGGCGTAAACAAGTTTTATAGGGGCTTCTTATGGGCAGGAAGAACAAAATTTTTCTTTTTTTAACTAACCCAATATTTCCAGATGTCGATTAAAAGAAAACGTATTGGTATATACATTATATGTATAAAGCAATACATTGGGACGAGTAACAATCAACCATAACCCGAAGAAGTTTATTTTGCGTTACGGCCCAGATTTGATGTCTGTAAGCGTCAGATTATCGGAAAAAATATAAAGTATAAAGAGGATCAATGTTATAGGCTTTTTCCGGTCGCAGTCACAAATCTGTCATTGAAATTTGGATTCTGCCTGCCAACTATTGAAACTGTCAATTAGGTGTCAATTATTCGAATACTCACAAATATGTGGTGTGGTGAAAGAATTTATAGGCGTAAGGAAATACCTCACTAGGCAAAAAGTTTCACAATTTCGCCGTTCGATAGAAAAATTAATGAAGTCTGATAGGAAGAAGTTGGGCAGATCTCGAGCTTGACAAGGAAGGGTGACTAGTTTGAAATCGTCTAGTTCGCCTAACTGGAACCTCTCGTGGTGGAATAACGAGATTTCTGATGAACACCGACCATGGGAATATCCAGACTAGAGGGATGTTCTAGAGACGATCATAAAATAAGAGTGACATCATAAATCAGACAAGTAGCTCTATTCTGGATAGAATTCAAGAGCTTCAGTGTATGTGTGGGAGCCAAACTCGAAACAAGTGAACAGTATTCAAGGAGAGGTCTAATATGTGCTTTGTAGATTATGAGGAGCTGCTGGGATGTAAGCTAGCTCTTGACACGAAATAGAAATCCAAGTCTTTGGAAGCGGTTCTCGCAATGGCCTTCACATGATCGTCGCATGACAGGGTACTGTTGGAGGTGATATCGAGCGTGGATATGGGGACTTCATAGGAATAATTGTACCTGACATCATCATATCAGGGATTCAAATGAAGATTAGAGAAAGAAGGACCTAGTGTCGATCCTTGAAGATTGTCTATCAATCTAACATTATGAGAAGTAGCGTTTTGAGTCGATCAGTAGGGTAAAAAAAAATTATTAGAGAGCACGATATCACTAATTTTATTAAGCAATATACCTTGATTAAGCTTGTCAAATGCCCAACAATACAGAATAAGTTCGTAAATGATCAGGCTTAAACCAGTAGCGGTGGATCTGTAAGGTTTAAAATATTATATAATCCGTGACACTCAAACTTTGCAGAAGAAAATCTCCAGAGCACAACACAAAGTCAAAACTTCATGAAATCCTGATTAGTTTTATAATTGCGAGACATTTCACATAATTATAAAGAGTACGTACAAATAACTGGAAGTTTGCAGAAGAACAGAATCAGAGAAGTGCGGAGCATTTCCTCATAATTAATTGAACAAAATGATCCAAACTGTTTACATTTTCTTCAATACCAGGAACAACTGAGCTATTTGTGAAGTATTTTTCTTGTTCACTATTATTTAAATCAAACTCATGAAAGGATTTTCATGTTCCAAATTTGAGCAGTACGAAATTTATTTCACACATAAATGAAACAGTTAAGCTCCTAATGAACAGAGAGAAATATTAGATTAGTGCGTACGTTCCATGGCATAAATTTATACGATAGGGATCATAATTTATTTATTTTTAATTATCCGTAAGGGTATATACGATGTTTTATAGGATCAAAGGACATACTATTAATCTGGAAGCGGAATGATGAATCAGACAGTGAGATATTCATTTATTTTACTCACATTGCATGTTACAAACATATTCAAATTAAACTAACTGACTCTTTTATTTCTATGCTCGAAACCGGGACGACTGTGACGCAATACTGTATGAAATTCTGAATGATATCTGAGAGTTAATTGTTGTATATTGGAATACTTCAAGTGAATTATGACTGTAATAGAATTATACAATATGTTCGGAGTAGCATTTTCGGTTTGAATAATGTGGAACAGAAGTAGTGTAATGGAAAACACTTTGTAATAAAATTGAAGCTCGAATCAACGTATAAATACTCATGAAATTTATCAATTTTAATGGTAATAGCAACCATTAATAATTAGCATTAATGAACGTTGATCAATCAGAATATATTACCTACTTCTGCTTCTGATGATTTAGCCTACACTCGTTCTTTGTCTTATTAGATAAACCGAATCACGTTTTGTTAAATTGTGAGTTTTATTGGTTATAATTGTTCAAACAACGAAAAATCCTCAAAACTTCTACTGAAAAAGTACGGTGTATGTGGAAATAACAAACTTAATGTTTTTCTTCCCACCTGGAAGTCACCTAAATTTCAAAAAACAAGGAAACAACACCTATGAATTAAAAACCTATTGCACTATTATCAGTGATCTCTGAATGGATGGAGAAAGCAATCGACATCGAGTTCATCCAATACCTAGAGAAAGTGTGAAAGCTTATTGATATTGACAGGGATATCTTTATATGTCATGAAACGGTATGTCACGGACATTTTGTACCTGTCAACGTATCAACTGTTTGTCATCTTAATGTCACCTGTCTTGTTGAGGGCTCGTGTTGTTTGTCATAGACAGTCTGAACTATGATAATGATTCATTAATCTATGGAATGTCTATTTTGACGTTTTAGACAAGCACAATGGTTATATAAGCTGTCTAAAACGTCAAAATAGATTGAATCCCTCTCACCCCGTTTGGCATTGAGTTTCGAAAAATCCATTCTTAGCGCCTGTCCCCTTTCTATCAAGTTTCAAGTCGGTCGGCTTCATAGTTTCGGAGATTTAGTGATGAATCAGTCAGTCAGTGGTAATCTATGGAAGATAATGGTAGAACTCTGTCAGAAATGTCAGATAATACATACCTTTTGAGGTTAAATAAAATATATAAAAAAATAAATCGCCTTTGATTACTGTGTTCCAACATGGTTTTTTTACTGAACAAAGAATAGAAATTGTTGCAACCTCCTATCGATATAATGAATGTGTTAAAGCTGCTGCAATAATTTATAACACGATTCATCCCGACCACAAAGTGAGCCATCAATACGTTGAACAGTTGATGTATAAATTTAGAACTGCAGGTACTGTTCGCAACAGAAAACATGAAGTATTCCGTCCTGTCAGAAATGAAGCAGTTGAAGTTGCAGTTTCCGGACATGTAGAAATGGATGATTGACAACCTATGAGATAAGTAGCTCGAGCGTCTGGTGTATCAGCTACTAGTGTTTTTTCGGATTTTGAAAGCCCACAAATTTCGTCCTTTCAAAATAAGGCTAGTTCACGAATTGAACGAAGATGATCCTGATCGTTAACTTCAGTTTTGTGAGAAGTTCAGCGAGAAATAGACCAATAACTCAAACTTACTATACATAAAATGGTTTTCAGACGAGTGTACTTTTATGTTGACTGGTGAAATAAATAGACATGATTGTCGTTACTGGAGCAATGTGAATCCTCATTTGGTGATGGAAACACATTCACAAACTTCATAAAGATTGGATGTATGAGCCGGAACCCTTGGTAATCATATTGTTGGACCATTCTTCATTGAAGGTAATCTCAGTGGAGACACATACTTGAATCTATTAAAAGAATGTGTAGATCCTATGATTATGGGAATTTTAGAAAATGATGAAAATTCACTAGAAAACGAAATAACGTTCCAGCAGGATGGTGCACCTCACATTTTGATGTTCGCGTGAGACAGTTTTTGGGCGAACGTTTTCCAATGCGTTGGCTCGGCCGAAGGGGTCCAGTGTTATTTCTGTGGAGACACCTGAATTCGAAAGTTTACGCTACTAAGTTTCCAAATCTAGAGAGCTGTTCGGGAATACCGATTGCTGACCCCGGACATCTTGAATAATGTGAGGAAGGGTTTCGAAAGTCGACTGTATTATTGTATGAAAGTAGGTGGAGGTCATTTTGAGCAATTCATCTATTAATTGTGTACCCATTGATATTATTCATTGTTGATTCCGTCAATAAAAGAAACGACAGCGAATTTTCCTTTTTTTCTTAAGTAAAACGTTTAACATCGAATTTCTCCATAACAAATACACGAATTTCGAGAAAATTACAGAGGTAATAGAGGAACAAGAGACCTTTCAAATGATGTATCACTCGGCCCCCCATGTCATTGAAAAAAATATGGGGGGCCGCTCCTGACCGCGAAAGGGTGAAGTTCCGGGTATGAATTTCATATCAAAATTGGACCCCTGGAAACACAAGTTGACGTGTTCTTTGAAATTCTTGACCACACTTCCGTTTCTGACCTAAAGGGGAGGTCAAGTTTTCGTTGGAACATGCTGTATTTGATTTATTCAAAATATTTGATGTACAAGCTCATTTTCTTCATATTAGAAGTATAATGATCATTCTTACCAAGGCTTAGAGCTCTATTTTTCAATTTAAAATGATGATAATAAAATATCATCGAATTCAATTATTACTAATATTAAGTATTACCGATTAATGTTTCTCGTTTAGAAACATTGCTTCTTTGAAAAAGAACTAATAAATAATTACTATATTCTCAAAAACAGATGGCAAGATGAAATATGTTTATCGTTCTATTACCCCGAAAACTCCACAATTGAGATACCCATCTCTCTTTCATCCGGACAATTCACTTTGTAGGGAGGAATAGGATATTCTTGCCCATATACTATCATTAGATGTATGATTATAGTATAATACATTTTCATATTCGATTGATGTGACACCAATACTAGCTGAGTCACAGATGCTAACTGAACTCAACCTGTATTAATTCACCTTTTATAGTTAACTCTGTTTTTATGTTGTTTTGTGATATATGTAAATAAGTCGGACAATGTCTCTCACGTTCAATGATTTCGAATTCATCCAATTTATTTTATTCCTTTTAAGCAGATATATTGATATTTATAACAAAATAATAGTTCTTTTACCTGTAATGTCAAATTCTCTCGAATGAAAAAGCACTTCTGCGAAGTGCTTCATCATGTTTGAAATTCCATAATCAATCAGTTAACTATAATCCTATCGTGAGATTCCTATTTTTCAAATAGTCTATGAATAAATTAGTGCCTTATGTGTTATTCATGGAAAAGTACAGAGACTTGAAAAATATCTGCAAATCTGTTCTGGAATGAAGTTTATATCATTTTAAATCATTATTATCATTAATTTCATATTTTCAGCTATAGAGAATATAATAAAGGGCTCATAAAACACACGAACCGACGTTCAATTTCTTTCTACGGAATGCATGTACCTAGTACATAGGTCGTTCAATTTGATTTAACATTTTACGACTTTGCTATTACTTGAACGCAATTGAGCAATAACTCTTCCTAATACGCTCCGCACACTATGGTTATCATTTCCATGATTGCCTGATTGATTTTTGTTATGATTTGACAATTCGTAGATCCCAAGATAATTTGTAATTGAAGATGAAAACTCTTTAATTTCATGATTATAACTGGTTATTAATTATTCCTTTTTTCACCAAAATAGATAGAAACAGATGTAATTCTGCATGTTTTAACATTAAACCTTTCTGATCGGTATAATCTATTAGAGAGTCCAAAAGCGTGATTTTTCATACTTTCACTACCTACACGAGAGGAAAACTAACGATGTTCGAAGACCATCCAGCAGGGGCGGCTCCTCGAAGGAGGCTAAGGAGGCTCAGCCTCCTCACCAATTTATCTTAATGATCATTCTCCATTTTATTTCCTGTTTCTCTGATAATTTTTAAAATTTCAGAATTAATTCCCCGTTCTCAGTAATTATTTTTAATCTGGCAACAGTGCCCTGAGGCTAGACTCTCTATATATCTCAAACGCTGAGCATGTGTTGTTCAACGCAGTTGCCGTTTTTCCGACCAGTCCGAACGCCAACTGGGTAAATCAGCGAAAACGGCAACATCCTCTGGAGGCTAGCTTGCGGCAGCCGCTAGCAATCTATGACATACGAGACGTGCGTTCTGCCGACTGCTGAGTAGGTCAGTCAGTGCTTGTTTGTTTATGTGTTGTCACGCCAAGTAAGGTTAGATTGTTTTCTGTTGTGAATTTGAAATGAGTGTTAGTGAGTTAGTTGCTGCCTTTTAGAAAATCCATTTAGTGAATTAATATATGATAAAAGTGTTTCTTTTGAATAAACGGCCCTTACCGAATTTGAAAGGATTAGTAATGTCAGGTAACTATCAAAATCGATCATTGATAATACTAATAGTAGTATTGACAAGACGAAGTTTTAAAAAAAATCATTGATTTCCCTGTAATGCTCCAACTCGATGGAATTTTACATCACGTGCAGTATTTACCATTCATAAAAATAAAGACAAATTAATTGAAACATTTGATTTTGTATTAAACAGTGATGACTTTTCAACAGATCAGGTTTCATTAAATGCTGCTGTTGGTTTAAAATCTTATTCAGAAAATGAAGAATTTTTGTTTCTTCTTGATAATTTTAAATTAATATTTGAACATACTGATCTTATTTTTCAAATTTTACAACATAAATTCAAGAGATCGTTTGAAACATCTCATCGGAAAAATTTCAAGTTTCCGTAGTACAGAATTTCATTTTAATATTTTATTTGAAAATTTTTCAACTGATGAGACTCCTCCCGCGAAAAGGAGGAAAACATATAATTTGGTAGACAAAAAACTACATTAAGTATAAACAACTTTTTTATGAAATTTTAGATACTATTAAAGGTCAAATTGAGATTCGATTTTCCGATTTACATGAATTGAAGTTTTTTGACTTGACGAATAGAAGATTTTTCGAATCTTTTTCAAAAGAGTTCCCAAATAGACTTTAAGATAACTTAGTTCTTAAATATAAATATATATATTTTTGATAAAATAGCACGGCACAATGAATTATGCGTTATATACTCAGATAAAGATATTTTAGGCCAGTACGACATTCACGCCGATATGATAAAATATATGATAGACAATGATTTGCAACAAGTTTTACCTCAGTTTTATAAACTACTTTGTTTGACAGTCACCATTTCTGTCACGTCGGCATCGGTGGAGAGATCATTTTCTACTCTCGAACGAATTAAAACTTACATGCCAAATACAATGGGCCAGAATCGTTTATACAATGTTAGTTTAATATCTATTGAAGAAGATTTAGTAAAACACTTAAAACAGAATGATACATTTTTTGATAATATTATTGATCATTTTTCGCAAACTAAAGACCGTAGAATTCCGTTAATATATGAAAAAAATTATAAAATTAATTAAAAAAAGAAAATATGAAAAATTCCAAAAAAAAGAAAAAATATTAAAAATCCAAAAAAAATAAAAGACAAAAAACGAGCAAATAATTTGTTTGCAAGAGAAACTCTATACCTCCACGTTGGTTCTTGCTGGGTAACAATTAATTTTGTCACTGAAGTAGCTGGTACGGTCGCTGTGCAAAGGTTAAAAGGCTGTGAATAGAGTATATTTTTACAAAAACTCCTCTCTCAAAAATTCACGAGCCGCCACTGCCATCCAGCCGGTGGAATGTTGGCAGAGAGGCATTCGAATTTTTCTTGAAGCCTTGGAGGTTATAGGTAAAGTAAAGACCTCACTGAACAAAGAGTTCCATAACTTTGCCGTACGATAAAAACATATGAAGAAGTTCGGCAGATCTCGAGCTTGACAATGAAGTAGTGACTAGCTTGAGCTTGTCTAGTGTGCGTACCTTGAATATCTCTTGTTGGAATAACAGACGAGATTTCTGATGGAAAAAGACAATGGGATTATCTGTAGAAAAGGGAGAGATGGCCATCTTTCTACGATGTTCTGAAGAGGTCAATTAATTCGTAAGTGTTATATCGTCAATCAGATGAATAGCTTGCTTCTGAATTGCATCCGAGAGCTTCAACGTATATCTGGGAGCCGAACTCCCAACATGTGTGTACTCCAGGACTATAACACTAATAAGTTAGAAATAGTTAGCCTCATGTACTGAAATAATATCAAAGTATAAAGAACCTTCTAGCTAATAAGCATCTTCATAGTTTACTCCAAAATAGAAGACTAGCTGTTGTCCGCGGGATACACTCGCAGAAACAACTGAAACCCGTGAGAGAATACGTCGTCCGCGCCGTCGCGATGTCACGTGCCAAGTTTTAGACTCGCTGAATAATATTTCAAATGGGCAGGAACAGCTAAAGGCGTAGGAAGATGTGAAATTATACTCTGTCATGTCTAAGTTTGTTTAGATTGATAGAGATATCTATGTTATGGAATGGTCCATCTCGGACATTATGTGACTGTTGATGTCTCAACGTTCTGTCATGTAAACTGTATCTGTCTTGCTGAGGGGTTATCTGTTGTCTGTCATAGACAGTCTAAACTATCATAATTTTCCATTATTTTGTGGATCTGTGTGAAATGTGAATTGCACGTGGTTAAGTTAGCTGTTAAAAATGCCAAAATATAGCGAATTCATTTCACTCCGTTTGGTATTGTGAAATTGAGTTGCGGAAAACGCGGGAGCTTTCATCCAATAAGGAACATACTCGTATATGTCAAGTATGAAGTCGGTCCGCTTTATAGGAAATTTCTCTTTTTGACGTTTTGATATTTTATTTATATCTTTATCAAAAATTGTTATGTTGATTAGTGTTTCCATGAAATTTAGAAAAGAATAGATGACTTTGATTTATCAAATGCGTCTGCAGCCGCCTAGTGTTTTCTGCAGTTTTAATTGGATTTTAAGGAACACAAGTCGGTTGCAGACGTATTTCCTTGACCTAGTAATCTATCCTTTTCTAAATTACTTGGAAACACTAATTATCAATTTCTGACAATTTCTTCAATTTGCAGGATGAAAAAGAATTTTCAAATTGAAAAACATAACATTTTCCATGAAATTTTTTTATGTGAAATTCGATGAATCTATACCTACGTATAAAATTTTCAGATTCTTCGATTTCTCAGTTTCGGATATTATCCGTTTCGTGGAGCGAGTGCACTGCAGGGAGAAGTCATAGAGGGAAACAGTCTTGTATTGGGATTATACACTCGCCAGAACTGTCCTGGATTTTTTCTCAAAATCTTCTATTTCCTTACTATTTTTTTGGAAGACTTCGAGCGGCGCTATCTCGAAGAATACCAGGTTTTCCAAAAAACAAGTACAAAGTTGTTATTTTATATTAAATTATCTACAATTAAGTTTTCGTTTTTGAATTCGGATACTTCAATGAAATTTGTTAACAAATTTGCAACAAAATCATTGTTTCTGGGCAATAGCGGGAGGAAATAACTTTTTCCGCAAATCGTTAGGGAATTTTGATATTCCAGACAAAACTTCTTAAAGAAAAAGTCAAGATTTCCTATTCACTTCTTAACTGTAAGGAAATGATATTTCCTTACAGTTGTTAGTGTTCTACATAAATGATTGAAATCACATTGTTTATAAGGAATTAATTTATGTTTTGAAAATATCAATACATTGCAGAATACATTTTAAAATTAATTTGTTATATTTACAGTTATTTTACAGTTAGTACAATTATTGAACATTGGAGGAACATTATTAGAACTATGAAAAACATTTTGGACAACATGCAGGGTGGTAGGGTTATTATGTTGAATATTTTGTACTGTGAAAATTTTATTTGCCACCTCAACCTTACTGTTGAGAGATTCTTCGATATATCCTTCAGCAACATTTGATGACTTCCATCCGCCATGTCTCTTTAAACTAGTTATGTCGGCACCAGAGTCAACCAATATTGTTCCAGAAGACCGACGAAAGCGGTGACCAGTATATTCTGTCGGATTTACCAAGTTCAAATAAGTAGCAACTATTTTAGGCATTTTTCTGAATTGATGAATTCCTACCACTTGTCTACTACCGTTTCCGCTTTGATATTTGAAGAAAAATCGGTCAGTGTTCATATTTTCTGGTCTTAACGAAACATACTCTCGATAAACATTCAAGTACATCTGATTAATTACAAACGATCTTGGTTTGTTGGTCTTCGAATCAGGTATGCTAATTAAAAGCTTAGATTCTAGGTCTTCTTCATCGTGTAGAGTCATTCGGACTAACTCATCCATTCTACGGGCCCCAGCAATACCAAATATTAGAGCCATCATTAAATTTTCTTTATCTGGAGCTTCCTGGATAAATGTTTCAATTTCTTCCTCCGTTAAAATCTTAGATTTATTTGCCCTATAACCTTGAGCTTGCCGTTTCAATAAAGAACGAAGTTTTGAATATGTAGATATATCTACATTGTGTTTAATTGCAAGGGTTGGCTTCAACATTGAATAATTGGCCCATGATGTTGAAGATTCCATCTTTGAACAAAGGTCTAGGAAGTATGCCATTATAACATTTTCTGAGAAAGAACTCGTGTTTTCACTATTGCGATAATCTATAAAACGTTTATATGCATATTCGTACTTTTATCTTGATTTCTTTGGCAATAATTCTAATGAAGCAGTATTCACGGCCTCAACCAGCTCTGGAGGAGTACCAGAAATGGAAAATTCATCATCACTTATCATTTTACTTTCGAAAACACCAGCAATTAAATTTATATACGTCAAATTTGACAATTCAACCTTAATACGTTTCCATAGTAACCCAAGTTATTTTATTACGAATTTCAAAGCACCATTTATTTGTGAATGGAATTATTCGCAATTTTTTCAAAATTAATTTTTAACTATCGAATTCTAAACTATTTGCGGAAAAATAGTATGTTTACCTCGTAGGAAAAGCCACATTCCTGGACTCTGTGTTGCTAGCAATCATCAGTCGTCCAGGATTGTTAGGCTTTTCCGACTCGGTAAACAATGTATTGGACTTCCATCTAGACACCAGAACCCACAGAATCTAGAAGGTATCCTGAAAATCCATAATACCTCACCGAATTCGTGAACTTAGATAAACATTCGTCAGATTCGACGGTACTAATGGTGATATTCAAACTTTATTACAGATTCGGAATTTTTCGATATCAAGTCAAGTATGAACGAAACATTTATTTGTTATTCTCATACAATTTTAGATCCGCTTTTCTGATAAAAACTTTTTCATTTGTGGTTCATACATTGTTCGGTAAATACGTTTTTTGTCAAACGTAGTGAAGGTATGCAGGAATAAAAGAGAACATAAAGTTTTTGTACGATAAGGAATTTCCTTTTTAATGACCAACAATCCTTTTAGTATGATTACGGAATTCTATTTATTGAAAGAAAACAGTTTTAACATGTCGAATATACTTATTCAAAGTTGGAACATTGGTGAGTTGAATTAAATATTTCTCTATACAAACTTCTGTCTGTCTTATATTTGATACAAACGGCAAATAAATCATCAAATAGACGATGACTATATCAGAAGTAATATCTATAATAATTTGTTTCGATGTTTTTCTCCAATAATTAATAAATATGGATTTTGTAGTGTCATTAACTTGATAACTAATTCGGATACAAAATAAAGATAATGACATTATTGATGATCTGAAGGAGTAATACTAATTTAATTACATTGTGAATAATTTATTCAGCTGGCATCACATTTGTCTTCGGAAGGAATTTTCCTTCGCAGCTTACACGTACATTCAATAAAAATTCCTAACAGTATTCAAGTTGATGCAAAATTATTGGACCATGAGCGCTATTTATTCAGTGATGTGAACCTATTAATGATTCCTGAGTGTTGTGTCCGCGAAAAAGTGAATTTGTGGAAATCAGCATTAGTTACTTCTAGAGACTCCTAAAGATACAACGATACTAAGTTTCCATATTTTTAAATATTAATATCAGTCCTAGGTGGAGGAAAGTGTTTCGCAGCCTCACATAGCTACATTGAATTAATTTATTACTCTGTGACATCATAGATAACACAACACTTAACGTTGCAGACTTTCTGAAAGATGTCCTCCTCAATATGATCCTTATTTTAAATTTATTGCGTTTCCAAGTAACAATAGGTTAGGCGTGGATGCAACTGATTCACAACTTTTGCGTTACTGCTCACTGACTATTGCATATTCTAGATTCCGACTTTTTGATAATAGTATACAAGAATAGCTGTAGTCAATAGGTTTATATTAGTCAAGGATGAGTACACGTTCAATTTGATAATCTTAGCTACTCCTAGTCCTCATCATAATGTTAATGTCTTGGCAAAGTCCTTCCAAACTGTCTATATTGAATCTAATTCAATTAATAATAAACCTTCGGATAACTTTAATAACATCAATAATAATAGTTCCAATTATTAGTCCCTCTGAAGTTATTCAAGTTACTGAAAGACTTGAAGTAAGTCACACGGAGGGTCCAGATCAAATTCTTGCTTTTTTCGTGAAAGATTGCATCAATTTATCCGCAGCTACACTGGGATTTATATATTCATTAGCCTTAAAATGGCATACTTTTCCGGTTCTGTGAAAAGTATCAAAATTAGTACAGGTTTTTAAAGAAGGTGATAGACATGAGGTTACTAATCGTCGCCCAATTGCAATGATCAATAATTTCAGGAAAATATTTGGATATATCTTTTATGATGCTTCTTTCAATCATGTAAAACTGCAGATATTATCCCCAGAGCAGCATGGGTTCATGCCTGGCAGATCAACTGTTACTAACTTAGGCTGCTACAGTCAATACTTGTCTGATGTTATTGATCAGGGTGGCAAGGTTGATTGTATCTACCTCGATTCTGCTGAGACATTCGAAAAAATGGATTACAGTATTTTATTGAATAAAATGTCTAGCTTTGGATTTACAAATCATATGATTGAATTTTAGAATTCTTACCCAAGTGATAGATATCAATATGTAGAGTATAGAGGTTTCAAATCGTATGCATTTCATGCCACCTCAGGTGTACCTCAAGGGCCAGTACTTTAGAAATAAACTCGTCCGCAGAATCCGAGTTTTCTAATGTTCTACCGGATTCACGTGCACTTAAACCGAAGTCGGCCTCAGATGCATCAATTCCTTCTCACTAGGTGGCATAAGTAAATTTGTAATACCGTAAAATATCATTTTTTTTTCGCAATACCCAATACCAAATGTTCATTTTTCAGCAAAACATGTTTGAGCTCAATCTGATTATAATTAGAGCCAGGGCTGAAATACATTGCAAGATCTAATAGCCCCCCACCTCCAAAATAAAATATTCAAGTCAATATGTATCCCCGCCCTTAAAGACCGAATGAACGTTTTTTCATTCATTCATTCATTCATTCAGGAATTAAATCTCTGTGAATAATTATTGATCGGTGGCGATCCATCTTTTCAGAGGTTCATTTACACAAAAATATAAGTCTTTAGCTGGACCAAAGTAATGTAGTTGGTAATATTTATTATCCAATCTCTAACGGTTCTATAATAGTAACTCGTTGATGTTACATTTGGGAAGAATATAATGGGCACACCACAGCCTATATTACTCTTGTTCAGTTCATAATACAGCACTGTCAAGCCGTAATCCATTATAATACAAGGGTTGTGCAACGCAACATCCAGTCAGTTAATTCCACAAATATAATCACATCGAGCCATAGAGATCCTCCACGCAAGCCGTTAATAAAGATAGCAGAGTGACAAGTGATGACAAAGTCGGCCATAATTCAAGTAATATACTTTTATGGCTGGTATAATTGTAATAGCTACGCGATGCGGATGGTGGAGAATTGGGGTGAACGGGTTCAGGTGGGGGTGTTTCCAGAGATGGTCTACGTTTGTCCCTATTTACGAGTATGGTGGTGGTGATGCAGTAATGTAACAAGTATTTATGGCTGTGGCCTAGAACAATGCCTTCCTTGGGGAAACTTACATTGACACGTATGCACGAGTGGCTTTATAAGTCACTGACGTTCTCCTGTTGCCTACCACTACTCTAATACCTAAGGGTTGTTTCCATTCACTCGCCGTACGAGGGAAATACCATTATAACACTCAAATTGTAATATCCTTCGTTTAACTTAACTCATGCATCGCATCGGCGGGTCAGAACATTACTGCAGCGAATCCAACACATAAGTTATTATGCCTGCATCAGTTGAATAACTGAACAGAATTTGCAATTTCCTTAAGATTATATCAGCCTATGTCAATTACAGCGATAATGATGGATTCGTTCCCACTCAAAATATATTACTGAATGCAAAGATATCAAATCTACTCATTAAGAAGTGATATTTGCCTTGGAGCACGTTTACTAAGAATGAGTGGAAGAGAAATGAACATTGAATTTATTTGACATTTTCGGCGTCTACTATCTCCAGATTTCCTCTAATCAGATGAAAAAACAATAATAATATATAAATACTTATTTCATTACACAATAGCATCATCAGGATGACAACTAGATTCTAGACGTAGTTTCTCAAATACAGTGTGTCAGCTTCGTGTTTTGGGGCAAATGTAAAAACTACAAGGCAGGTTAAATGGAGAATATAAGATAAGTTACTAAGGTGTTGCTTGAAAAAAATGCATGTACCACTAATTTATAAGATATTTTTGAAAAGGTAAAAATGCCAATTTCTTTAACTTCACCTCCTACAGTTGTTTGGGGAGATGGTACTTCCTCAGCGGCACCATTTCGCCGTTTCAGAATGATGTACTTTTTTTTCAATACGACTTCTAGTATTCTACATCACATCAATAACTTTTACCAAAATACAGATCTGCATTTTTCCTATCGAGTTTGAGGTACTTATTCAGTTCGAAATTATTTGCCACTGTTGGTTATTGTACAACGTCTTGGACATATTATAAATCCTCATGAAGTTCGTAGTTACCATAACATCAAAACTTTTTTACAATCAATATGAAAAGACATGAAGTGATTCGAGCAAAATCCTTGTTCTCTATAGTGTATTCAAACCCAACCGTCTCCAGAGGTGAACAGAAGTCGAACATGCTATAGCTTGATTGAATGTGGTATTCACACTCCCATGGATTTATCAGCCGTGATATGTTTACAATATCGTTCCAGAGACGGATTAGTTGATAGGTGATTTTGCTCGGTCGAGGTTTGTATTTATCTGATTCTGAGTCTATGAGAAATATAATATTTTGTTTGAATACTTTTTCGGTATTATAAATATCAAGTTCTAGTTATTTTTGATTCTCGATAAGATCATATAGGAATTGATGTTCGAAAAACATCGTGTGAGCCAGCGGGGGAATGTTAGAAGAGGAGTTAGGTATCAAATTTTTCTTGAGGGTTTGGAGGTTATAGTCATAGGTAAACAGTTCCACAACTTCTGTTCGAAAGAAAAATGGAGTCCGAAGTTCGGCAGGTTTCGAGCTTGACAATAAAGGGGTGACTAGTTTGAGTTAGTCTAGTCCGCCTATCTGGAATCTCTGGTGGTGGAATAACAGACGAGATTTCTGATGAACATCGACCAAGGAAATATTTGTAGAAAAGGGAGGGATCTCCCACGTTTCTATGATATTCTCTAGAGGTCAATGAACTTGAGTTAGTGCTGGACATACCAAATCAAAAACTTGGTTAGAAAATGAACTATCCTCGTTGAGGCAAGCATTATTGGGTGATCTTCCAGCATGATTAGATTTGAATATTTATCGAGCAAAGGAAAGATGTCTGTCAAATTGGAAGCAATGATTGATTTTTTGCTGGTGTTGTTCGATAATGCAGTATCGACGTCGAGGCAATCATTTCAGGATGGTCTTCCAACAGGATTGAAAAATGTATTTAGCGAAAGGAAGATGTCTCTCATATTGAAAGTGATGATGGATTTGTTCCTGGTATAGCATGTGTATTGGAAGCTCGGAATTTCTTATATTGAATAGTAAATAGTGAATACCCATTCGATATAATCACCACCCAAGTGCTGCTCTGGCGGGTATTACAATCCAGGTATCTCTGTTTACCCTTGTTAATTTTGAACTGACTATAGAATGTACATCGAGAAAGATCGGTGTTCTGTGAACATTTCATTGATTCATAACTGATTATGTCACTAAAATGTGAATAATTATAGTTTTCTGCTTGACAATTTGGCAAGATGGGTTGGATATAAATTACTTAGTAATATTAACATTAATATATCTTATAAATTTATGATGTATTCACGATTTCCTTTGATTTTGTTCTCTTGTTTGTTAATTCGTTGAAGTTCCATTCCTTCATCACATTGAAATATTCTTTAGCATTTCTAAGATGTCGAAAATTTTCTCGGTGTTGAAATAATAGATCCAAACGTTGACAGTCATAACTAGTTTCAGGATTTCGATCTCGGAAGTTCATTTTATCCAACCGTATTCATACCGATAGGTTATAAATTACTAAATACATTTCTTATGAGCAGCTCGATTGTTCTGTTCCTTTCCAGAAGCCGCATGGCCATGAATATACTCATATTCTATGAATATGAATGGTTCTGCACAAAAATGAATGCACTATGAATTTCCTCGTAGTCGATGTTGGGAAAATTCCATCGTCCTTGCTAAATATTGCTTCGATCGTGAACATCAGTTCCATTACAAAACTTAATATTTTATCTAAAACAACAATTATTACAAGAGATCTTTCCTGGAGATGATTCACATTTACAGACTCTAAGTCTGTAAATCATAGAACGGACGTTCACTCATTGAGCCTTGCTAATTCATACGTACGTCTCTAAAATATTGAAAGTATGTTTCAGGTAGGATGCTGGAATAATCAATATTTCAAGTAAGCTCTGACAACATTTTCCCATTACCTCATAAATCTGGTTTGAAAGTGGAAACTTGATCGTATTAGAATTGTCTTGTCAGTCTTATTCTCACAATTCATAAGATGACTCCAATCACCATAGGAAGATTGCCTTTTGATACATATTCATACACTTAGTACATAAGTGTTACAATTTCGATTACTCGTGTGTTTGTTCGTTTCGGCGATGTAGGAATTTTTAATTGAAATGAATGCAATAAGGATGCTTTGTGCTCGATACAATTAGTTTTGACTAATCCTGTTATTGTTTTTAATACGTCTTCTGATGGTCTTGAAACTGAAACGTACGTAAAGGCTAAAACAGTACATTTTCCGAAAATTTATAGATAATTCATACCTGAGTCAAAAACAGGCCTGACAAGAGGGTCGGTACAAATTAACGGGGCTCGGCTTATGTGGGCCCGGGGCGCGGCAACTTATCATTTTTTACAAATAAATATAATTGTATTTTGAATATATTCACAAGATTTGAGGCAGTATGTTATGGAGATTTTTAAAGTTAGAAGATATAGAAATTGAAGAATAGGCCAATTGTCTTCAAAATCATTACGACAATTCTCAATTCAAAGAAGAAATGAAACATCTTAAAAGCATCTTTTCTGCAAATTTTCAGGAAACTGACGCTACTCCATTTAATGTTTTGAATGAAATAAACAAATTAAAATTAGATACCCCTTGTTTCCAAATATAGTTATAGCATTAAGACTTCATTGTACTCTCCCTGCAACCGTAGCGCAAGCACAACGATCTTTTAGTTACCTTTCTATAATAATTTTTTTTTAACCGTAGTTCACGAACGGGTGAGTGCCCTTGTTATATTAGCTATTCAGTCCAGATTGGCTAGAAACCGCGACTTCTCTAAAATTATTGAAAATTTCACCTCTGCAAAATGTCGTAAAGCTCCCTTAAAATAATTTCTACCTGTTATAATACGAGTAGTAGTTTTTAATAGTCGTAGACATGTTTCGTAGATTTTATTTGGTTTATTTTGTTATTCTGACATACTGCATATTGTTTTCTAATAAATAACAGAAAAAGTATTTATAAAAGTTTTTTTACCTGTAATAGGTACTGTAAGTTTGTTACCCCGCTGTTTGAATTGGGGTAGACAATTAATTCCCCTAGTTCCGATTTCTTTCAAAATCATAATTTCATTGCAATTAAACTACTTTATCTCTATTAACATTAAATTAGCTTAACTCTTGCGCATTTAGAATTTTCCAAAAATCTGTTTTTAAATCAAATTTTTTTGGGACAATGCCGCATAAATCCATTATTTTGAATGGCCTTGAACCCCAAGAAAATTGTTGTTCCTGCACCATTGAGGGGGTCCGTGATTTTTGTGTATGCCAAGACCGGACACAGCTCTCGGCGGCTCTGGTCAAGAATCATAATTAACTGTCATTATATTCACATATTGTACACTATATCAATGCACAATCAACAACGGTATACATTGTCCATGAGTTTGCGATGATGATAAATTGCAATTCCAACTTCAAGTTATGCAGAAAACTTAAGATCTAGATGTTGGAAGTTCCTATTAATGCTGTAAATTGTTTAGAATTGATTCTATGATTCATTTCCTTGAGGTGATGTACATTTCCACTAATCAAAAGCAACGTATGTTATTATTCTCATTGAACAGAATCAAGAAAGAGAGAGCAGCAAGATGATAGTTTTAGTTTATTTCTTGTCTTCAAAACGCTATGTTCATATCATCATTGAGCTAACAAAAAGTCGAAAAACATTTTATTTCTACATTAAGTGCCCACGTTAAATCTGTTTATGTTTGTTATACAATTCAAAGGACGAAATAAATTATTGTCGAAATTTCTAATTGTGTATTCTTGAAAGTATTTCCTTGTCGAATGAATACAGGTACATTGCACATGTATCAGAATGTATAATACCACTAACTATAACATTAAGTCACTGTGAATAATTTGTTTAAATTTAAATTGACGTTAACGGTGTCATAAAACATAATGCAATCTGTGCTACCGTGTTCAGTGGACTAACATTAACAAGTGCTGCTAAATTTAGATTTGTCAGCTCTGTCTTGGCACCAACTTTGTTTCTGCTCCATATAAACGATCTGCTGGAAGTGAACACCTGTCCCGGTGACAGCTTTGCAGATGATGGTACACTTCATATCACTTTCTCATCTAGAGCCCCTATATCACCCAATGAAGCCAGAGGAACGAGACAGGGACAGGTTGACGCAACTAATGGACATCTGGAAAATATTTTGAAATGAGGATCTTCTCTAGGAAAGCGTATCCCGCAATCCCTAATATGATGACGTCAGGTACAACTATTCCTATAAAGTCTTGCATAACCATGCTCGGGATCGCCACCAACAGCACCCTCTCATTGGATGATCTTGTGAGGTCCATTGCGAAAACCGGTTCACAAAAACTTGGTTTTCTATTCCGTGTGGAGAGATACTTCACATCCCAACAGCTCCTCATAATCTACAAATCACAGATTCGACCTGCCCAGGAGTAATGTTCACAAGTTTGGAGTTCGTCTCCCAAACATACGCTGAAGCTCTTGGATTCTATCCAGAAGAGAGCTATTCGTTTGAATAATGATGTCACACTTAAGAGTTCATTGACATCTCTAGAATATCAGAAAGGTGAGAGATCTCCCCCTTTTCTATAGATGTTTCCATGGTCGATTTTCATCAGGAATCCTGTCTGTTGTTCCACCACGAGATATTCTAGATAAAAAGACTAGACGAGCTCAAACTAGTCACTCATTCACTGTCAAGCTCGAGCCCTGTTGAACTTCATCCTAACAGATTAAATTTTTTTATCGAACAGCGAAGTCGTGGAACCCTCCCCTCAGTGAGGTATTCCCCCATGCCAATAACCTCCAAACCTTAAAGAAAAATAAGAATGCCTATCTCCTCCTCCAACATTTTACCGCTAGCTCACACGATTTTCTCTGAACATTATAGGTTACCCCGTCGTTTGTTCAAAATATAAAAAAGTGGATAGTTGGTTGACGGAATATATACACCCAGGTGATTGAACATTATTTGTTGCGTGAAAAAAACTTGTCAACCATTAATGGGACCTCCACCATCGATCGGAACGATTCACAAGGTGTTTACTGATTTTCATTGTGGTAGTATGACTACAAAAGACGCCGAACGTTCTGGTCGTCCAATGGAAAATCGGCGAGTTGAAGCGCCCGAGATTGTTGAGGGTATGGGTATCTCAACCGAACGAATACGAAACATTTTGAATCCGGGTAGGTATCTGCCAGATGGGTGTATTTGCACTCTGTTGACAACAAGCGCAACCGAAAGACAACTTCAAAGGAGTTTTTGGCGATGTTGAAGCATGATAAGAAGGACTTTTTACGTCGTTCCGTAACAGTGGACGGAGCATGGATCCATCACAATACACCAGAGACCGAGGAACAGTCGAAACAGTGAACTTGTCCTGGCGAATCTAAGCCTTAAAAGGCCAAAGTGAGTTTATCGGCCAACAAAGTCATGACGACAGTCTTTTGGGATGCACACGGTATCGTCCATATCGATTTCATAGAAAAGGGCATGACGATTATCGGCGTATATTATGCAGAGCTGTTGGATCGATTCGGGCCGATTTGAAGCAGAAGTGACCGCATTTGGCGAAGAAAAATGTGCACTTTCACCACGACAACCCGGTGCACAGATCCATAGTCGCAATGGCAAATTTTATGAATTGCGCTACGAATTTATTCGTCATCCATCATATCCTCCAGATTCGCCCCCGTGCGATTTTTATCTATTTCCAAACTGGAAGGTATAACTCGGCTGAAAGAGATTTTGGCTCCTACGATGAGCTCATCACTGGAACAAACGCCTATTTTGAAGGATTGTCGAAATCGTATAAAGATCAGAAAAATGTTGGAAGAAGTGTATCGGGCTACAAAGAGATTATAATTTTTGACCAAATAAATCATTTCTTGTGTTTCATTTTTCAGGGACTTTTCATCATGCCCCGTATGTAGGTACACTAGTAGACGAGAATAATCGTAATTGTATGATAATGAGATAGTATATAATTTGAAGAACATAAATCACTTCTCTTCTTATTCATCGTTCCACTTATTTTTGTATACTGTTTAAATTCTTGGAATTTGTGTAAATTCACTGTGAGTTTTACAACAGTTTCCATATTTTCCAATTATAATGTACAATGTTTTCAGTGTTTCATTCCCATTACGCAATTCATGTCTGTCTATGTTTTTTTTGTAAAGTAGCGCTCATTATAAAGCGTATTTTATTCTCTCTTTGGATCACGTTTCTCTCAACAATTCAGATTTCATTATTTTCAAATCAAACAAACAACTATTGCTCGATATTTAACACAGCTCACTCGAATGAATTATATCAATCTATCACTCACATTTCAGAATGAAGAAAATGATTCGTATTCCGTAAGGTAGTGAAATAACATGGTGGAATACGGAATATTCAGATGTCCAAAATTAATATTATTCTTCAGTGGAACATAACAGGAGCAATGACTGATTCCATCCAAATACCGGAATATCAAAAATTATGTTGGTCAAGGGTGGTTGTGGAATCAAAAACGTGTGTCTTAACTTTACGTTTGAAATAATTATGTCACTGTCACACTGACATCATCACTAACCTACAAATTTCATACCTATTAATTTCAGTTGTAAAACAATAATGAACTACGAATTATGAAATAATTATCTGAACTTTGAACCTTTTCAGAGGTCGTGATAGCCATAATCCGGGTCAAAAACTGTTTTGAAATAGTTAATTTTCCGTAAATCGAATGACGTTCACGTGAGAAGGCCGTAGCACGCGAGTTAGAAAAGTGCAAACTGGTTGTACCTAATACGGCTTTACGACGATTTTTCGCGTGCCGTTTTCTCTCCATGTAGTTAGATTTAGTATCGGACCATGCCCGACGGCCATTCTTCTTTCGATAAATGTCCATTAAATAGGAAAATTTAATTAATACAGTTTGAGCTATTCTCAGATCTCAGCTACGCACGTCTAACGTGCGACTTACCAAAGGGAATTTTCTCGCGACTAAAATATACACGAAGCGGGGTAAAAGCTAGCTGCCCATAGCCAAAAACACTTTATTACAACTGGCGCCGGTCGCACGGGGCAAGAAACGGCCCCAAATTAACAAGACCGAGGTAAAATGTATTAACTCTAACATACGCGCAGCGAGCTCCTCGAGGCATATGTCAAAATGATTTCGTTCGTAGCTAATTACATAGGACGTCTGGCGTTCATGCAATTAAGTTTTTAGATAATTCGGACCTTCTGATTTCGATAGGCCGCGTTGGAATTCCGGAGTCCAAGGGCTAAAGACTTCTGAGTGTTACAATATGCGTAAAAAATTGCGAAATTTCGCAGTTATAGAAAAAGTAAGACACACGTTTGAGATTCCACAACCACCCTTGACCAAGATAATTTTTGATATCCCGGTAGAAAGTTCGTTGAGTTTGAATATGTCTACATTTCATTCGTATATAGGAGCATTTTGGGAACACGATGATAGTAATGAGAATTTCATACCGACAATTTTCGACCAATGAAATACTTTCATTTTGACTTGTTGCCATGCCAACGAAAATATTGTTTCTTTTAGGGTAGAGATGCAAAATTATAGTGGATATTTTTAGACGTTGAACAAATGAGTTTGAAAGTGATACAATACATAACAAAACAACCGTTCACAAAAATGAATTAAATATTTAAATTCATTCGATTTATAATTAAAATCTGAATTTTATTTAATTTCATAACAACATTTAAATGTTTTTGATATTCCTCTTGAAAATCCTCTCTTCGTAATGGCGAGTAGCAAAGGACAGAAGACTCTTAATTTACCAAATGTTTGTGTTTAAGCAAATAAATGTAATATTTTATTTTTGCCAATTCTGTTAAATTCTATAGATGTTTACAACAGCTTTTTTGGATTTTCTTTATTAAACCTTTAGGATTCGCCACATTCAACATTTCTGGTGAACAATATTCAATTAACTCCAGTAAATATGTTAGTTTGGAATGGATCATTTCCACGTGACTAAATTCGTCGCAACATGAACGAGCCCCGTAATTTGTAATTTACTGAAGTAGTATTTTTTCTATGGAGTTTAGGAACGAACGTGTTCTTTTCTCGTGTCGAAAACAATGTGTGACGGAAAACACGAGGAACGGATCAATGTGAAATTTCTCGTTAAATTAAAAAAACTCCGACTCCGAGTGCTATAAGTTGTAGAAAGAGGCCTATGATGAGAATTCTCTATCTCGTGCGCGTGTTTTCGAATGGTATAAACGGTTTTCTGAAGGCCGAGAGGGCACCGAAGATGATCAAAATTTAAAGCCATGCTGATCGTTTTTTCGACATCAACGGCATCGTGATGACTGAATGAGTTCCACAGGGTCAAACTGTAAGCCAAACTTATTATTTGAAAGTGTAGGTAACACTGCGAGAGCGAATTCGTAAAAAACGGCAGGAGTTGTGGGAAAACAAGTCGTCGATCTTGCACCAGGACATCGCACCTGCCATAATCCGCTGTCTGTGGAGCGTTATTTAGCCGCTAGAGGCACTCCAGTGGTCGAACACGAACCGCACTCGCTTGATTTAGCACCTTGTGACTTTTTCCTATTTCCGAATCAAGTCTGCCTTGAAAAGAACCCGATTCGAGTCGATGGGAGAGGTGAAGCGAAAATCGACGGAGCTCCTGAATGCTCTTACAAAAGAAGACTTCCAGCATTGCTTTGACCAATGGAAAAAACGAATGGAACGGTGTATGGCGAGGGGAGGGAAGAACATTGAAGGGAAGCATTCGATGTAGGATAATTTTTAAAATAAAACTCTTTTTCATGAGCAGTCTCGTAACTTAATGGCCAAACCTCGTATATGCAGCTTGCCCAGTTGCCCATGTGTTTGGGTGGTATGTTGATTTGTCATAGATGGCTAATGTATTATTATGATTAAACTCTTATGAGTTTATTTTGCCCCACGTTGTGGTGACAATTATTAAGTTTTTCTTTTTTTGAATAGTTATTTTGAATAATAATGATCCTTTTCTTTTTATTATTATTTTATGGAATTAAACACAATATTGTTTGAATGTTAAAAAATTTCTATATTTAAATCTCTATGACTCTATTTATCTCGGGTTTCTAATTTACAATTTTATTTTATGTTCTAAGCATAGAACTAGCTTTAACCTCAAAACTATTCAATATTAATAGTTGTTTACAAAATTACAAACGACAATCTTTCTTTCAGATTTACAAATAATACTACAATAGAGATATAATAAACAAACTTACTTTTAGTTTATATCCAAAAGTGTGTTTAACTATGTTGGCAATTTTCAATTTAATTCTTTTATAATTTCGTTGATGATTCACTTTTACACAATACTATGCTTTTTCACAATAATCACAGGTAACTAATTTGGATTACTTCTTCTTGAGACTCAGGAACTGTTGATAATACTTTATTTTATCCTTTTAGATAAAACATGAAACTTTTCGATGCTTTATTGAAATTATTGATGAATGGCAATCGTTGGATACTTCTTCTTAATTGGAGGTTATTACAGCCTTTTTTACTGGATTCAGATACTTGGAATAATCGTTGACTTTTAATAAAACTTATTAACTTTGGTTTCTTTGAACCTATCGAAGTTTGGAACACTTTCGTTCACTGGTGTTTATAGGTTATAAAATTTTGGTGAGTTGCAGGAGTACTTTCACTCTACAGATGTAATGGCAAACTGAACTTCTTTACTTTCAGATTCGTTTTTATAGGCCTCCAAAACCGACGCTACTTTATGTCATAAACAACCTATGAGATGATTGCTTTTCAAATCAAGCATGCCAAGTTAATTGTTGTGAAACTGACACAAGTCTTCATTGTTACCAGATTGACATTAGAAATTCCTATTGACCAATCAGAATTTAGTATACTTTACTTTTTGAATTATTTGAGATTTTCAACTTATTTTAATTGTTAGTGATTCCTTCTTTTTAAATTAATATTGCCTACATTTTTCCCCACACTTTGGTATAATATAACCTATGATTGGGTTATTATTAATATGATTATTCCCATATTTATGGTTTTCTTGACAGTTACTTATTCTTAAATCTAATACATACCATATTATATCAATAACATTCTTTTAACATTACATAACTCAAATTTACTAATCCTAACTTATATCTATAACATTATTCAATGTTTTGTACTATCTCATGATAGTTTTGTAATCACTTTACTTATGATTTATGATTTCGTTACACAGAACGTTTCTTCACTTTCACTGAAGTTCTTGTTTATCACTTCTTATTCTATTACATCGTTGTTTATTATGTTTTACATTGTTAATATTAATATCCTAATTATTATTTAGCTTTTATTATTGTTTTTAATTCCATAAAAATATTTTTTATTTGATCTTTTCTGATTTTCAAAGTTCGGTAAGTTATTATTTTTAAATTTTTATTGTCTATGAAATGAAATCATAACAGTATGTTTACCATTTTAATCTTGTTATATGAATAAAGGAATCAGAGACTTATTAATCACATGTTACTATTCAAGCTCAAACTTACAACTAAACACTTTACTATACATGCATTTTTCATCGAATTCAAATTACTGGAATTATGCTCATCTTGTCAAAGCTTTGTAATCTAATCATAATTTCTCTTGAAGCCTTCATGAGTTGTAAGGCAATTAAGTCATTTATTATTATTAATACTAATTTGAGAAACCGAAACAAATTCACAACATAAATTATTGGATTGAGTTACAGAAATAAATCGTTCTCGTGAAATTGACGTTAATTACAACATAAAATGGAATGTAATACAGGCAGACGAGCTTTTATAGATCGACATATTACGCATTGGTATATTTCAGTGTGAGTGTATTTAAATGGTTCTTTATAAGACCGGTTAATTCTATTTCTTCAATCGATTTGTTCTTAGAACGCAAGTTTAACTCTCAAAGTTTTTAGGTTGCAAAGTTTTGTACATCTGTGAAAAAAGCGATTACGCTTTTGAGATAAGCGAATCAAGTATAGTTACATTTTGTTGGAATTGTTATCTCACATTCAGAGAGAACATCCAGTTATTCTCTTCTATTTTCTTTAGCTTGTGTTGAACAAAGTTGGGCTTTGGGATTTCTCCAGTTATGCCAAAATCGAAGTGGATGTTTGGCTTTCAATCAATCTATGCGAAAATGGGAATAATGTTCTTTTGATATTAGAAACATTGTCTGAATTATGGAAACAGTGAAATATCCACTGCCACAATTGAAAATTCTGTACTTGAAATGTGTAAAATGTTTTGAGAACCAATTGATCCAATTATTCTGATCGTCCGGATCCATTAGGATAACTTCGTACTCAATTCTCACAATATACAGTGTGAACACATTAGCAGGAAATTATTCGATAAATAACTACTGGAATTTTATTGAACTCTATATACAACATGTAAATTCAGGTTCTCTGATTTCTGATATAAGCCACATATAACATGTTTTAGAGTTAACTGTGTGTGTAACGTCAAATGTTCTTCTAATATTCACTGTCATAGAATAGACATGAATACGCTGAATTAAATGCCGAGATTTTTCGAGCTGGTTAGTGGCGATAAAATGGGGACTGATGTCAACTACGTTCACATACGAAAGTTCGCTTCATTTTAGCATCAATTTGACTACAAAAGGATGGAAACAACACATGAGTTTCCTTAGCCTGCTATATTATCTGCTCATCAAAACCACAAATCCTTTTAATAAATACTTTTCCCAGATACATGCACTTTTATCTCAGGTTATCCAAATAATCGGAAAAACTATCGGTTCTGATCTGGAAACAACCTACGCTGGATAATGAATTGACTCAAGCTTTGACAACGTTTGATGATAATCTCAACAAAGTGTACCTAAACTCTCTTTGAGAAGACTCCAGTCTAGCTCCGGCAACTTTATCCTCGAATCAATACGTGTTCGGGTATTGGAAGAAATGTTGCGTTTGAGTGATCGCATATATCACCAGATTTTAACACATTTGATTTCTCCTCTGAATATTTTCTAGAACTATGATCTTTATTGTAAAACCAGACAGTATTGGAGAACGTATCAGGATCCATCCAAATTAAGCACCTCAAGTCAAGTCATTACGTATATGGAATAAAGTCCAAACTCGTTTGGGTTTCGACCAAGAAAATAAAACTGAAGATATTAGGCATTTTTGATATTGAAGAAGTATTCTTCATAAGAGCCTATCAGTTTTATCCCTCTCAAATTAGCGTTGCATTATTGTTTATTTTTTGAGTCGACTTCCGAAGGAGATGTCACAAGGAATATCGTTTCTGTGGAAAAAATTGGGGGAATAGTTTGCTTCGTTGACTGAAGTTCAACATACTGCCTCAGAAATATGGACAATTGAGGATCCATATTGTCGTGATGCTGCAGTTTTAGAATTTCAAATCTTACTACTGGATGTATTACGTCTATAAGAATAATACAGACTACATAGTTTCATCAGTTTATAGTCTGTACTGAATATTTAAGTTCAAACCAATCAAATTTAGTTCCAAGAGATAAATAAGATGCATTCTGTGATACTTTTCATGTGTCACCTTATCCTACTAGCTCACTATCATCAGTAACAACCATAAGGACCTCGGCGTAATTTTCGATCCCAAACTATCCTTCATTTCTCATCTGGAGTCTGTGATGGAGGCTGCTAACAGACTACTTGGGTTTATTGTGCGAAGCTGTCGTGATTTTTCAGACATTGACACGCTCAAATTGTTGTTCATAACATTTGTGCGATCGCGGCTTGAGTACGCATCTGTGGTTTGGTTCCCTGGTTATGCCGTTCATAGAGATGCCCTGGAATCTGTTCAGCGCCGCTTTCTGAAGTACCTGTCCTTCAGGACAGACGGTTTTTATCCTATCAGGGGCATTCCTAATTCTTTCCTGTTAGATAAATTCAATATGTCATCCCTTTCTCGCAGAAATAATTATGTACTCCAGGCCAGTCTGTACAAGTTGCTTAATAACCTAATTGACTGCCCCATGCTGCTGGAAAGAGTCAATTTCCTAGTTCCTCGGCTGAACTCACGGTCTGCAAATACTTTCTACCTCCAAACTCCTCGTACTAACTTACTTAAATTATCTCCATTATTTTGCATGTGCCATGCCTACAACACCAATGACACTGGTACTAAATATGATATTTTTAATTCTAGCCTAAAACAGATTGCTCGCCTACTGCGATGACACAATATTCATATTTTTCCAGCTCTTTCTTTGTTTTTCTCTTGTTTTTTCTCTTTCTGTGTTAAATATTTTTGCCTATTCTTTCTTTTTGATTTTGTCTCCTCTCGGACTAAAACATATTTTTATTTAGATTTAGTTTAGATAATAATTGTTAATTTATATATTTTTGTATGCATTGTCCTGATCTTTAATTGGGTTTATACCTGTTGATCAGAGTAAAATTAAATAAATAAATAAATAAATAAATAAATAATAGCTTTTGAGTTTACAGTACATCTGATTTTGTTCCCATACAGGACTAATATAATAGTAGGTATCCAGAATAGATCGATATGGTATACTTTGTTCCATTTCCTTCGTGTTGATACACTATGGTTCGTCCCGATACATTAGCTGGTTTCATGAGGATATCATCGACAACTGTGGTAGCAGAAAATGCATTGACTCCATCGAATAATAAATAAAAAAACAGGCTGTTCTAATCAGTGCCATGCGGTGTATTTCTTCAGTATGATGCAAGTCTTCGAAATGCCGCCCCCATATTTGTGATTAAAAAAAAACTACAGAAAAATGTGAAATGTGAAATATATTTCTATAATATATTTTCAAACGTAACAATTTTCTATAACATAAACATACATAGACTATAATTTCACTGTTCGAACTTTACATTTAAAATTCCTGAATGAGGGATGTATAGTCAAGAGAAGCCAGCTAATGTACATTCAATAGAAATCACTGCCAGATTTGTAAGCTTTGAGTTTCCGTTATTAGGTTGAAACAAATGTTCACTTGTTCCTCGAAAGGCTAAGCATTGTGAAGCCAACAGTCTAATTATTGCAATAATTCTTGTAAGAACTCCTCTCCAGTGCTGAATTTTCAAATCCAAAATTTTTTGATATTCGGCACCAATTTCTCTCAACAATTTCACCATTGCTTAATACTTTGCAATAATGAGAGGGTGGAAATTTGCGCCTTCCTGTGTTGATAGGAAATTTCAGTTCTTTAACTTGATGTGGACCTCTCTCAACTAGTATCTGACGAGTTTTGGATGCCATGCAGAAAATATTCCATAGTGCAGAATCGTCAGAGATCTTGTCTATTTGCTGTAACTCGCTGACATTGCTACCCTGCTCTTGATAATCTTCTGGGGGTGTGATTTCTTGGCTTTCTTCAACAACTTCTTTAGGAGGTGATTCAGATAGCGCTGATGAGTCAACCACATCCGAAGAGGCTGCTGTTGATGTGGATGTAGACGTTTCTGACTGAGGCTTAGGGACCAAGATTTCTTTCATGACATGGGTTAGCTTTCTTCCTTCTTCATCTTTCTTCAAGCGTTTCTTTTTATATTGGCTCACAGACAATGTTTTCTTTTTCTGATCCACGCTATTATAAGAATATCAATTACCTTATAATGTGTATCGTGAATTAAATTTAAACTTGATGTTAAAATCGATAGGAATTACGCACTTAAAAAGCTAGTATTCAATTCTTACCTTTTTAGGCTTTTTAAAACATAGGTATTTAACAACGTACCATAACACGTACTGACACTTGTTGAAGAGTCTGCTGTTGGA
The DNA here is from genome assembly GCA_958510875.1 of Endomychus coccineus. Taxonomy (NCBI): domain Eukaryota; kingdom Metazoa; phylum Arthropoda; class Insecta; order Coleoptera; family Endomychidae; genus Endomychus; species Endomychus coccineus. The sequence continues at coordinate 159,236,708 of OY294068.1, forward strand.
GACCAACTAACATGAAAATCAAATATCGCCATCTCAAAGAATAAGTAGAAAACGTAACACGTGCAATTTTTTTTGTGATACATGCCACCTACCGCCAAGCTCTTATTAAAAGCGGCCGCGCTGTCGCGTGCGGTAGATCACAAACACTTTGCGCCCTCAAATAAAAAATCTAACGGCGCCGAACGCTCGCCTTTGCAAATGGTACCGACAATAAGCGCAGATGAGTAATATTCATAGGAATAAAATCCAAAATCCCTGCATTTCAATTTTTTGTTAAAAGTAGTCCAGTGATTTTGCCTTTTGCCGCCCCCTGAAAGTGCCGCCTGATGCGGTCGCTTCTTTGCATCATAGCACCGCACGGCGCTGGTTCTAATTTCGAATACTCGTAACGGTGAGTATTAAACACTATGTAATTGACCCAACAAATTTTGTTTTACTGAAAAGATAAGCAACAATGATCAAATTGAAACCAAATCGCGTTCACCTTTGATTCAAATGATTTCCAAATATGTTTTTATTTTGTTATGGGCATATTCTAGCACGACGAAATAATGCTCGTAACGGTGGTTAAATTTCAAATCGATAATTTCTAAGATTATTGGCTGCAATATTCATCATCTCGCGCTACTCTTTATGGGTGTTGAGAACCAGCCAGAGGAGCAATTCTTTCATTCGTTTCAAAAAATATTAATCGAAAGCATTTGACCGAGGTGACTAAGGCCAAATCATCCGAATAATGTTTGTAAAAATTTAAATAGTGGTTGGCATTCAAGCCAGCAGGATTTTCAACGCGTTCGATTAATCGATGATGTACAATAAAAAATCTGGACGATATGCCATTAAACATTCGGCTTCAGCTGCATTGACAGCAAGACGCTTTTGCTTATTACGGAGTGAATTCAAGAAACTATCTGGATCAACAATTCCCAAGGAGATGGATCGTCAGATGCCCAAGCATTGGCCTCCTCGGACATCGGTCTTAAATTCTCTTGATTACTATTTTTGGAAACAAATTGAACATTCATTCTGCCAGTTGATTAACACTGTTGAAGGGTAGCCCGAGAGAGTAAATGTTGCAGTCAATACCCATAGAAATGAGAGATTGGATACTTACGCAATTTTTTTCCGATCTAGAATAAGCTGGTGAAATATTGGCGCCTAATTTCGAAATCTGTGTATTCATTATCCCGTTGCAAAGACAGATTCACGTACGTATTCAAAATGGTTCATCAGAATATCAAAATCTATTAACTCGTACACCAAGAGATGTATTTCTTATCCGGATATAATACTAATAATGATAATAATAATAATCGTAATTATAATATTTATTTCGGAAATTTACATGATGTTCCACATACAATGAATGCGTTTTTTAACTCAAAACTTATATAAAATACCCATGAAGGTTAGGACCTTGTATAGGGGTTTTCCATAAATCCAAATCGAAAGAACATGGAATCGCGCATCTTATAAATTTCAGCCATTTTACCACAAATAGTTGCAAATTCAAAAATGTGTTTAAAGTTTATGTTTTTATTATCAATTATTGAAAGCTTCAGGTTCAAGGTATACATGGTTTCCCTGTTCAAAAGTTTCATACTTGGCCTGAACATGAACGACGTCTGGTTTGTTTGTTGTATTGTAAGCATGTGAAACAGGTAATAACATTGATTTTTCATTAAAATAAAATGTACATAATTTATAAAGAAAAAGTTGATATAATTTTGACTCATGAAAGAGTTTTGTTGAGCTGGAGCGCTTGCTGCAGATGACTTTTGATCACTTTTGGGTTGTTTCCAAACTCTTCAAATGATTGTTTGTTATACCTCATACTAATGTACTATAGCTTGAAAGACTGAACCAATCCATAATGAATTGTTCTCAGTACTTTGAGATCACATAATTTTATCGAGTAGCTCGAATGTAGGTATTAAGTCTCTACATTTCCTTATTACAAGAAACTGTTCATTTATGTTTCATTTCAGTTGGCACAATCAATATAGAGGGCTAAATATTTAGTGGTTTTTGTTTTCGCCCCATTATCCCAAAGTTCTATTCTTGGTTCGTTGTTTTGGGGCATAGGTACTGGAAGGAATGAGCTTCGCTTTTCCCCATTTATGTCCAGAAATTTCTCATTGAAGGAGTCAAATAAGATTGTTGGATCTTTTTCAATTAAGTTCTTCATAGTCTTCCAATATTCATCAAATGCAGCTGTATCATCCACGGAGCTAATCAGTTGTCCTGTGATGGGTAAATCAAAAGTATCATTGATGTATAATCAAAGACAGAATAGCTCCCAATACTGATCCTTGACGTACACCATACTCCAATTTTTCCTCTCCACTCATAACATAACAAATAAGATGTTAAATATTTTAAAATTTCGTTTTTCAGGGTCTCTCAAAAATCATTATTACATTTTATTTTTGGGCAGCCATAATCTTCCATTCAATAGTTACTGAGAAAAAAATCATTAATTCATAATGAACTGCGGTAGCTATCAGGCAAATCAAATTCAGCTTTGAATATTCATCACCTTTGTTCCAATAGTTGCTGAGAAAAACAGCATTAATTCAGGCAAACCAAATACCTACAGCTTTACTTGAAGTACGTACGGAAAATCGGCACCATTCAAGATTTACATAGTTACAGAATATAATTAACGCGCTGAACACAGTTTAAATCTAAATAAGTATATCGAAAGAAATGAGTCTAGCACTACATATTTGGTCTAATCATCTTAATTTACTGTGTTCACACAATTAGATTAATTATGAAACCTTGGTTTACATTTCATTAAAAATAATACGGGGATGCCATCCAACCAGCTTTATGTATCACATTTACGGATTGTAGCTGTCTCTCGAATTGCCGCAGCATCATTTTTATTTTAATCTCGAAGCTTACATTCCTTATTTATCATACAAGTTACCAACATGCATACATTTCATACGTGCTCCAGCTGCTAAAACCTACTTAAATATACATAGAAGAATAGGAGTGTGCCACGCTGCATACAACGTGGAATTATGCTCGCGATGAGCGTTTCTTATTGTCGTATTGCGAATCTTTTCAATTTGGTGCAACTTTATTGCTGGCCTAATTCGATATTTCGTGCTGAATGCGTTCGAGCTCCTTGGCATTAAATCATAAAGTTAATTTTAGGGGTCATATTCTGATAGGTAGGAACATATTGGATCAGTTACCTTTACCCCTTGTTACCGATAGAAAAACGGACTAACAAACATAAGTAGAATATTTATTTATTCCAGTAATCAAAAAAGGTAACCAAATAGAAGTCGTTAATTATCGTCCCGTCACCATCATCAACAAATTTTCTAAAATATTCGAATTCATTTTATATGATGTTATATTTATTTATTCCTTTATTCATAGATTGCCATAAATCAACATGGCTTTAAACTGGGTCGATCAATTGTCACAACATTAGCTTGTTCCACTCAATGTATTATGCAAATTATTAATAAAGATGGTTCTATTATTTGTGTTTATTTAGGCTGCATTGTGATGAGCTAATGAGAAGAACGGCACTAATGAGCGTTATGTCACTGTTTAACCTGGAGAACCGAAACTTTGTCTATTAAACCCTGAATGTGTTTGTATTTCACTCTTCATTTATGAATTGGTTCACTCGACATTGCATAAAAGGATCATTTATTGTTTAGTTGAACGAATATGGACAGTATACCAAGCCTTAATGTTCACCCGATTTTGCATGAAACGAACGAGATTGATAACCTCTATATTCATTCCTGTAGATCAAGTATGTTTTTCGAAGCACAATAAAACTGTTAGTTCGATTACAATAAAACAGTATATTTAACAATATTCTTATGGTCCTAGAAAGGCTGGTTGTGAATTTCTCTTATTATAATTTACTCAATCGTCATTTTGTGCTCAAGGATTCCCCTCGTAACTTTCATATGGTGAGAGAAATCGATTAATTGATTTTACATTGCTTAGACTAATATCAGGAGTAGTAGAGTTGACATTGTTATCGTTCGATAGCATTGTAACTCACTCGTTCCGCTGCTGAGCTCTAGAGAGTGAAATAGATATCTGGAATTATTAGTTGTAATGTTGAAATGTTAATGTGATTTTCTTCTCCAATGGAGAAGGGTTCAATAAAATGTAAGACGAACTGAATATACATGTGAGGATTGAATATCCACCAGATATAAATACAAATGGTTTCTTCGGTCAAAGAATAGCAATATTTTCTTCATAGCTTTCCTTGAATATATTTTTTTCACAGGTATATAATTAGATAAATAAAAGTAGATCGAAGCACATTTGTAGTTCATTTATTGTTTAGTTGAAAGAATGTGGACAGTGTACCAAGCCTTGAAGATCACCTGATTTTGCATGAAACGAACGAGATTAATAACTTCCATATTCATTTCTGCAGATCAAGTAAGTTTTCTAAAGCACAATAGAACTATTAGTTCGATTACAATAAGACAGTTTATTTAACAATATTCTTGTGGCCCTAGGAAGGCAGGTGGCTTCATGTGTCCTTAAATTTAGTTGTGGATTTGTTTTAAGGAAATTAACTCGATCGTCATTTTCTGCTTTAGTATATCCCTTATAACTTGTATACATATATGGTGCGAAAAATCCATTAAATAACGTTACACTGCTTAGACTGATATTAGGAATAGTAGAGCTAACATTGTTATCGTTTGGTAGCATTGTAACTCACTCGTTCCGCTTCTGAGCTATAGAGAGTGAAACAGCTATTTGAAATTATAGTTGTAATGTTGGAATGTTAATTTTATTACCATAATTTTCTTCTCCGATGGAAAAAGGTACAATAAAACGTAAGACAAACTAAATATACATGTGAGAATTGAATGTACACCAGATATGAATAGTGAATACCAATGGTTTCTTCGGTCAAAGAATAGCAATATTTTCTTCATAACTTTCCTTCAATATAATTTTTTTCATAGGTATAGTTCGTGTACTTTCATTAAACCATCATCTTATTTTCTATATCAGAGTTAAAATCTTCTCAAATTAGTTTGACAGGCGTATATGCATTTTTGTTATGCTGTTAATTGTGGGATGTAAAAGGTGCTCATTATTTAGATATTGATAGCAGAGGGTAGTGTGAAAATTTAAATATTTTAAATATTTGAATAGCGGTAGAGCATAAGCTTTTATACGAAATTATTTATATCAACCATGATGTGTCACACAAAGAGTAAGGTAAATGTCACTGACACTACCTCATGTTAAAATGCCGTAACCAAATAAGCTTCGTGCTAGCTAACGCTCGCTGAAGGATTTTCAGTTATTTGACCTTGTATAAGTCCTCAAACGTTTGAATTCAAACAATATTTTCATCAATCATTATATTTTAGAATTGATCATAAATGCATACTTATTGTAATACCTACATATTTGTTTTGGGAATAGTTAATAGCACCCTCGTTCACTTCATTTCAGAATGAACTTTAGAACCTATCGACTGCGAAGGTGGCCATCCTTCGCAGGAAACGTAAAATACTACATTCAGTAAACGATCGATTTGGTTACTTCAATTTTTAATTCCCTCACTATGAAAAGTATACAGGTTGGTCCAGTTTATAAAACACCAATTTTAGGAGCTGATAGAAGATCAATAATGGAGCAGACTTTTCCAAGAAAATAACTTTTGAACCGTTAAGCCAATTTTGATCAAATTTTGAGCAAATGTTCAATGAAATAATTTTATATCTAACAATAACAACGCGTTTCATCAATTTTTCCACATGCGTAGTTAATGGAGGCGTTTCCTCTTGTCCCCTTCTATTTTTTACCTCTGGTGATGTCCTTAATATCCGGCGAGATATAGCTCATCAAAGATGGAAAAATTTGTATCGTTCAACCAATTTTGCTCAAATTTTGAACATACCTTGATGAAATAAGTATATATCTAACAATGACAACGCGTTTCATCAATTATATACAGATGCGTAGATAAAGGGGGCGTTTCCTCTTTTCCCCCTCTATTTTTTACTCCTCTGGTTAAGTGCTCAATATCCAGAGAGATATACCCCATCAAAATTGGAAACTTTTGTATAGTTCAACCAATTTTGCCCAAATTTTGAACATAGCCTGATGAAATAAGTGAATATCTAACAATGACAACGCGTTTCATTAATTTTTCACAGATGCGTAGATAATGGGGGCATTTCCTCTTTTCCCCCTCTATTTTTTACTCCCCTGGTTAAACACTATGTAAATAGACGCATATACATCTGCATAGACCGGTCGGCCTTAAGTTTTCAAGTCATCTAGAAACACATCAAGGCTCGTCAAAGAATGCAGAGATATACTGGCTGAACTAGCCAGGCGAAATGAAGGGTCCCTGAACACAGTGTAGTTGGAGGAAATTGAATGGCCGACTCCTTGGCTGGACGGGGGTCGTCTGGCGTCTCTGTCAGACCATAGCCAATATTCGCTTCATCAAATTGGGGGCAATTAAACAAGGAGAGGTCTGAGTTGTGGCAAGAATCACCACGCTTGTAGCAGGCCAAGTTCTTTATCATAGACCAGTACCAGTGCCTAGGCTCTCGAAAAAAACTTCTTTCTCCAACAGAATGGACATCACAGACTGAAATCCTGACATGTCACTGTCGTCTAAACAAACACCTCCATACTATGGGCATCGCAAATGATCCTATATGTAGGGAAAGCAGACAGTTCGAAAAAACTGCCTCTCACGCCCTGTTGGAAAGTTTCGATTTGACATCCTTCAAGCACCGTTACTCCGGCAAACCTGCTCCCAAAAAAGTTTATGGAAGCCAGTGTTAGCAATATTCAGGGTTTCTGGCGGGCCACAAACCTGCTAGAATAGAATATGCTTCTTACTTCGGGGCACAATTGGCTCATCTGAGTGACTTATGTGTATCTGGGAGTTGGGCCACGTTCTCCCAACTGATGATGATGACGTGCAATAGAAAATCATGGTGTGAGTGGTATTCCAGTCAAAATTTTCTGGAAGGTAGGAGAATTCTTCCAGATTTTTGTTGAGATTGATTTCCCTTTACCGTGTACATAATTTGGGAAATTATCAATCGAAAACACTATTTCATATAGTATTGAATTTCTGCCGACTATACCCTATTGCGCAATATTGGCGTATTATACATTATTGGCGTATATTCACTCCAGATACCGAGAATGAAAAATTAAAGAAGTGCCAACACAGCCTTCTATATTATTCATGCAAGCGTGACATTACGAACATTGGTTTATACCATATTATGTTGAATAAGATTGCTAACAGTGTTATCAAGAGCTGTAATATCACGAAGACATTAGGACCATGCTGCGTTGAAATGCATGTAGGCTTCTAGATAGTCTCTATAGCTTGATAATCAATCTTTCACATTTACTATAATTGTACAATATAAGCAGAGATGAATTTATCATTATATTCGAAAGTAGAGTACCAAAGAGGCCATGAGTTGTTGATTGCTGATCATCATAGTACAATAAGAAAATTACTGGTCTAGTGACCCGAATAAGTAAGAAATCTCTCCCATTGGTGTTCAACAATATTGAATAATTGAGAAGACCCGTGATTGAATAACTGCTGCTATGCTCTTTTATTTACTAAGGACAAATCATTTCCATCTCAAAACCTTAGAAACGTTCCGTTCCATAGAACATTCAATTATGATGCATATTCTCGAAGCAGTGAATTAGTTATGCGATAGCGTCTTGTATGTAGTAACAAGAAGTTGTGCCGCAAGGCTTTTGTCTTGTGGGACTAATGTCATGCAGCTAGCAGGGTAAGTTTTTGTTGATGAAAGTTTCAGTTCTAATCCATGTTGCCATGTCCAGGGATAAAGTGGATAGAAGATCTTAAAAATGGAAACATTTTAATTCGAAGATGGGAAACTATTTATCCATCCCATCTTAGCTAAATTATACATCAAAACATGGCCCACTGTTAACTATTAAAGAGTTCACACTATGGATATACTATAACACTAAGTACCTCCTAACTACTAAGTAATAATCATCACAGCGAACGGAATTTCAAATCAAAATATGCCTGTTTGAATACTATTTGGAATTAATATTGTACCTATACAAGAGCAAGACGAAAAGTCCCTAGAAAATTGAACAAGAAATGATTTAGTTGGTCAAAACTTATTTTATTTCTCAACGTAATCTCCTTATAGCTCGATACACTTCGTTTAACGTTTCTATAATTTCTCGATCCCTTCCAAATAATACGATTTCGGCAATCCTCCAAAATTGGCGTTTGTTTCAGCGATGACCTCATCGTTGGAGCCAAATCTTTTTCCGCCGAGCCATTTCTTCAAGTTTGAAAATAGATAAATATGGGAGGGGGTCAAATCTGGAGAATAAGGTGGACGACGAACCAATTCGTGGCGCAATACATGCAATTTTGCAATTTTACTGCAGACCTGTGCGCCGGTGCGTTGTCCTGGTGGAAAAGCACCATTTTCTTGCCACTGTTTTCGCTTCGAATCGGCGTCAACAGATCTGCATAAAATACGCTGATGATCGTTTTGACCTTTTCAAGATAATCGATATGGACGATACCGTTTGCATTCCATGTCGCCATGACTTTGTTCGCCGAGAAACCTACTTTGGCCTGTTTCGGCTTCGATTCGCCAAGACAAGTTCACTGTTTCGACTGTTCTTTGGTATCTGGTCTATTGTAATGGATCCATGTTCCGTCTAAGGTTACGAAACGGTGCAAAAACTCCTTCTTATCACGCTTGAACATCGCCAAACACTCCTCCGAAGTTTTCACACGATCACGCTTATTTTCAACAGAAAGCAAATGAGGCACCCATCTGGAAGATAGCTTTCTCATATTCAGAAATTTATACAAAAAGTTCCGTACCCGTTTAGTTGAGGAATATAACCACAACCTCAGCAATCTCGTGCACTTTTACTCGGACTGGACATAAGTAAAAAACCCTCGGCACAAAATAAGGAATTGGTGGAGCGGACTTGACTAGAACCTCGGAAAACATATAAAAGCAGTGACCGATGAAAGATCGCTCTCTTTTGTGACTCTCTCTCTTGTGCCCTCTTTTGTGATTTTGATTTTCAATCAGTACAGTTGCTCTTTGGTGATTTTACCTACCGTTGAAGTGAGATTAAGATAAGAATCAGAGTGAATTAATTATCCGAGTTCAAGTCAGATTCAAACTGTGAATTAACAATAGTGTTCCGTTTGAGTGAATTGTTATATAAGGTAAATGATAGCTAAATAATTTATATTTTTGAGCATTACGATTTATTGATTTCCGTAGTTTATGATTATTATTGTGATTGGTAACCGTTTGTATGATATTTGAGATCCGTTGCTTTCGGTAATTTAAATTGTTATATTTGAGTTCATCCCGTCATAGGTCGGACCTGGCACGATTTGAATTCGGATTTGAATTGAAATATCCAAGTAATTGTATGGTGTGTATGTTTGAACGACAGGGGCGTATTTGGGTACATTTGTGCACGCTGTGATCTACCGGAAGTATAAATATATCCTAGACGACCAAACCGCCAACGACTTGTGCACGCTGCGATCTACCGGAAGTAGAAATTGGGGTGGTTGTGTGATTGAGAATCGTAATAATCCCTTATTCGTATGAGAAGTCTTCGGCCGTGGATGTAGGGGTTATTGCAGATACGATAGTTAGAGTTTGTGCACGCTGTGATCTACCGGAAGCATAAGCCCTAATTGTCCAGATTCTGAATCTGAAAAATGTACGAAATCTAACACTGTCATACAATTACCGGAAACCCCGTGATAGCTAATACCCGGGTGGGTGTTATGACAGAATAAAGTCAATTAGAGTAATTAACCGAAAATATCGTGAAATCTGATATCGTACGAGCGGAAAACTAGTGCAAGACAATATTTTCCGAACCGACCGAATTTTATAACCATTTAATATATCGTAGTGTGTTTTGAACATTTCACGTATTATTGCTATCTAAATGATCTACCGTACACCGCTTATTACTCTAGGACCTGTGATTTGTATTTTCCGCAAATGACAATTGTGAATCATTTATCATCCGATTCCGTACCGTTGAATTGAATTTAAATACCGAACATATCGTAAAGTAGATATGTTGAAACAGTTTTCACATACCGTTTGAGATTCATTACATTTTCCGTCTGGGTGAATAATTTTTGTGAATAATACCGTTCAAATGCATTTATATTGATTATTCTGTAAGTGTACTTGTTATAATTATTTATATTTTAATATTTGAAATTCCCCATTTCATTAAATTATTTCTGCTCTATTTTCAAACGAACTAAGTTTTAACCAGGTATCAATTGTAATTAAAGCCTACAATTTTGATACTGATTTCTGTCCAATAGGCCCTGGTTTTACTTCACTGTAGCTACCCTAGGGACAAGGCTATCTATAGATAGTATAGTGACAAGCCTTGTGGAGAAGATCCTAGCAGAAGTCTTCTAAAAGGAGTAAACCTTCAGAAAAATCTGGCGCCCGAGGATTTGAAATAAGCAGTTTACCGAAAAGTCGCAAGGTACTCGTCATAATTACTCGTCCAATATCATACCATGTATTTTATCGACGATTTCTGGCGTTGTGACCTCAATTGGATGATCAGAAAGTTCGGGGTCCTTTTTGGTCATACTACCACGAAAAAAATAAATAAATCATTTGTGAATCGTTCCAATCGATGGTAAGGAGTTCTCATAATGTTCAACAAGCAATGCTTTGGTTTGCATAATGTGTTTTCCACGTAAGAATTAATGTTCAAGCGAACGTGGAATTCACCTTGCTTTTGATGGGTGTCAAAACAGAACTGAATGACATATCAGTCTGAAAATTTCAATGCGTACATCACAAATATCATAAGAGATTTTCTATTGTGGTGCTATCTGTTTCATTTTTTAGGGACGTTTCACCTTGCACTCGTATAAGAATTAACCCTCAGCTGGAGATAAATCTGAATTCAATAAATTGTTTTTTCAATCCATTGCCTCTAAATTACCTGGAAATTCGTCTTGCTTGTGTTTCAAGAGTGATAAGCTTCCTTGAGATATGGTGCGACTTCTATTTAAAATACGGTATGTTCTAAAAATAACGGGAATTTCGTGATTTTGCGGGTTGCATTATTTAGATTCGGGTGATTTTCTCATTGTTGTGTTGGTAAACATGACTGAACATGTATCTACATTGCTAGCCGATCCGAATGCTATCAGCTTCCGAATAGATTATATGAGTTTTGGTATTATCGACTATAATATTGTTGAAAAAAATTAATCAGAGAATTTGCATTAAATTTTACGAGATATTCGATTGATATACTGGGACACCCGGTAAATGTTGACCTATTATACAGAGGTATCCATAGAAATAGGAAACAGTGAAAATTACCGCTTTTGAAAGCGGTTATTACTGTTTTACCTCCTGGTCTTGCTGACAGGTGCTACCTCTGGTGTCCCAGGATTTGGCGCGACTATTGAAATGTTCAAAGGACTTGAACTTTTCTATAATTTCGATCATCATACTTAGGACATCCCAGAAATCGATAATAATAATAACATACGTATTGTTACGATACAATAGATAATAATGATAACTTTACTTCCACGATGGGCGCTCAATTTCTTTGATAAGATATTAATCCAGAACTTATTAATATAAGCGCATTTTGTGAACGTAGTGTACGACTCATTCCTTTCCAGTCAACGTATTGTGTATTTTTTTTTCGGCTAGACATTGTGGGGTGTCTCTGCCGTTGACAGTGTGATCTCGATATTGGTTTGCAAGTCTTAGTAGAGAATCCATCCCCCTCCTCTCCTACTCGCTTTTATACAATTCTCAAATTATATTTTACACGAACTATCATTCCTTCTTCCTCATCGAGGACCTATCTATATCAACTACTTCTAGGGCGATACTTCACCTGAGAGTGACTTAACTTTGAAGAATTCTAAATATCTACAAGGAATCTTTGGAATAATATACTCCAGGGAACATAATACCGCCCGAAGTTAGTGCAATAAATTGAGGGTGGTGAAAACAAACTGGCTCTGAGTAATTTAATAAAGTTGTTTTTAATTAAAACTTTTCACTTCATTATTGAGTCCACCTTCGCCGTCTGGAAATAGTTCCTGAATTGAGCTCGAATTTCTCATGAATTATCGAGTGATGCGTGGGTCTTCGAGAACTTTGATTTTATCGTATCAAGTTCATGTTTTAGTATGAGATATGGCAAACTCGCTCTTGGCTAAAAGCCGTCCAGTTCTAATATTTCATTTTATGTCTTACCTTCGGCGTCCAGATTATACTCCTGGTGAATCATGAATATTTGATTACAAGTCATTCCTAACAACCAATATTTTTCATAACATACAAATTTACTCCATTATATTTTTCTTGGGAGAAGCGGTTGAATAATACACATACATTATACACACATCTTTACGAGTTTCGAGATTTGGATCCCATCATCAGAAGATAACCACTATATACAACACATTTACAAAAATAATTGGGTGGAAAGGTATAAGTTACTTCTATACTATATCTCGACATCAATCGAGAAGGCCTGCTAGAGGGCAACCTCTAGTTGCAACCTCCTCGAAAAAAAAAACAGATAAATACCGCGGCATGTTGACAAGCCGATACACGGTATTTTCTACAGAAACATCGAAACAATCGGGTTATCAACCAGGTTGACCTTCGGCTGCCTAAGATCAGCCGGGCTTACATTCGAGAGCGTGGATTTTCCCGTAGCCTGCCAAGATGGCGTAATCAACACCTTGGTCTATCGCCACAACGTGATGAGTGTGCAGGTCCCTGATGTCAGCTGCAGCGCCTGTCGAAAAGCAGCTTCGGCGTACACCCATCGCCTGATGCGACCTTACGGATGCAGTATTACCATCTAAGACACTCGTGAGAAATAGAGCAAGAGCCGGTGCTACCTTATATGCCAGGAGGTATTGATTCCGTTGTCGGAAATGAAAAATTCCAAATCTACTGGAATAACCCGTTTCCGACAGGCAGGTTTATACGAGCAAATAGGCCTGACGTTGTCCTCCCCTATGAACAACGCAAAACTGTGTGTCATCGAATTTTTCTGCTCCGGCAGAGAAGAACATAGTCTTGAAAAAGGAGGAAAATAGACAAAGTATCTAGATCTCCTGTTCGAGCTTCGCACGTTATGGCCAGACCACAAGGTCGTATAGTTCTGATCATCGGTGTTTTTTTTTGGGGGGGGGGGGGGAATTCGACCTTCGCTGCTTTCGGAAGATATTTTGAATCATCACTTTCCAATCAACTTAACCTTAACAGATATGTATTATCTGACATTGTGACATTTCTGCTAAAGCTTTCAAATTAACTTCCATAGAATTATTATCTGAACTTGATATTTGGTAATAGAAGTAACACATAGGAAACATGAGATCTTAAACATTGATAGCTGATTCCGTAGTTATCGTACTTATTTACACATGTTAATTAATGCAAATCAACTTAATTAATTCAATAACATCACACACTATGTCATCGAAGTGAGACGTCAAATGGTTGCATAGAATTAATCACTCTGTGATGTAATAAGTAAACACACAATGCTGCAGACTTTACAGAAGGAATTACGTTCGCTGTGCAGTGTTCCTCAAATTCCTCTCAATCCTGGTTCCACAAATTAGTAGCACAAAGACTCCCTCCACATTTGTTGAAACTTATTGCATTGGATACCCGGGGTGATGGGCAAGTGGTGACGTAGGTAAGAGCTGCGGATGGTAAAGTTCAAGGTCGAAGCCCCTGGAATTTAAGTTAGGAATTTGAGAAGTTGAATCTTCATTCCAATAACTCATATTTCATTAGGTTCGCAGACCCCAGAAAAGTATGCCGGGGACCGCCAGGGGTACACTTAGTCCGGGAGCCAGTAGCAGATTGAGGTCGATCATTTCATCTCGACCTATAATTTGTCGAATGATTCAGGTAGTTGTGTCATGAAGCCTCGTGCACGTCAGCTGCGGCACCAGCGGTGGGTGGGCCAACGGCAGCCACGAAATCACGTTAAAAAAAACAAATTTTTTCATTTCATCCCGGTTGAAAATTTGTCAGATGATAGTTTACATAATTCTTTGAATGAAAAAAATCTTCAGCTGACGCAGTGAAATGTGTGGCGCGATATGTAGGTGTGAGCTCGTCTATTAAAACACATCAGCTGACGAATTTTCCCTCGGCATACAGTCAGCTGATTTATTTGTTTACTTCAGGTACTATGTCGACTATTATCTGACAATATTTCAATCGGGATGAAATAACTTAAAAAAAGTTATTAGACATATGGTCCTGACCAAGTGCGGATAAATGAGTTATTAGTCGAACTGAGAAATTTAAATTTTAAAGAAGCACTTGTTAAATTTTTTATTGATAATTGGGCAGAAGACTACATCGCACCGTTTATAAATGAAAAAACTATTTATGTAAATTCAGACGCTTGTTTTAAGTATATTGTCATAGACGGTACAGTCGTAAGAACTTTGGAGGAAAAACTTTCGTGTCCTGCTCATGAAGAAGCCGACAAATAAATGATTTTTCATATTTGCCAACTAGATTTCGATGCAAAAGTAACAATCCGTTGTTCCGACACCGACGTTTTGATTATCATGTTACCCAATATGAATAAAATTTCGACAAATATGCAAATATGCATGGAAATCGGCGTTGGCAATCATCAACGATTCATTAATGTATCGAAATTGTACGAAGTTCTAGGAAAAAATATAAGCGAAGCACTACCAGCCTTTCATGCGCTCACAGGATGCGATTTCAATCCGGCCTTTTTTAGAAAAGGCAAAAAGCGCTAGAGAGGATATTTTCGCTAAGATAGAGCAGTTTATCTGTAACATGTATGGGTTCAAATCACTAAAAATCATTGACGAGGCAAGATTAGCAACATTTCAAAAAATTTACAAACACCTCGATAATGACGACGTTTTCTGTTTGCCCAAAAAAACTATTGATGGTTCGGCCTTACCACCATGCAAAGCGGAACTCTATCAACATTTTTGAGAGCATGTTATGTAGCACAAATTTGGGCACACGCACACCTACAAGTTCCTATTGCTGAGCCTCCAACAAATTATGGCTGGGTAGAGATTGAAAACAAGTACGGCTTTTCTTGGTTTTCTGGGAGCCAGTTACCAACGACCATCACCGAAATTACGATTCAACCCGAAGAAGGTAGATTTTTTTTTATTTTAATAATATTACAAGATTATGTTGTATACCTATATAAACTTGATTTTTTTTTATTTTGTTATAGATGATAATGATGAAAATCTAAGGGCGGAATCTGACAGTGACTCTGAAAGCGAATTCGGGGATGATCAAAGTAGCAGAAGCCAAAGTGAAGATGAAAAAGAATAACATAGCTGTTTTTTTTTAATAAACAGTATTTAATGCATAAAAAATTGATCGATATATATTTCATATTAATCAATACTTTTTTCTAGTTTTATTTCTTCCTTAATAAATCTAGAATATTTATTAAAAACGTAAATTAAACTTCTTATCCAACTTACGCATATTATCAACCTGCCAAATAACTTTTGTTAAGTTATTTCATTCCGATTACAATATTGTCAGATAATAGTCGACATAGTACCTGAAGTAAACAAATAAATCAGCTGACTGTATGCTGGGGAAAAATTCGTCAGCTGATGTGTTTTAATAGGCGAGCGGAGCTCACACCTACATATCGCGCCACACATTTCACTGCGTCAGCTGACGGTTTTTCCACCGACATATACACAGCTGACGATTTTTTTTATTCAAAGAATTATGTAAACGATCATGTGACAAATTTTCAATCGGGATAAAATAAAAAAATTTGTTTTTTTTTTTCAACGCGATTTCGTGGCTGCCGTTGGCCCACCCACCGCTGGTGCCGCAGCTGACGTGCACGAGGCTTCATGACACAACTACCTGAATCATTCGACGAATTATCGGTCGAGATGAAATTGGTCTCACAAATCTGTTACTAGCTCCCGGACTAACTGTTTTGTGTATCATGGAAGTAAGTGTGTTTCTGTACAGTTCACCTGAGCAAAATATGAATAATATTAATACGAACTGCATTTAATGATAATAGTTAATTTTGATTAAGTAGCAATAAAGAACACATCTCAAGTTATTTGTTTAATGTTTTTAATATCTTTTTTGTTTCATTATTTTATTTTTAGTTATCTTTAAATTATAGAATTTATTGGATTCATATATGAATCAAATTCAATATTTTTGAAATCGACATAATATGCAAATATTGTGACTCGTAAGTACATATCATTGTCAATGTTTGTTATGTTTCATCGATGAACGTATACGCTGCAGACTTTACAACAAGTATTAAATGAATCGAATTTATTTGAGTTAGGCATTGTATTTAATGTAACATTGGTTTCCAATGCAGAGAAAAGAATCCCCGTCGAGGCCTGATGGAATTATAAAATAAATCTACAAAGAGTTTCGGATCTTGAGGGAATGTAAACAAAAATGGTTGAAACAGCATAATATTAAATTCGAACAAATAAGTAATTCTTTCTTTTGGTGCTCTTTGAAGAATGTGTGCCGTCTAAAATACACATTAGAAGTATTTTTGAGTTGTAATGTAATACCAATCTGAAAATTCGATCTCGGCCATTATTCATTTATTTTGAATAGAAACAGCCATTACGTGATGTAAATTCATTCTAAGTTATGATGAAATAACTATCAAAAGTTTCATTTTCACAAATTTGATGAAAAAAAAGTAACTTACACCTTTGCTTCTTCAAACAAATATTAGGTACAATATCACTTTGTAGTATTTGTTGTTCTTAGCGAAACTGTAGCTATATTTATTCACTAAATTAGTGAAAATCAAGCCTTTGATAGTTATTTTATTTGAGTTTGAATAACCTTCATTTCCGTCGCTTCCGGTTGTACCGGAAGTTGACACCAATATAGCCACTTCAAACAGAAATTTATATTTTTTATCGCTTCTGTAGATTCCTCATGGTTTTTGAGATGATCCCCATGTGCTCTCTCTATACCCAAGACTAGTCAGATTATTCAAACATTTTTGATATTTTTTTTATATGTAACTACATCTTTGAAATTGATAAATTCATCATTTTTAATGTCACGTGATCATTTCCGAGTTTGAGGAAGAAAAAGGATGAATATTTATTTTGGTGTACTCGTTATTGGGGAATATTTAGAGGCACGTTTATAATAGGTGTTCAAGTACTAATAAATAAAAGTATAATTCATGTAATTTCGAAGGTATATTTCAATTCATTTGGATATTTTGTCTTTGGGAATATTTGATCAGATGGTAAATTTACACCTGATTCGTTTCGTTTAACATCTTACCACCAAGGGTTTCCTGAAACGTTAGTTCCTTTTAATTGTTGTGCTCAAATTCTAGGAATTACATATATCAAATACTGTCAATTTCCAAAGTTTGATTGTATGTGTCTAAAAATTCTGATTTATTTTCTGTTCTGTATATATGTGACAAAATTATGATATCCTGAATTATAGTTTACAGTAAGCTATTAGAAAAAAAATCATTTTCTATATTCCATTTTAGAAGGTTTCGTGAAAATAATGACAGCTGTAATTTGCACTCCCCAGAAATGTATGACAAATTCAATTTACAATTTTGAATAGCTATTATCCACAGAATTCTCATCACAACCAAAATTTCCAAGCAGCGGTATCGCGTTTTCGGGCACATGTTACTACATGTTTCGGGATCTACTGAAACACCTCGTTTTCAAGTATATTATAATGCCAACCATGAAAAATATGTTTCACATTGGTAATTCATCAATTAAAAATTGAGAATTAATTGAAAAAAAAAATTGTCACCGTTATAATATACTTGGAAATAAGATGCATTAGTAGACATCGCCGGACGGGTAACAAGAAATTAGTCAAAGAATTCAAAGCTTTAATTGAAAATAAAAGTAAAATATATATGAATATCTATATATTCATATATTTACTATGTATGTAAAACGTAATTAACTTTAGAAGAGTTCACACTGCGAATACACAATGACACAATGATAAGTATCCCTTATTTCATAGAATTCCAGTGGATTAGGAGATATAATAACAAAATGAAACTGGACCTTAATTGAAAGGAAAACTTTTTTTTGGAATGATTCCTTGTACACACAATCGTGAGGGTTAGACTGACTAAGACCTGGGGTGATACCATGCATTGCTACCACCTTCCCGTTATCTCTTTTTGCTACGTGGTTTTGCATATTTTCGAAATCATCAGAACTTGTGTTTGCAATTTCCTCCTTGAGTGTTTCGTATTTTTTTTGTTTACCTTCAAATGACCGATATTGCCTCGTTCGATTATGCCCCAAGGCACTTTTAATACAAGCATTTGTTACAACCAAGCTTCCACCTAACGTCACAGCTAAATTTTAATCGCACTATATGAAGGACACTTCGAAAACTGAAAGGTAATACCGTTTATAGGTTCCTTAAAATAATGGAAAAATCAAACTATTCACCTGAAAATCAACATAAGAATAAACTCCAAATTCCGAAGAACAGAAAATGAATTATTTTTAAGATCAACATTCTGAGTAGATTGTCTCAATTCTTTATTT